>CM045552.1:19451452-19822797 GCA_024721245.1 Mitragyna speciosa | reverse complement strand
TGAATTTGTTAGTGTATGCCCTAAAACCAAGTTGGTTTTTGGGATTTTTATTACGCTTATTTCGTGTTATACTTATATATGTGGCATTTTCTTTGTCATTTAATACTTGTTATTTATATTACTAGTTTATTTGATGAAAGTCCATAGAATATTAACTGTGTATAAGAGATTGTAAGAGTTACAATGATGAGACTCTTATTACACATTAAGTTATATTCTTAAATATCCCTAGTCGTAGTATTAATGAGATTGGACATCATTAATATGGGAAGACTAGCACATACTTTGCCTCTACTTATGGTAAGTAGTAGTTGATCTCGTCAACTATGGTGTGCTGACACCTAAGCTGGTATGTGGATGCTTGTTAGAGAACAAGTTCATTGGATTGATCCGCCAAGAGTTACTATTCATAGTGCTTAATGAATTATACTCTTAATGGCAATGGTGTAAGTGATCCTTAGACTTGAGATTACCATGGTATCTTGAGTGTGGATTGCTATGCTTTGACTCTATTGCTCGGTGCTCGTAAAAGAGTAGCCCATACGGTAGAGATTGGGTATAGTATGAAGCATGGAAGGATAGTGAGTAATCGATATAGGATTCACCACTCCTTATTATAGGAGAGTATATCCCGGATTGGCCACTTGTTGAAATATGACTTAAAGAATCTTTTGCGCAAAAGTGAAAGTATGACTTGAAAGAGTTTCAAGGTTATACTTTTATGAAAGTTGTATTTCGGGAACAAGAAATCATTAATTAGTCATTTAAAGAGTGCGCACTACACTCTTAGACTAATTGGGATATAGTGTGGTGAAAGGATATTAATTACACGGTAACATTGTCATTGATAGGTGTAGTCTACCATATGACTTTCCTATTCACTTGGGTGGTCATGATGCATTGCTAGACGCCACTCATGATCTATAAGTGCAAATTAATTAATTAGTGAATTAATGATAAATTAAAGTGTTAATTTATCTGGCTCTTAATTAATTAATTAATGAGTTATAATTTGTACTTATTGCCAACGTGAATGGAACCTAATGGGTCACACACAATAAGAACATGGTCTTTGGGTTAAATTGTTATTAAGATAAGTATATGATACTTATGGGGTTAATTTATGTGATAAATTAACTTAAAGGACTTATTTATAAATATTCTAAGTCTTGATGGAAATTAGTTTCCTAAAAGGAATTAAGAAGCTATTTGGTTTCCTTTTGGAATTGGTTTCCTAAAGGAATAGGATTAGCTTAAGGTAAGCTTCCTAAACCTTCTTGGTTTCCAATTGCTCTTGTTTCCTTAAAGACTAGGATACTACAGTCTATAAATAAGTCCATGCCTTGACTCTTGAATGATTGATGAAACATAACACAAAATTTAGAGAGAGAAAAATTGAGAGCTTGGTGGCGTTTTTCTCTCCAAGAAAAACGCCACACCTCCATCCCTAATTGTTAGGGTTTCAACTTCTTTCTTCTTCTTGTGTTCTTCATGAATCATTCAAGGGAGCTAGCACTCAAAAGGCAAGGCAAGCAAGCCCAAAGGTTCCTAAAGATCATGTTCGTGTGGATACCGTTGGAGGCTCGACACTTGGAGGGCTTTTCATGGTAGATCAACACCTTCATCGAATAGGATCTTGCCCTTTGAAGCATAGAAACCTTCTATGCTTGAGGTATTTGTGCTAAACACCCTTTAATCGTATAGATTACATCAAAGAGATCCATGGCTAAGGTAATAAATTTTTAAATTTTCCGCTGCGTTACTCCCCTTATTACCTTACAGTGGTATCAGAGCCTACTTTGATTATATCTATATGATTTGTGTTTATTTAATTGTCATAAATATGGATGGTTTGTTCTTGATGAAATTTGTCTCAAAATTGTTTTAGAAAAATCAAGAGTTTGATTTTTAAGATAAGTTCTTAATTGTTTAAAAGTGTTTTAAATAATTAAGATGAGTTCTTATGGTTGTATTCAAGGTTTCTAAATTATTTTTACGTGCTAAAAGGGTTTTAACATGTTTTGATTCAAAAGAGTTTTGAAAAAGACCAAAGAATTTCAAAGATCGTATTTTCTGGACACAAACCGCGCGAAAACTCGCGCGCGTTTTAACCCACGGTTAAAACTCCGTACTGTTCTGTCAACAAACCGCGGATGAAACCGCGCACGGTTTGTCCCACGGTTTGTAAACCGCGGATGAACCCGCGCACGGTTTGTCCCACGGTTTGCTGGCAGAGTTCTAGCGGGATTTTTCCTAATTTTTTGGAAAACGCGAATTTTTAGAATTTTCTCTACAAAACACTTTCCAATTTTAATTGTTAATATTTGGAAAGTTAAATATTGGAAACCTACACCTTCTATAACTTTATTTTTGAGACAAATAAATTCAAGAATATTAATCTAATTAATTTAGACCATGTGATTTATGACTAGAATTAAATAAAGTAATTTATTTAATTGTTAAATATTATGATGGCATGGTGGATGATTATGGACTATGACCAATGTGATTGAATGGTTGAATTTTTATTAATTTTGATGGTTGGCTTGTATTGGTTTTTAAAATAGGGCCTGCGTGTCCTGCCTTCTCTATTATTCTCATGTAATTCTCTTCTCACCTAACTCCCCTCGAATGTAACTCGAGGTTTCTTAGTCAATACATGTAATGTACATTGTGTAGGTTAGAGTTAGGTTTTAATTTTCTAAATTGTTTAGAATAGAATTACATGTGTAATGTACAAAGAAGATGGAGATGGAACCAAGGAGCAACCATGGAGGCTCATCAAGAGTTGAAGACCTCCCAAGGAATGCATCAAGGAGTTGATCACATCCCTTAGGAATTTGACCATATATTTTCCTTAAGGCTCGAGGAAAATATCTTAGTAAAGTCCATAATCATCCACGGTTTATTGTGCATGTTTTTATTTTATATGTCGATATATTTTAATTACATGCTATGATGAGACTATATATTGTATAATTAAAATAAAAATCCCTCAAATAAAATATTAAGTCACTAGCCTTCCATTATTGTAGTAAAAATCATAGTTCTTGCTAAGTGTTGACACGTTGGCCTCCGTCAAGGTCACCTTACCTAGAGCATGTTTTTTACTATGAGATATGATCTCCAAATAATGGGTCTGACTTAACAAAAATGCTTAATTTGTTGGTTTCCATCAAGGCTATGGTGTTTTTGAGGCGATATTAAGTCAATATATACAAGTTGCCTTCCATTATTATAGCAAAAACGAAGAGTTCTTATTAAGTGTTGACACGTTGGCCTCCGTCAAGGTCACCTTACTCGGAATATGTTCTTGCTATGAGATGTGATCTCTGAATAATGGGTATGACTTAACAAAAATACATAACGAGTTTGGCCTCCGTCAATGTTATGATATTTTTTGAGGCAATGTTGGGAAACACATAAGATGTGAATATCAAGAGTTGATACCCAACAATCTAGGAGTCACAAGAGTTGTGATTGATAAAAGTTATCTACCTAATCGAAGTTACCTTTGGGGCATTGGCCTCCGTCAAACCCAAAGTTGAATTAGATGGGATCCTAGCCCACTAGGAATCTCCAATGGATTTCCGAATCAATATTTTGAGGGTTATTGATTTGAAGTAAAATAGTGGGAGCAAACCAAATAAATTTGAAGCCCACATTTTTGGTTTGCAATTATAACACGAAACAAATACTTGTACTCTCTTTTCATTTGTTGTAGAATGAATGTACACTTGAATACACTTATCATCCTATATCTCCATATATATATATATATACGATTTTCTTGGACTAGTGTAAGACTTGAGAATAGTTCTTAAGCACAATTGGATATGTCCTTGATACCCACTTTCACTTGTCCCATAGTGACAATTATAGTTAGGAAACAATGTGCATACAAGATGCATAAAAGATGATAATGATATTGCTACTTATATCATAATGTCATCTATAATTCCTAAGCTATAAAAGTAGCACAAATTGATAGATCTTTTTGTCTGTGATTGTGCATCTCAAAGAGTTGTTGATACACAATCTAGGACCATTAGATCTGAGATATCTAAAGAGTAGTCTATCAAGGAAGAAAGGGGCACTTTATTGCTTGTCAAGGGGAAACCCAAGCGTAGTCTTAAGAAGACCATAGTAGCTATGACAAAGCTTAAAGGTGTGATCAAAATGGACAAGTCTAAGGGCACATGTTTCCAATTCTATTGGAAAGGGAATTGTAAGGCTCGTTTCAATACTAAGAAGTTGAAGAGGCGAAGTAAGGCTTCTACTTCTAAGTACGTTTATGTTTGAGATAAATTTATCTACTAATTAAGACCATTGGGTATAAGATACTGGATTTAGATCCCATATTTGCAAAAATGTGCAAGGTCTTAAAGCATGGTAGACAATAAGGAAAGAGAAAGTCAAACTACGTGTGATGAATGGAGCAAGAGTTGCTACACTCAGTTGTAGAGACTTATACACTCTTACCAACTGGGCTTGTTCTAGAATTTAAAACATTGTTATTATGTTGTGATACTTACAATAGAACATGAAATCAATTCACATTAAATGTGAAAAGATTTACCATTACAAAAGAGAATATATATACTGTTCTTTTACGTAATGGTGTTCTTTGTGGTATTAGATCACTAAAACAACGTTTTACAAATCCTAGACCTTGATAAGTCCATTCTCAAACATAGACAAAAACTCTATATTTTGAAACAACTATCCTTCTGGCATTATAGACTTGGTCATGTGAATGAGAAACGCACTTCCAAATTACATAATAGTTGTGTACTTGGACTCATTCAATTATGAATCGTTTGAGACATGTGATTCTCATTTACTTTGAAAGATGACCAAAACACCTTTTATTTGAAAAAGGTGAATGTGCTAGTGATCCTCATAGAACGTTAACATATAGATGTTTTTAGCTCAATGTCGATCCATGCTAGAGGATGTTTATCATACTTCATCACTTTCATGGATGATCATATGGGATATGATTATGTGTATCATACGATACACGTATCTGTGGCCTTTGAAATGTTCAAAGTCATTAAGATTGAAGTAAGAAAAACAAGTTGACAAGAGTATTAAGACACTAAGATTTATTCTATGTGCATAATACTCAATGTCAAGTGTTTCAAAATAATTAAAGAAGAATGTGATTCTTTGTCAATGTCTCCACTTGACACACCATTGTTGATGATGTGTGAAAGAGGAGAAGTTGTACCCTATGAGATATGGTGCAAACTATGATGAGCCATAGCTACAATTCCTAACCTCATTTTTAGGGATTCTTATCCTTAGATGCCACACTCCTATACACTCAACCATGTTTCGACAAATGTCTATTTGTGGGGTATCCTTGTGAAAACAATGGACACCACTTCTATAATCCCCTGAGCAAAACGTTTGTCTCAAGAAATGTCTTTTTCTAGAAAAATAGTTATTCTTAAAAGAGACAGTGGGAGTAAGATAGAACTTGAAAGGTTCAAGAACCATGAATTGACAAAGATCAAAGTTGGAACTAGAGCTTATGCCACATGTTGATGAGGCGCAACGGAAGCTCAAAGTACACAAAATCTTCAAAAGACTGGTGGAGTATGTTATACTCTTGAGAAATACAGATTTTTCACATATGAGATATATAGATTTCTCATTAGAAAGAGCAATAATGTACTAGTCATATATGATGACAAACCTACTAGTCACGAAGAGGCTTTGTCTAATGTAGACTCCTTGATATGGCAAGATGCCATAAAATCCAAAATGGATTCCATGTACAAGAACAAGGTGTAGACCTTGCTCGAGTCACCTAAAGGGATAAAACCCATAGGGTGCAAGTAGGTCTTTATGAGAAAGACTGACATGGATGGTAACGTAGTTACCTATAAAGCAAGGTTAATGGAAAAAGGATTCAATTCAAAGGCTTGACTTTGAAAGAAACCATTTCACCAATAGCCATGCTTAAATCCATTTAAGATTTTACTTGCAATAGCTGCTTTTATGGCTAGGACAAATGGATATGAAGACTTCATCCCTTAACGGGAATTAAAAGGTATGTATATGACACATCCCTTGGGCCTTCACCTCCATTGATAGTCATTGGATACGCAAGCTTCAAGGGTCCATTTGTGGACTCTCTGCAAGTGTCAAGGTGTTGGAGCATTTGTTTTGATAAGATAATCAAAGAGTTTGATTTTCTCAAAAACAAAGACGAGCTTTGTGTAAATGTAAAGTTGAGTGGGAGCATTGTCATTTTCTTGATACTATATGTGGATGACATATCGTTGATGGAAACAACATACTTTAAAGGTAAAGATATGGTTGTCCAAGAATTTCTTAATCTAAGAGAGGCGATCTCTAATTTGGAAATTAAGATCTATATAGATAGATCCAAGAGGTTGCTTGGTCTCACTTAGATCCAAGTACATAGGCTAGATGCTAAAGGGTTTAGCATAGTGTAATCGAAGAAGGGGTTTTACCTATGTGATAGGAGATTACTCTTCTGAGAGACATGTGTCTTTGACACTTATTGAGGTTGATAGCATTAATAGATCCCATATGCTTTTGCAATAGGTTCTATTGTATATGCTATCCTATGTATGAGACCCGATGTCTTCTGGCTTTAAGTGTTACGAGCAATTCTGGTGAGTGTCACTAGATGGTTATCAAAGAATATTCTTAAGTACTCGAGTAGCACTAAAAGACTATTCTTGACTATGGAGATCACACTTAGGAAGTGTGTGGATTTAAAGATACAAGCTTTTAATCCAATAGGGATGATAAGAAAATCATGAGATGAATTGGTGTTCACGTTGAACTGTAGCGGATAAAAGCGTTTTATAATAGACACTACAACATATTCTACAACAAAGGCGAGTACATGGTAGCTTTAGAAGTTACTATGGATCAAGGGATTCTTTGTTAGGACAAAGAATAGTTCCTTCCATTGTTTTATGAAACAATTGTGCCATCGCTTAATCAAGGAACTAAAAGTCTCATCCATGATCCTAAAGTGTAGGTTCGTGCCACCATCTATTTGTGGAAATAGTTTGGTACAAATGATGAAAAGATAGAGGAAGTTCCCACAATGTAAATGTCACTAATCCTTTCACCATGGCCTTGTCCCTAGAATAGGCATGATAGTCATGCTCATGGCCTAAAACCTATAGGTGATTGGTTTTAGTGCAAGTGGGAGTTTGTTAGTGTATGCCCTAAAACCAAGTTGGTTTTTGGGATTTTTATTACGCTTATTTCGTGTTATACTTATATATGTGGCATTTTCTTTGTCATTTAATACTTGTTATTTATATTACTAGTTTATTTGATGAAGTCCATAGAATATTAACTGTGTATAAGAGATTGTAAGAGTTACAATGATGAGACTCTTATTACACATTAAGTTATATTCTTAAATATCCCTAGTCGTAGTATTAATGAGATTGGACATCATTAATATGGGAAGACTAGCACATACTTTGCCTCTACTTCATGGTAAGTAGTAGTTGATCTCGTCAACTATGGTGTGCGACACCTAAGCTGGTATGTGGATGCTTGTTAGAGAACAAGTTCATTGGATTGATCCGCCAAGAGTTACTATTCATAGTGCTTATGAATTATACTCTTAATGGCAATGGTGTAAGTGATCCTTAGACTTGAGATTACCATGGTATCTTGAGTGTGGATTGCTATGCTTTGACTCTATTGCTCGGTGCTCGTAAAAGAGTAGCCCATACGGTAGAGATTGGGTATAGTATGAAGCATGGAAGGATAGTGAGTAATCGATATAGGATTCACCACTCCTTATTATAGGAGAGTATATCCCGGATTGGCCACTTGTTGAAATATGACTTAAAGAATCTTTTGCGCAAAAGTGAAAGTATGACTTGAAAGAGTTTCAAGGTTATACTTTTATGAAAGTTGTATTTCGGGAACAAGAAATCATTAATTAGTCATTTAAAGAGTGCGCACTACACTCTTAGACTAATTGGGATATAGTGTGGTGAAAGGATATTAATTACACGGTAACATTGTCATTGATAGGTGTAGTCTACCATATGACTTTCCTATTCACTTGGGTGGTCATGATGCATTGCTAGACGCCACTCATGATCTATAAGTGCAAATTAATTAATTAGTGAATTAATGATAAATTAAAGTGTTAATTTATCTGGCTCTTAATTAATTAATTAATGAGTTATAATTTGTACTTATTGCCAACGTGAATGGAACCTAATGGGTCACACACAATAAGAACATGGTCTTTGGGTTAAATTGTTATTAAGATAAGTATAATGATACTTATGGGGTTAATTTATGTGATAAATTAACTTAAAGGACTTATTTATAAATATTCTAAGTCTTGATGGAAATTAGTTTCCTAAAAGGAATTAAGAAGCTATTTGGTTTCCTTTTGGAATTGGTTTCCTAAAGGAATAGGATTAGCTTAAGGTAAGCTTCCTAAACCTTCTTGGTTTCCAATTGCTCTTGTTTCCTTAAAGACTAGGATACTACATCTATAAATAAGTCCATGCCTTGACTCTTGAATGATTGATGAAACATAACACAAAATTTAGAGAGAGAAAAATTGAGAGCTTGGTGGCGTTTTTCTCTCCAAGAAAAACGCCACACCTCCATCCCTAATTGTTAGGGTTTCAACTTCTTTCTTCTTCTTGTGTTCTTCATGAATCATTCAAGGGAGCTAGCACTCAAAAGGCAAGGCAAGCAAGCCCAAAGGTTCCTAAAGATCATGTTCGTGTGGATACCGTTGGAGGCTCGACACTTGGAGGGCTTTTCATGGTAGATCAACACCTTCATCGAATAGGATCTTGCCCTTTGAAGCATAGAAACCTTCTATGCTTGAGGTATTTGTGCTAAACACCCTTTAATCGTATAGATTACATCAAAGAGATCCATGGCTAAGGTAATAAATTTTTAAATTTTCCGCTGCGTTACTCCCCTTATTACCTTACAGAATTCAACCCTTGTAGAAATCTCGAACCAAAGGATAAACTTTACTAGACCGATATGAGTGAGTTTATTCGTCTAACCTAATTTATTCTATGAACTTGATCAAGACAAGAAGAAAAACTCTAAGCTAGGAGAATGGTCGCCATGGAATCACTCCAATAAGACCAACAGTTGGTTCTAATCCAAGAACCCAAGACAAAGCTCTTTAAAAGAGAAAACTCAAATTTCATTAATCCCAAAAATCATACTAAAATTCGTAACACATTTTTTGGCCTATTTATAGGCTTACAAAAGTCACCTAAAAACATGCTAGAATAGTCTAGAAAATTAACTTAAGTTCTATCTTAACACAATAGGTAATTACTTAAGGATTATAACTTGTAAACTACTTAGGAAACTGAATAAAAGCTAAACTTCTAAAAAATAAAAAAGAAATTCGTAATAAAATAATAAATGGGCTAGGCCACCCCCCTTTGGACTCCATTGGGCTTTAATCTTACAACTTTAAGGCCTTCAACTTGGGTCCATCAAACCTAGGCAACTTGTGTGCATCATCTTTGGACCATATGCTACTTCTTGGGCCTTTTTTTTTTTTTTTGAATGCATGTTTAATCCAAAACCAAAACACGGTCTTCAAGTCCAATTTCCTCAATTGGTCCACAGATTCTCCAAACTCAAGAATGGTTGAAAACACAAGACTCCTTGTACAATCAATCAAATCACACAGATTGACAAATATCATTGATGAAGCTTCCAAGTTTAAAACAGGTGCTATCAAGCACATATCATGTTGATATTGGCACAGCTACTGAGGATTATTTCTCAGACTTGTTCACTCATGGGGAATCTCAAACTCACTATGATTTGAGTCAAATTCTGAAGTTGATCACACTGATGCTGAGAATTTGATGCTAGAGCTGTAAGGTAATAAGGATAGTAACGCAGCAAAAAATTTAAAAATTTATTACCTTAGCCATGGATCTCTTTGATATAACCTGTATGATTAAAAGGTGTTTAGCACAAATACCTCAAGCATAGAAGATTTTTTTGCTTCAAAGGGCATGATCCTATTCGATGTAGTATTGATCTACCATGAAAAGGTCCCCAAGTGTTGAGCCTCTAACGGTATCCACACAAACACGATCTTTAGGAACCTTTGAGCTTGCTTGCCTTGCCTTTTGAGTCCTAGCTCCCTTGAACATCATGAAGAACAGAAGAGGAACAAACCCTAAGTATTAGGAAGAAGAGAGGGAAAGGAGAGAGAGAGGGAGAAATGTTCCAAGGGAGGAATGTTTTCCTAGAAGCGGCTCTCTCTTTTTGAATTTTTCTCTCTCCATTTTTTGTCTTGTGTTTCATCAATATTTCAAGAGTGAAGGCATGGGCCTATTTATAGATGTAGTTTTCTAGTTTTAAAGGAAACAAGAGCAATTGAAAACCAAGAAGGTTTAGGAAGCTTACCTTAAGCTAATCCTATTCCTTAAGGAAACCCATTGCAAAAGGAAACCAAATAGCTCCTTAAATCCTTTTGTGAAACTAATTTCTAGCAAAATTTAGATATTTATAAATAAGTCCTTTAAGTTAATTTATCTCATAAATTAACCCCAAAAGTATCTTATACTTATCTTAACAACAATTTAACCCAAAGATCATGTTCTTATTGTGTGTGACCCATTAGCTTCTATGCACATTGTGATACGATCGGGGTTGATACCCCTTTTTGTGTGTTACAGGAACATCCCCAAAGGATTGCCTTGAAGATCAGGTGATAACCCAATCCAACACCTCCCGTAGAATTGGACCAAGATTATCAAAGTACATGATCTCCTTGTTGAACAGTTTGACCCCAATCCAACTCGTGGATTGAAACCAATCTAATTGAACAAGAACAAACCCAAAACCCCACCCAAACCTGTTGAATAGAACTCAAGGTATAAAATAAACTTTCAAGAATCACTCTTAAAAAGTCACGCGAAAGTTCTCTTCCAAGAACTCACAAAGTCTCATAGAGAGAAAATATCAATTTCCATTCATTAATTCATCGTAAAACATAACTCCTAATAAAACGACACTAATATTAGCCTTATATAGGCATTAAAACCCTACAATACCTTCATAGCCATATTCATCGTTGATTGCTTTTGTAAAGGATTTGGAAAGGCTCTTGTTGTTACTCGAACTCTTGGCATTCCAACTATCTCGGTTTGCCATGAGGCCTCTTTGGAGTTCTCGAACTATCTTTTTTATTCATTCTAAAAGACTACAAAATTACACAAACATTCTACCAATTCTTGGCTTTTATGAAGATCTTACTTTTTTTTGCCTTTTTCCACTCAAGAATTCCCCCAATCTTACAACCTTTTTTTTTTTTTTTAAACAACACAAACAAATCACAAAACACATAAAGCCAACTTCAAAAACAAATAAAACAAAATTGGAAAAATTCTAGAAAAAGTTCGATGAACAGTATCCACCATGAACAGTAAACCCTAGACGTGAACAGTTGCGTCGTGTGAACAATGACCCGTCATGAACAGTGATACTACAGTACCATAAACAATGACACAACTTTTTTTTCTTTTTTTTTTCAAAATCAACAACCAAAAGATCACAACTTTGATTCAAGAAAAATCAAATCTTGAACCAAGAACAACACTAAACAACTCGAACACAAAAACCCAAACAAAAAAGATATATCCAAACGGATTGATAACGAAGAGATATACCCAAGGGGGTTAAACACAACAAAAAATCTGATTTTCTTTCAAGATCCAATAGCTCTGATATCACTGGATACGATCAGGGTTGATACCCCTTTTTGTGTGTCACAGGAATATCCCCAAAGGACCATCTTGAAGATCAGGCGATAACTCAATCCAACACCTCCTGTAGAATTGGACCGAGATTATTAAAGTACACAATCTCCTTGTTGAACTGTTTGACCCCAATCCAACCCATGGATTGAAACCAATCTAATTGAACAAGAACAAACCCAAAACCCTATCCAAACCTGTTGAATAGAACTCAAGGTATAAAATACTCTCAAGAATCACTCTTGAAAAGTCACACGAAAGTTCTCTTCCAAGAACTTACAAACTCTCATAGAGAGAAAATATCAATTTTAATTGATTAATTTATCGTAAAACATTACTCCTAATAAAATGACACTAATGTTAGCCTTATATAGGCATTAAAACCCTACAAAACAAATATGAAAAGTCTAAACTAACTATAACTCAAAAACTTAACTAAAACTAATTAAAACAATAAAAATGTAAAGTCTGTCCGTAGCCATGGCTCGTAACTGCAGCACGGGTTCATGCCATGGGTTTGATCATAAACTTTTTCTTCATGTGCAAGTCTCTGATGGTAATCGTGGGGCTATCCGCGATGCCGGTTCATGCTGCGGGTTCAGTCAAAACCTTCTTTCCTAGCTTTTTCAGTAACTTTTGAAGCCTTCAAATCACCCTCTAAGCTTGGCAACATGATCCACTCCGAGGATGCTTTAAGAACACGCCAAACTCCTCCTTGCCAAACCCTTCCTCGAACTTTGGATCTAAACTTTGAGTACCAACCTTTCAACTCCCAAGTGGATGCTAACTGATGACCCTCCAATGCCCTAATGTCATACTTTGAGCACCTTGAGACCTCCAAATTGCTTAAGTTGATGAAATCCATCGGCGAGGCTTCTAAGAATTAGATGGGTGTCACTGTGCACATATCACGTTGGCAATAAGTACAAATTATAACTCATTAAATAATTAATTAAGAGTTAGACAAATTAAACACTTTAATTTATCATTAATTCAATAATTAATTAATTTACACTTATAGATCATGATTGGCGTCTAGCAATGCATCATGACCACCCAAGTGAATAGGCAAGTCATATGGACGACTACACCTATCAATGACAATGTTAGTGTGTAATTAATATCCTTTCACCACACTATACCCCAATTAGTCTAAGAGTGTAGTGTGCACACTTTAAATGACTAATTTATGATTTTTTGTTCTCGAAATATAACTTTCCACAAAAGTAAAATCTTGAATACTTTCAAGTCATACTTTCATTTTTGCACAAAAGATTCTATAAGTTATATTTTAACAAGTGGCCAATACAGAATTGATATGATCGGGGGTCGCCCTCTCGTATATCACAGGAATATCTTTCCCAAACGATCCTCTTAAAAAGAAATCCATGAAAACAACCCAATCTTCTTGACTCCTTTGTTACCTGTCCAAAGACTCCAAGAACAACTTGAGTTGTGGTGCTTGAAGATCCAACCAAGATCGTTGAATTCTCCCTTCTACATTTCAAGTTAGACTCCTAATCAACCCATGGAATAGACTCCTACCCAACCTGTAGAATAGACTCCTACCCAACTCATGGAATAGTCTCCTAATTTACAAACCCAAAAGAACAAATCAAACCAAATGTAAGAAACCCCAAGTGGAGATTTTGGTTGCCATGGAATCACTCCAATAAGACCAGAATTTAGTTCTAATCCAAGAACTAAAGAAAACTCTCGTAGAGAGAAAAACACACAAATTTATTAATTCATCTTGCTTATTAAAATAACCAAGGAATGCCCTTTTATAGGCTCATGAAGAATATTCTATAAAACTTACTAAAAACCTATCACTAGTTGTAACCTTTCACAATTAAATAACTACCATAAAGATTACAACTTTGTAAACAAAGTAAAACATGACATGAAAATGCGTCCCAATTTTCTGATGAAGGGCCATGGCATGCCCTTGGTCAGAACCTTATTTTGTGCTATTTTCTTCACGCTTTGCTTCATCCAACCGTTTCATGACACTCCAATCTTTTGCCTCTTGAGTGGATGCTAAGTTGGTCATTTTTGTAATGACTTAGGTCCTTGAACTCCTCAAAATAGCATAGACGAACGATTAACCCCATTGAGGCTTGAATGATATGTTTGGGGCTACCAGGAACGTATCCGGAATATACTCTCCTATAATAAGGAGTGATAAATCCTATATTGATTATTCACTATCCTTCCATGCTTCATACTATAGCCACTCTCTACCGTATGAGATACTCTTTTACGAGCATTGAGCAATAGAGTCAAAGCAAGCAATCCACACTCAAGATACTGTGGTAATCTCAAGTCTAAGGATCGCTTACACCATTGCCATTAAGAGTACAATTCATTGGCACTATGAATGGTGACTCTTGGCAAAATAATCCAATGAACTTGTTCTCTAACAAGCATCCATATACCAACTTAGGTGTCACACACCATAGTTGATGAGATCAACTACTACTTACCATAAGTAGAGGCAAAGTATGTGCTAGTCTTTCTATATTAATGATGTTCAATCTTATTACTACTATGATTAGGGATGTTTAAGAATATAACCTATGTGTAATAAGAGTCTCATCATTGTAACTATTGCAATCTCTTATACACAGTTAATATTGTATGGACCTTATCATATAAACAAGTAATATAAATAACAAGTATTGAATGACAAAGAAAATGTCACATAAATAAGTATAACCTGAAATATGCGTAATATAGAAATCTCGAAAACCGACTTGGTTTTAGAGCATACACTAACAGGAGCAATGTCCAACTGCTGAGGAGATCAGAGATGCGGTCTTTTCTATTGATGGGGAGAGTGCTGCACGGCCAGATGGTTTCACGGGCTAGTTTTTTACTATGGCATGGAATATTGTAATAGATGATGTGTGTAAAGCAGTCAAGAGTATCTTTTGTGGTGAGCAACTTCCAAGAGGTATTTCTTCTACTTTGCTCATGCTAATTCCTAAGGTTGAGCATCCTCTGGACTTCTCCCAATTTAGGCCCATAAGCTTATGTAGCTTTACAGTGAGGTTGGCTAAGGTTCTTCCCCGTACTATTTTAGTTCTGTGGTTTTCTTTCAAGAAGATCAATAGCTGATAATTTTTTGTTAGCTCAAGAGCTGGTTGGTGGTATGTTGAAGCAATCGAGAGGTGCAAATGTTGTATTGAAGTTGGATGTGGCTAAAGATTATGATAGGGTTTTATGGATCTATTTAGTATGTATCTTGAGGGCTTTTGGTTTTGGGGAACAATGGATTGATATGGTTTAGAGGTTGGTTTTTAATTGTTGGTTTTCAATCATTTTAAAGGGGGTATCTAAAGTATTTTACGAGTCATCTAGAGGATTGTGTCAGGGAGACCCTAGTTCTCCTGCAGTGTTTATTATTGTTGTTGAGGGTCTCTCACGGGCTTTAGAGAGATTGTTGATAAGTAATAAATTTACTAATATTATTATCTATATTATTATAAGTTTTAGATGTTATTTTTGTACAATTATAGTACTTTTGGTTGCAAATGACTTATTTTCCAACAAGTTATAAGAATTAGGGCTTTTACCAAAATTAGGGATTTTGAGGCAGAATTTTTATTTGATCAAATTAATGCAAAAAATTTGTGTATAATTTGTAAGGTAATAGCATAGGTAATGCAGCGGAAAAATAAAAATTTATTACCTTAACTATGGATCTCTTTGACATATTTATATGATTAACAAGGGGGTTTGCATGAAGATTACCTTAAGCACAGAAGATTTCTATGCTACTAGGCAAAGATCCTTCGAAGAAGATGTTTGATCTACCACGAAAAGCCCTCCAAGCGTAGAGCCTCTAATGATATCCACACGAACAACTTCTTTGGGAACCTTGTAGGCTTGCTTGCTTTGACTTTTGAGTGCTAGCTCCCTTGAATTATTTAGAACACAATAAGAAGAAAAAACTAACCCTTAGGAGAGAGAGAGAAAGAGGTGTGCCTTTTCTTTTTTCTATTTTCTCTCACTAGTTTTCTTTTTGTGTTGCAAAAATAATTCAAGAGTCAAAGCATAAACCTATTTATAGAGGAAGTATTCTAGTCTTTTAGGAAATAAAGCTAATTGGAAACCAAGAAGGTTTAGGTAACTTACTTTAAGCTAATCTTTCTCCTTTAGGAAATCTATTCCATAAGGAAACCAATTAGTTACTTTATTTCTTTTAGGAAACCAATTTCTTGCAAAACTTAGAATATTTATAAACAAGTCCTTTAAGTTAATTTATCTCATAAATTAACCCCATAAGTATCTCACACTTATCTTAATTACATTTTAACCCAAAGATTTTGTTCTTTATGTGTGTGACCCATTAGGTTCCATTCACGTTGGCAATAAGTATAAATTATAACTCATTAATTGAGCTAGATAAATTAAACACTTTTAATTTATCATTAATTCACTAATTAATCAATTCATACTTATAGATCATGAGTGGCGTCTAGCAATGCATCATGACCACCCAAGTGAATAGAAAAGTCATATGGTAAACCATACCCTTCAATGACAATGTTACTGTGTAATTAATATTCTTTCACCACACTATATCCCAATTAGTCTAAAAGTATAGTGCATACTTTTTAAAAGACTAATTTATATTTTCTTGTTCCAGAAATATAACTCCCCATGATGTATAACCTTGAAACTACTTCCAAGTTATACTATCACTTCTGCAGAATATTTATGTGTTAATATTTCCAACAAGTGGCCATAAAGGGATATACTCTCCTATTAAGGAGCGGTGAATCCTATATCGATTACTCACTATCTTTCCATGCTTCAAACTATATCGAATCTCTAACCTATGGGCTACCCTTTTACGGGCACCGAGGAATAGAGTCAAAGTATAGCAATCCACACTCAAGATACTATGGTAATCTCAAGTCAAAGGATCACTTACACCATCGCCATTAAGAGTTCAACCATTGGCACCATAGTTGAAAACTCTTGGCGGATCAATCCAATGAACTTGTTCTCAAACAAGCATCCACATACCAGCTTAAGTGTCACGCACACCGTAGTCAATGAGATCAACTACTACTTACCATAAGTAGAGGCAAAGTATGTGCTAGTCTATCCGTATTAATGACATCCAATCTCATTAATA
Source organism: Mitragyna speciosa (assembly GCA_024721245.1). NCBI lineage: Eukaryota > Viridiplantae > Streptophyta > Magnoliopsida > Gentianales > Rubiaceae > Mitragyna > Mitragyna speciosa. The sequence continues at coordinate 19,805,862 of CM045552.1, read as the reverse complement.
CTATGACTAAGGATATTTAAGAATATGACTTTATGTATTAGAGTCTCATAATTGTAACCCTTACAATCTCTAATACACAATCAATATTCTAAGGACTTTATCAATCAAACAAGTAACATGGAAATACAAGTATAGATGATAAAGAAAAATACCACATGGATAAATATAACATAAATAAGTGTAACACAAAACACCTTAAACCATCTTGGTTTTTTGGCATACACTAACATACTCCCACTTACACTAAAACCAATCACTCATTTGTTTTAGGCCAAAAGCATTTACATGAGCATCATGCTTTTTTTGGGACAAGGCCTTAGTGAGATGATTAGCTATATTGTCATCAGTGGGAACCTTTTCTATCTTTACATCATTCCTACCAACTATTTCTCTAATAAGATAGTAGCGCCTAAGTACGTATTTGGATCGTTGATGAGACCTAGGTTCCTTTGCTTGTGCAATGGCACCATTGTTGTCACAAAACAAAGGTATAGGATCAACAGTGGAAGGAACCACTCCTAGCTCGGTGACGAACTTCTTGATCCAAACAGCCTCTTTTGCAGCTTCAGAAGCAGCAATGTACTCGGCTTCAGTTGTAGAATCAGCGGTAGTTTCTTGCTTCAAACTCTTCCAGCTCACAACACCACCATTTAACGTGAATATAAATCCAGACTGCGACTTACTATCATCCTTGTCTAACTGAAAACTCGCATCAGTGAAACCACACACTTCTAAAGTGTGTCCTCCATAAACCAAGAATAATTCTTTAGTTCTTCTCAAGTACTTAAGAATACTCTTGACAGCTACCCAGTGACCCTCACCAGGGTTAGCTTGGAATCTGCTCGTAACACTTAGAGCATAGGAGACGTCGGGTCTTGTACATAGCATAGCATACATAATGGATCCTATTGCCGAGGCATAAGGAACCTTTTGCATGCTATCAATCTCGACAGGTGTCTCTCGAAAGAGTAATCCCATGTCTCATAGGTAAGTACCCTTTCTTTGATTGCTCCATGCTAAACCTCTTTAGCATCTTATCTATGTATGTTTATTGACTGAGACCAAGCAACCTCTTGGATCTATCTCTATAGATCCTAATTCCCAAAATATAGGTTGCCTCTCCTAAATCTTTCATGGAGAAACTTTTGGACAGCCATACCTTTATAGTTTGTAGTAAAGGTATGTCGTTTCCCATCAACAATATGTCATCCACATAAAGTATTAAGAAAACGACAGCGCTCCCACTCACCTTCTTGTATACACAAGGCTCGTCTTCATTCTTAAGAAAACCAAACTCTTTGATTGTCTCATCAAAACGAATGTTCCAACTCATTGAAGCTTGCTTGAGTCCATAAATGGACTTTTGTAGCTTGCATATCTTATGATTATCAATGGAGTAAAAACCCTCAGGTTGTGTCATGTACACATCCTCTTGCAAATTTTCGTTAAGGAATGCAGTCTTGACATCCATTTGCCAAATTTCATAGTCATAATAAGCAGCTATGGCAAGCAAAATCCTAATGGATTTAAGCATAGCTACTGGCAAAAAGTTTCTTCAAAGTCAATTCCTTGCCTTTGTTTATAACCTTTTGCCACTAACCTTACTTTATAGGTAACAACGTTACCATCCATGTCAGTCTTTCTTTTAAAGACCCACTTGCACCCTATAGGTATTATCCCTTCAGGTGGCTCGACCAAGGTCCATACCTTGTTCTCATACATGGAATCCATTTCAGATTTCATGGCTTCACGCCACTTCAAAGAGTCTACATTAGACATAGCTTCTTCGTAACTAGTAGGATTGTTATCGTCTATGACTAACACATCATTGCTCTCACTTATGAGAAATCCATATCTCTCAGGAGCATAACGTGTTCTACGAGATCTTCAAAGTTCTTGTGTAACTTGAGCTTCCAACTGCGCCTCATCAACATGTGGCGTAAGCTCTTGTTCCACCTGTTGACTACTTTGTGATTCTTGAATTTCTTCAAGTTCTACTTTGCTCCCACTACTTCTTTCAAGAATAAACGATTTTTCTAGAAAAGTAGCATGTCTTGAAACAAACACCTTTTGCTCAAGGGGATTGTAGAAATAGTATCCATGACTCTCTCTAGGATACCCCACAAACAAGCATTTGTCAGACTTAGCCTCTAGCTTGTCTGACATGTTCCGCTTCACATAAGCAAAACAACCCCAAATCTTTAAATGATTAAGATTTGGTTTCTTACCATACCAAATCTCATAAGGTGTGGTATCAACAGATTTTGATGGAACACGGTTGAGTATATAGGAGGCGGAATCTAAGGCATATCTCCAAAACGAACTAGGAAGTGATGCATGGCCCATCATGGAACGTACTATATCTAATAAAGTACGATTTCTCCTTTCAGACACACTATTTAGTTGTGGCTTGTATGGAGGAGTCCATTGAGGAATAATCCCATTTTCCCCTAGATATTGTTGGAACTCTTGACTTAAGTATTCTCCACCTCGATTAGATCTAAGTGTTTTGATACTCTTGCCAAGTTGTTTCTCAACTTCAGCTTTAAAAACTTTGAACTTTTCAAAAGCTTCAGATTTGTGCTTCATAAGAAACACATAACCATATCTTGAATGGTCATCCATGAAAGTGATGAAGTAAGAGAAACCACCTCTAGCATGGATCGACATTGGGCCACAAACATCAGTATGTATAAGCCCAAGAAGATCACTAGCACGTTCACCCTTTCCACTAAAAGGTGTCTTAGTCATCTTACCAAGTAAACAAGATTCACATGTCCCAAATGATTCATAATCAAATGAGTCCAAGTATCCATCTTTATGTAACTTGGATATGCGTTTTTCATTTATATGACCAAGTCTACAATGCCAAAGGTATGTTTAGTTAACAATATCTAATTTTTGTTTCTTGGTATTTATGTTGAGAATGGACCTTTGTTCATCTAGAATATATAAACCATTATTTAATGTACCAGTACCATAAGTAATACCATCACGTGAAAAAGAACTTTTATTCCTTTGAATGATGGTAAAACCATCCAAATCTAACAATGAGATAGAAATGATGTTCTTTGTAAGTATGGGAACAAAATAACAGTTTCTCAATTCTAAAATAAGCCCAGTGGGCAAAGAGAGTACATAGGTTCCTATGGCTAATGCAATAACTCTTGCTCCATTCCCCACGCGTAGCTCGACCTCTCCCTTTGCCAAGAATCTACTATCTTTAAGACCCTACATATTATTACAAATATGAGATCGAGATCCGGTATCTAATACCCATGAGTCTTGGTTAGTAGATAAATTAATCTCAATCATAAACATACCAGAGGTTGAAGCTTCACCAAGCTATTTTGACTTTAGAGAGTCAAGGTAGGCCTTGCAATTCCTCTTCCAATGCCCATCTTGTCAGCAATGGAAGCATGTGCCCTTGGGTTTGTCCTTCTTAATCCCACCCTTAGGCTTAGTTCTCTTCTTCTTGGACTTCTTAAGCCCAGAATTGGGCTTCTTTTTCTTGGAGCCCGAGACAAGCATAACGGTGCCCTTCTCATTCTTAATATTAGGCTCAGCAGTCTTGAGCATGTTCATCAATTCTATTAACGTGCACTCAACTTTTCGTGTGTTGAACTGCAGGATGAATTGTGAATAGCTCTCAGGGAGGGACTGAAGAATTAAGTCAATACTTAACTCATTGTCAGAAACGTGTCCCAGATCAGCTAATTTTTCAATTAGTCCAATCATCTTCAGTACATGGGCAGTCACTGAAGATCCTTCTGCCATCTTGCATTGATAAAAGCTCCCTCGAGGTTTCATACCTCTCAGTCCTAGCTTGTGCGTCGAACATTTCTTTTAAATGCACAATCATGGATAGAGCATCCATCTTAAGATGTTGCTTTTGCAATGCTAGGGTCATGGCAGCTAACATGATACATGTTGCAGCATCATTGTCGGCTTTGTGCTTCTCATATGCATCTATGTCCTCAGGTGATGCAATAGCAGGAGGAGGAGGGGGCAATGGTCTATCAAGGACATACTCAATTCTTTCATGTTTGAGAACAATTCTCAAATTGATATTCCAGTCCTCAAAGTTGGTTTCATTGAGTTTATTGTCAAGAATCGGTCGCAAATTCACGTTAGACATTCTACAAAAAGTAAAGACAGAAAATAAGTATTTGTTTTATGTTATATGTGCAAACAAAAAATGTGGATTCGTAAATTTATTTGGTTTGCTCCCACTACTTTACTTCAAATCAATAACCCTCAATATTGATTCGGAAATCCGTTGGAGATTTCTAGTGGGCTAGGATCCCATCTAATTAGCTTTGGGTTTGACGGAGGCCAATGCCCCAAAGATAAATTCGATTAGGTAGATAACTATTTATCAATCACAACTCTTGTGACTCCTAGATAGTTGGGTATCAACTCTTTGAAATTTACATCTTATGCATTACCCAACATTGCCTCAAAAAATATCATAACATTGACGGAGGCCAAACTTGTTATGTAATTTTTGTTAAGTCAAACCCATTATTCAGAGATCATATCTCATAACAAAAACATATTCCGAGTAAGGTGACCTTGACGGAGGCCAACGTGTCAACCTTAATAGGAACTCATCGTTTTTGTTATAATAATGGAAGGCAACTTAAATAGATGACTTAATATTTGAAATCGAGGGATTTTAGTTTAAATATTAATGTCTCATCATATTATGCAATTAAAATATATCAATCATATAAAATAAAAGCATAATAAATGTGGATGATTATGGACTTTAACTAGTAATATTTCCTTTGAGCCTTGAAGAAAATATTTGGTTAAAATTCCTAGGGGACGTTTCAACTCCTTGATGCGCCTCCTTGGTTGCTCCTTGGTACCACCTCCATCTTCTTGTACATTACATATGTAATTCTAGTCTAAACAATTTAAAATAAACCTATTCGTAACCTATACTTTGTACATTACAAGTATTGATCAAGAAACCTTGAGTTACATTCGAGGGGAGTTTAGATGAGAAGAGAATTACATTAGAAAATAGAGAGGGAAGGACACGCAGGCTCTATTTATAAAACCAATACAAGCCAACCATAAAAGAAGTAATAACCATTCAATCACATTGGTCTGGTCCATAATCATCCACCATGCCATCATACTATTTAACAATTAAATAAATTAATTTATTTAATTGTAGTCATAAATCATATGGTCTAAATCGTATAGATTAATGCTCTTGAAATTTATTTGTCTAAAAAATATAGTTATAGAAGGTATAGGTTTCCAAATTTTAACTTTCCAAATCTTAACAATTAAAATTGGAAAGTGTTTTATTTGAGAAATTATCAAAATTCACGTTCTTTCAAAAATGTAGAAAAAATCCCGCTAGGTTTCTGCCTACAAACCGCGCGACAAAACGTGCGCGGGTTCATCCGTGGTTTGTAACCCACACGACAAACCGTGCGCGGTTTCATCCGTGGTTTGTGGACAGAAGTTACGGGATTTTGACCGGGGGTCAAAACGCGCACGAGTTTTCGCACGGTTTGCATCCAGAAAATACGATCTTTGAAATTCTTTGGCATTTTTCAAAACTCATTTGAATCAAAACATGTTAAAACCCTTTTAGCATGTCAAAAACAATTTAGAAACCATAAAAACAATCTTAAGAACTTATCTTAATTATTTAAAACACTTTTAAACAATCAAGAACTTTTCTTAAAAATCAAACTCTTGATTTTCCTATAACACTTTTGAGACAAATTTCATCAAGAAAAAACCATCCATATTTATGACAATTAAATAAACACGAATCATATAGATATAATCAAAGAAGGCTCTGATACCACTGTAAGGTAATAGCATAGGTAACGCAGCGGAAAAATAAAAACTTATTACCTTAACCATGGATCTCTTTGACATATTTATATGATTAACAAGGGGGTTTACATGAAGATTACCTTAAGCACAGAAGATTTCTATGCTACTAGGCAAAGATCCTTCGAAGAAGATGTTTGATCTACCACGAAAAGCCCTCCAAGTGTAGAGCCTCTAATGATATCCACACGAACAACTTCTTTGGAAACCTTGTAGGCTTGCTTGCTTTGACTTTTGAGTGCTAGCTCCCTTGAATTATTTAGAACACAATAAGAAGAAAAACCTAACCCTTCGGAGAGAGAGAGAGAGAGACGCCTAGAGAGAGAGAAAGAGGCGTGCCTTTTCTTTCTTCTATTTTCTCTCACTAGTTTTCTTTTTGTGATGCAATAATAATTCAAGAGTCAAAGCATGAACCTATTTATAGAGGAAGTATTCTAGTCTTTTAGGAAATAAAGCTAATTGGAAACCAAGAAGGTTTAGGTAACTTACTTTAAGCTAATCCTTCTCCTTTAGGAAATCTATTCCATAAGGAAACCAATTAGTTACTTTATTTCTTTTAGGAAACTAATTTCCTGCAAAACTTAGAATATTTATAAACAAGTCCTTTAAGTTAATTTATCTCATAAATTAACCCCATAAGTATCTCATACTTATCCTAATTACATTTTAACCCAAAGATTTTGTTCTTTATGTGTGTGACCCATTAGGTTCCATTCACGTTGGCAATAAGTATAAATTATAACTCATTAATTGAGCTAGATAAATTAAACACTTTTAATTTATCATTAATTCACTAATTAATCAATTCATACTTATAGATCATGAGTGGCGTCTAGCAATGCATCATGACCACCCAAGTGAATAGAAAAGTCATATGGTAGACCATACCCTTCAATGACAATGTTACCGTGTAATTAATATCCTTTCACCACACTATATCCCAATTAGTCTAAAAGTATAGTGCATACTTTTTAAAAGACTAATTTTATATTTTCTTGTTCCAGAAATATAACTCTCCATGATGTATAACCTTGAAACTACTTCCAAGTTATACTATCACTTCTGCAGAACATTTATGAGTTAATATTTCCAACAAGTGGCCATAAAGGGATATACTCTCCTATTAAGGAGCGGTGAATCCTATATCGATTACTTCACTATCTTTCTATGCTTCAAACTATACCCAATCTCTAACCTATGGGATACCCTTTTACGGGCACCGAGGAATAGAGTCAAAGTATAGCAATCCACACTCAAGATACTATGGTAATCTCAAGTCAAAGGATCACTTACACCATCGCCATTAAGAGTTCAACCATTGGCACCATAGTTGAAAACTCTTGGCGGATCAATCCAATGAACTTGTTCTCAAACAAGCATCCACATACCAGCTTAAGTGTCACGCACACCATAGTCAATGAGATCAATTACTACTTACCATAAGTAGAGGCAAAGTATGTGCTAGTCTATCTGTATTAATGACGTCCAATCTCATTAATACTATGACTAAGGATATTTAAGAATATGACTTTATGTATTAGAGTCTCATAATTGTAACCCTTACAATCTCTAATACACAATCAATATTCTAAGGACTTTATCAATCAAACAAGTAAAATGGAAATACAAGTATAGATGATAAAGAAAAATACCACATGGATAAATATAACATAAATAAGTGTAACACAAAACACCTTAAACCATCTTGGTTTTAGGGCATACACTAACATAATTGTAGGTTCATCATACTTTAAACTCATTTTAGATCAATTGGAATAAAGAAGAATCGAATTCAAAGGTGATTCAAAGAGGTAGGTCTGGATGAAAAACTTAAAGGAATAATTGTGTAAAAAAAATGAAAAATCTAAATCTTCATCAAAATGCATGAAAATACGTGGAAAATGCTTGCACACGTGGAATCCAACTCTGGAAAAATCAAAACTCAAGTGGGGTCCACAAGGATGGATTCACGGGTTAGACCCGCGGATCGCAAGTCGGCTGAGACTTTTCTAGGGCTTCAACTTGCATCTTCTTCTAGCTGTTTCTATAGCATTTTCAAATGGGGTTAGGGTTTTGCAAGTGGGAGAATATATTGGAAGCATAAATGAAGACTTTTGTACTCATTTGGAATCCCAAAGCAAATCTTCATCATTTCCATGCATTAATGATTCATGCAAGTTGGAAAATAACTTGAGGAACATTTGTCTATAAATAGAAGTCATTTGTAAAGCATTTAAACAAGTTTGAGTAGGAGAAAGTAGTTATTAGTTTAGTTTATACTAGTTTTGATAGAGAATTAATACAAATTCTCTTCATCATTCAATAAAATAGTGAGGAACATTGTAAGAGAACTCTTGTAAGTGCTACTTTTGAAGGTGAATAAGAAGAGAAGCTTCTTCCCATTTGGTTGAGCAATTCTTAAACTCTATCTCTTTTGCTTTCAATTGTTGTCATGAATTCTTACTTTGAAGTTAAACTTCTAGTTGTTTCATTAATTATGTTGAACTAAAAGCTTCATCCAGATCATAGATGAAGCTAATGAATCAACAAACATGACTTAATTCACTTGCACTTGCTAAGCTTGCATTTGTTTGTTTACTTGTTCAAGCTTTAACAATTGTTTTTGCATGGCCAAGTTAAATAATTCATTTAGTTGTTATTTGACATTGAGAGATGCACTTAACAATGGAAAATGAACAAATAATGGTTAAGTAGTTCATATGAGAATAATGGATGCTTAAGTGAATCAATCAATTTATGTTTTCATAAGATTTCATCATGAGCATAGTTGGAATCTTGTCATTGCATAGAGACATCTAGTTATGACAATTATGGAATGGGATTCTAAATAAGGTAAGGTAAAACTTAGTAGCTTATTCATGCATGATTCATTAGTGGATTCTATGTTCTAGGCTTCTTTGCCTGGATTCTACAAAAGTTCTCAATCATATACCTATTCTATTGAAGGAACCCCATATCCCTCTTATTTTAATTGTGTTTCGATAATAAAAGTTAGTGAAAAAGCTTAAGTAGTTGCACATATTTGATTCCTCGTGGGATTCGACACCTAACACTCCAAGTACTCCAATAGACCCATGCACTTGCGGATTAAGTTTGAAGATTAGATTTTTATTACTTGATTTGTGTGTATTTGTTCATAATTGTTATACCTAATCTATACCACGTCAATTGACACCTATTAAAGTCCTAATTGGGTGTCTTGATATTACTCACCTATCTTTTTCATATGATATTATAATTTTTTCAGGGACTATAAAAAGGTCTTTGGAGCTAATTATGAAGGCATTGAGGAGTTATGAGGATTATTCAGGGCAAATGATTAATGCTTCTAAGAGTGGTTTTTTGTGTTCCTCAAATCTGACTAGAGGGAAAAGACTGATGATTAAGCAGGTATCAGGGTTCTTGGAAAAAACTTTTCCTGTCAGGTACCTTGGTTGTCCTTTATTCCCTGGTAGAAGTAAGGTTTCTTATTTTTTTTATCTTTGTTGTTCCATTGTGAAGAGAGCCCTTGCATGGAAAAACAGGTTTTTTGTCTGAAGGTGGTAGGATTATATTGATTAAGCATGTTTTATCCTCAATTCCATTATATATTTTGGCTTCTTCTAATCCACCTAAGGGTGTATTTGTGCAACTGGAGAAGATATTTGCGAGGTTTCTATGGGGCTGTGAGGGGGAACATGTTAAATATCATTGGTTCAGGTGGGACAGGTTGTGTTTTCCTACGGAGGAGGGTGGAATTGGGATTAGATCTTTGGAGCAAGTGTACAATGCTCTTTCTTTAAAATTTTGGTGGAATTTTAAAGTGCAAAAATCTTTATGGCCAAATTTATGGGGAGAAAATACTATAAGGTAGTGCATCCCTCGAAGGTGCAAATTGGAAGATTAGATTCTATGACATGGAGGTGAATGTTAGGGGTGTGTCGGTTGGCTGAGGAAAACGTGTGTGAGATTGCATGATGGCTCGATCACACATGACTCAAGAAATATCGAGGAGGATGCTTGCGTGATTTGGAAGCTAACATATTTAGGATCCTTTTCCAAGCGGACCGCCTTCAATGTCTTGCGCATATGTAATCAGTCTTCATTTATTTTTCAAAAAATTTGGGGGGTAGGGATTCCTGCGAAGATTTCTTTTTTTTTTTTTATGTTAAAGTTGCTACATAGGAAAATTCCTATTGCAGATGTTCTTCAGAAGATTAATGTTCATGGGCCTTCCAAGTGCTTTTGTTGTGTTAATCATTCTTTGGAAACAATAGACCATGTCTTTGGTTGGGGGGAAATTCCAAAGAAGATATGGTGTGATAGCCCCCACCTTACCCAGAAGCGCACCAAAGGGCTTAGCGGACTACCTGTCTAGCTCTCGCCAGGACTCAAATCACACACTCGCTTAATACATACAAACATACTTAAAGCAAAATAAAACACATTTATATAATTTACTTGAAAGTACAAGTATCAATAATATGTTTTACATACCAAAATTTACATAGTATTTACAATAATAGCCTAAACAATTGGGCTATCAAAATACATAAAACAAAACATTTACTACGTACAAAATCAGCTTTTCCAGCTTTAATATTTTGGAAAACCTGGTTAAAGAAAACAAATAAACGGGATGAGCTATAATAGCCCAGTGAGTGCTCAAGTCATGCAACCATACCAATAACAAATAAACCTTTAAGGATAATAATTAACAAATTCAACAAATGATGAACAAGGAATGTGAAGTGTCATATAGTCAATGGCGGATACAGGCTCACTACGGGAGCAAGCTCAACCGCAGGAGTATCAATCATGATCAAGATAACATGAGTATCGGGACCGAGGTAAAAGCTCAGGTCTGAGATACTTGTAAAAATTCAATCCAGAGTTACCATCTTTGAGGAATGAAACTCATATAGGAAAGAATATTACACACCTATAACCCCAGCACCTTATATCACCCCAAACATACCAGGTTGACTAACCGTGGAGTAACGGTGAAGTTAGCCACAGTAGTCCAAGATCAAGCATAAAATTCAATCATGAGTTAGCCTTTTCCAGGACTTTACTCAGATATGAAAATTAACACGCACCGAATAACGCCCAGCACCTTATATCTCTCCCATACACACCCAATTTGACTAACCGTGGAAAACAGTGAAGTTAACCACGGAAGTCACAAGCACAAATAACATATTGGATAATGAAAGCATGTAACACATTGCGGAATAGATGCGATAAAGTACACATCCTTCCTCAAGTAGCACATTTCATTAGATAATCATGTCAAGTATAACATATCATTTCGTGCATCATGCACACATAGAAACACTCACCTGAAAGTGCCTAAGAAAATATTTCGTAAAAGGGTCCGGATTCACTTCCGGATCCTTGAAATTCAAAAGAAAATAAGTCATATAAAAACTGGATTAAAATCTAAGTAATTCAATAAGAAAATTCGAGAAATACCCCAAGTCTTTCTAGGGTTTAATTTCTAGGTTTTTGGAGTTTAGGGTTTTACCCTAGGGTTTAGGGTTTTCAAAATTAGGGTTTTCTAACTTTTAGGGTTTTGCTCGGAAAGGTTCAATTCACTAATAGCTCATCTACGAAATTTCTACACGTTCAAATCACTAAATTACAGCTTATATAACTTTAAATCATAGGCCTAATCACTTTTACTTCTTAGGTTTTACCGAAATTTCGGCAACATTTCCCCTATAATCAGGACTAACCCAAAATTTTTAACCTGCAAAGAAAACAGCCAAACAACCCAATCTCAAGTAGTTCTATCATTTCCATATCAAAATCAATTCAATTTCACCCAAATTTGTCATAAAAACACATGAACCACTCCAAGGTTCTTCAACCAAATCATACTTAATTCATGTCATTTCAAGATTCAATCACTATCTACAAGTCATACAAGCCCATAAACCTCATATCCATGGAATAAAACTTCATTTTCATGGCTTCAAATAAATCATGCTTACATTAAAGACATGGGTATAAAGCTATAAAACTACAACTTATACTTGAAAGAATAAGAAAAGTTCATGGTGAATACCTTTAACAAGGCAAGATCTTTGCTTAGAGAATGAGTTGATTCACTTTCAATGGAAGAAAAGTGATCAAATTGGAGAGAAAAGCTCTAAGAAAATGAAAGCAAAAGAGAGGAAAAGAGGAGAAGAAGGGCCGGCCAAGAGTGAAGAGGAAAAGAGAGAAAAATGGCTAAGTAAAATGGAAAAGAATTGAAGAAAGAATTGGAAAAACATTGACCAATCAAAGCAAGACAAAACTAAACATAAGGTTTTGACTCCTTGCATCTTAGACTCCACTTGGCTAGGTGTAATTAGAACTAAGATTTAATATTTATCCTACTATTTAATCTTGCAAGAATTATAAGGTACAACTTCTAAAGGAAATGGTACAACACACTAATTAAAATAGAAATCATTCCATTATCTATTTTCAACAAATTTCGGCCCCCTTTTTTTTTCTACTAATGGGCATAATGCGAAATAAATGGTTTTGCATGAATTTCTAGGGTGTTACATATGGGACATTTTTGGGGCACCTGTGGGGATGTGTTCTAGATATTGTGAGGTTCGTATGAGGCTTATTCAATGGTGGGTGTTGCCATCAAAGAATAAGGTGTTGCCATCAAAAAATAAGGTGTTTCCATTTCTGTTTCAGATTTGTCCTATTCTAGTTATCTGGAACTTGTGGTAGGCGAGGAATTCTTTCTTTTTTATAGGGGAATGCTGATAAGCAATAATTTTACCTATTTTAATATAGCATTTTATATATGATTTTAGAGTATTTTTAGTATGTTTTAGTATTTTTGATATTAAAATGGCTCAATTTCATTATTTTCCATCAAATCAAGGTTTGCTCCAAAATTAGGGTTTTTAGTTTGAAAATTAGGGTTTTAAGGCAGAATTATTATTTAGAACAAATTAATGCCCAAGTTTATTTAGTTTTACAGAAAAATGATGATTAAATACATTTTGGATCAATTGGAGCACAAGGACTATTAAAATTAAAGTTGGTTCAAGATGGTACATTTTTAGCATTTAAGCTAGGAATTTCCGGCGATTATTTTCTTCATCAAATCCTACAAAGGAATTATGGTTCAAATGGTGGAAAAGGGTTTCAAGGGCATGGAAGGAATAACCAAAATTTGAAAAGGGCAAAAGGGTCAAAGAATAGTGATCTGCGGGTTGCTAACCAGCGGATCCAACCCGTGGATCGGCTCCCTGTAACACCCTAGAAATTCATGCCAAAACCATTTATTTTGTATTATGTTTATTAGAAAGAAAAAAAAGAGAGGGCCGAAATTAGTGAGAAGAAATAAGGAATTGATTTTCTATTTTACTAGCATGTTGTACCATTGCTTTTAGGAATTGTACCTAGCATCTCTTGCAAGATATAATTGTAGGATAAATCACAAAAATCTCTTCTAATGACCCTTAGCCAAGTGTAGTCTTCCATGGTTAAGAAAGTCAATGATCACTTTGGTTTTGTCTTGCTTTGATTGGACCACCATTTTTCCAATTTTTCTTCAATTCTTTTCCATATTACTTAGCCATTTTTTTTCTCTTTTCCTCTTCATCTTGGCCGGCCCCTATTTTCTCTTTTTCCTCTCTTTTGCTTTCATTTTCTTGAAGTATTTCTCTCCAATTTGATCCTATTTCTTCCATAGAAAGTGAGTTAATCTTCATCCTAAGCAAAGATCTTGCCTTATTAAAGGTATTAACCAAGAACTTCTCTTATTATTTCAAGCATAATTTGTAGTTTTTATAGCTTTTACCCATATCTTTAAAGTTAAGTATGATTTATTTTAGCCATGAAATATGAAGTTTTATTCCATGAATATGAGGTTTATGGACTTGTATGACTTGTAGATAGTGATTTAAACTTGAAATGACATGATTTAAGTTTGATTTGGTTGAAGAACCTTGGAGTAGTTTAGGTGTTTTTGTGATAAATTTGAGTGAAATTAAAGTGAGTTTGATGTGAAATTGGTAGAACTACTTGAACAGTCATGCTGGACCAGTTTTAGTAAAACTTTCATAACTTGGTGTAGATAACTTGGATTCGAATAATTCTTGTTGTTTTAGAAACTAGATTCATAGGGATTTAAAAAGGTATAAGGCTTGCATGGTGGTTCATTGTGTATTAACCGTAGAAAGCTTGCAAAGTTGGCTGAAAATTTGATTCTGCGTAAAACAGTTTTTATGATGAGCCAAATTGAGGGCTGATTTTGAACCTGTTCTAGTTGGAATTTGGATTGATGATCTTCACAAAAGTTGTAGCCCTATAAACGTACTTTCAAACCATGTAATCACAATTCCCTAGTTCTTAGTGGATTGACCCCAGTAATGGCACGAAGTTGGCTGAAAACCAGCCCTGTGCAGATTTGGGTGATGATTCTTGGAGTAGGGATTTTGAATTTGAGTGGAATCTTGATTGAATTTGGGTTTAAATTGAATATAAAAGTTGTAGAACTTGTTGAATTGGGTTGGATTGTTGGATTTTCTTGTAGGGAAAATTTTTGGGTTAGTCCGATTATAGGGGAAATGCTGCCGAAATTTCGGTAAAACCTAGGAAATAAAAGTAATTAGGCTATGATTTAAGACTTTATAAGCTGTAATTTAGTGATTTAAGCGTGCAGAAATTTTTGTAGATTAGCTATTAGTGAGTTAAACCTTTCCGAGCGAAACCCTAAAAGTTAGAAAACCCTAATTTTGAAAACCCTAAACCCTAGGGTAAAACCCTAAGCTCCAAAACCCTAGAAATTAAACCCTAGAAAGACTTGGGGTATTTCTTGAATTTCCTTATGAAAGTTCTTAGATTTTATTCAGGATTTTTATACTATTATTTCTTTTGAATTTCAAGGATCCGAAAGTGAGACCCGATCGTATTACGAAATATTTTCTTAGGCTTCAGGTGAGTGTTCTTATGTGTGTATGATGCATGAAATGCCATGTACTACTTGACATCATTATTTTGATGCATAAAATGATACGATATACTTGACATGATTATCTAGTGATATGTGTTACTTGAGGAAAGATGTGTACTTTATCGCATCTATTCCGCAATGTGTTATATGCTTTCACTATTATATGTGTTATTTGTGATTGAGACTTCCGTGACTAACTTCACCGTTACTTCACGGTTGGTCAACCCTATCATGAGTTGGAGGTTATAAGGTGCTGGGTGTTTTAGGGCGTGTTGTTCTTTCCCAAAATGAGTTGAATTCCTCTAAGAGGCCAACTCCGGATTGAACTATCTTGCTTGTTGGCCCTTCCAAGGTTGAAATTTCTTCCTGGAGGTGGTAGCTTGTTTGGAGGTTATAAGGTGAATGGTGGCTAGGGTCTTGCTTGTTTATACTGGAATGTTCCTTGGCAAAGACCTGAGCTATTATCTCGGTCTGAACGTCTTGGTTACATGATCAGTGCTTGCTCCTTCTGCGGTTAAGCTTGCTTCCGTAGTTGAGCCTCGTATCCGCCATTGACTACTTGTTACTTAAATTGTTCACAAATTGTTTATTTACTCGTTAAATATTTTATTGAACAAAATCACATTTTACTGGTATGGTTGCATGACTTGAGCACTCACTGGGCTATTATAGCTCATCCCGTTCATTTGTTTTCCTTAACCAGGTTTCCCAAAAATACTAAAGCTGGAAAAGCTGAGTTTGGACAGTGTACATGTTTTGTTTTGTATATTTTAATAGCCACTTGTTTAGGCTATTCTTGCACATACTGTGTAAATTTTAGTGTGTAAAACATTTTGTAATATTTGTACTTCAAATGAATTTTATGAATATATTTCTTTACGAATGTGTTTTATTTTGCAGTTAATTATGTGTATAGTATTGAGCGAGTGCGTGATTTGAGTCCTGGCGAGAGCCAGGCAGGCAGTCCGCTAAGCCCTTTGGTGCGCCTCTGGGTAAGGTGGGGCTGTCACACTCCCACTTGCAAAATTTTGGCTCTTGCAATTTGCAACTTGTTCACACAACTTTTGTAGATAATTCCAACTTCCAGCTGCATCTACACTGCCCTAGAAGAATATTGCAAAGTTTAAGGAAGACTTTTACAAGATTTGGAATCAAATTTGATCATTATGTCTCCAACTTGGAAAGTGACTTGAGCTAGGGTTTTTCCTATAAATACATGCCTTTGTAGTTCATAGAAGATATGCTTGGTTTTGTGCTTGAAAGAGTAAAAACCATAGCTTGGTAGGAGGAGCACTCCTTGTAAATACTTAGAATAGATTTTCTTTCGTAGTTTTGTGGTAGGCAAAATCATATTCTTGTAACAAGACTTTGGAGGAACTACTTTGTATTCAACATGTTTGATGAAATGCAAAGACAAGTTTTGGAGCCAAGTTCATCTACCAAATGAGCAACTCTAACCTTATTCCTTTTGGTTTCATTCATGCATGCTTGTTTACTTTCATTTATGTGCTTAAGTTTATCTTAAATATGTTGAACTAAGTTGATTTCCACTAGGTTTAGGAAGAAGCTCTAATATGTTTGAATTGGTTTATGGCCTATTTATTCTTGTTTATTCATTTACTTGGTCTTTAACACTTGTTGTTGATTAGCTACCAACCTCAAGTCATCTAGTTGTTATTTGACAAAGAGATTTGCACTTAACAATGGAAAGAGTAAATGGACTTATGATGATGTTGCGTCCGAAAATGACACACGATGGGATCGTTCACTGTCGCATCCCGAAAAGACGGTCCGATCCGGTGACCCTTTTCGAAAATAAAGATTTCAGAAAATCCATGCGTGTGTAATAAAACTTGAGTTTTTAGTGAAAAAGTGTTACAAAAAAAAAGGTATTTTAAAAGAAAATAAGGCTGGGACTAAAAGTGCGACAGTTTTGGCCAACTAATTTTGAGAAAGGGTTTTATTTTAAAATAGAGTCGCCACTTGGTATGGAGTTAGGGTGTACCAAGTCACCCAAAAATCTTTTAGTAAAACAAAACAAAAAATTTTAGAACAAAAAATTGAAAACCCTTTTTCGACACCGATCTACGAAAACAGAAGAAAAAGGTCCGGGAGTCACATTTGAAGAAAGGGAAGGCAAAGGCTCACTCCTAAGGCATCCTTTCCACCTAGCTGACGAGGTTTAATCAAATTTTCCTAAACTAAACCCTAAATTCTATCGCGTTTTGGATGTGTCTATATGAATGCAAGTCCTAAATCTAGTGTGGTGTCGAGAGGGTCAGAATGTCCCATCGAGACTTGGTCAAAATTATCGCATTAATTGTGAAACCCAAGTTGAGACATTGAGGGAGTCATGAGTGTCTATGCAAAAAGAAAAGAAAAATAGTAATATGGATAATAAGTAGTCGAAGAAAGTGGGGATGCAACATAACGGGTACGGGGGCTAAGAAACTCGTGACTTGTCTTTTTCTAATCACGGAGGGGGGAACGACCTGTCAATTCACCGCTTCTCACATGAGCAGACGACTATTTCTAGTCGAATCACACAAATGACCTGATTTCTAAGTGAAATGCAATCTAAATGTCATGTACTAAATATTTGTTAAAAGTAGATAATAGATTAGTAATATATAAACAAAAGTCATGCCAAACTGGAAAATCCTAGAAAAGAAAAGAAATGTGTGAAATGAGATGAAAAAGCATGCAAGTGGTGAGTCTAATCACGAAGTGACCTAAGGGTCTAGCATTGGACTAGCCCTTTCTAGGAATTCCCCACTAGCATTGGACTAGTGTGGTGATGGAATAACAAAACAGATAAATCATGAATCAAAGTAATAAAGCATCAATCGAAAGCAAATAAACATATAAAGGCATATAATAACACATAAGAGCACATAACACGTAAACATGATATCTAAATGCAAAATCCTAAGGAAAGCGGTAAAACAAATAAGCACATAAGCACGCAAGAATACATAAGCCCTAACTATTACACCAGGGGGTTTTAACTACAATATTAGGGGTGAAAAAGTAACACAACCTATCTATTACACTTGCAATCTAGATTCACAAATATTTGTAAAAAATACTCAATGTAACCTAATGATTACATTGACTAGCTAAATACAAAAAATAGTACATTTTTGTTAAATAATAAAATTTGAAAAAAATAAATAGCATAAAGGAAATAAATACACAAAATAAAATGTAAAATAAGAAATATGTAGAAAAAATGCTTAAAAAATCACACAAGGATACATTGGAGCATATAAAGAGAGATTAACGAGGAATAGGGATACCTCTCGAAGACTCAGTGCAAATTCTAGTAAAAAATGAACAAACAAGTCAAGGTACCTTAGTATAAACAAACAAAACCTAAAATATATACAAGTATCGACAAATTGAGATAAAAATCAATTTTAGCAACTAAGGGGGCTAAAAATAAAATTCTATTAAAATTAATGAGTAAAATTAAAAAATTCACAAAGTCTAAAGGGATAGAAATGCAAAATTAAAGTAAATTGGAGGGACAAAATAGCAAATTCATGCAAATATGGGATAAATTACAAATTATGGGACTTAATTGAAATGAACTAAAGACCTAGAGGCAAATCTATAAATAGCAGGGGACTTAATTGCATAAAATAGAAATCTTTAAGGGGTCATTAATAATACCCAAAGAAAATAGACACTTAAACCTAAATAAATAAATTAATTTGTTATGAACAGAAACTTAAAATGCCCAAAATGAATTAAGCATAAATTAACCAATCAAATTAACTAAACTAATTACTAAATCATAACTAAATTAAATCAAAATCAGAAACTGATTGAACATTAATTAAACTAAGACTATGAAAAATAAATAAACAAAATAAACCCATAAAAATTCCCAAATCCCAAACTGGATTTCCTATTTTTGATCCCTTTTTTTTCATTTTTTCTCTATTTTTATGATCTCTGATTTTCTCTTTCTCTCCCTGTTTGCTTTCCGTCTCTCTCCCTCTAGCCATTTTTCTCCCTGTTCTACTCCATCAGATTTTCTCTTCTCTAGCTTATTTCTTTTCTATTCTCTCTGTAGATGCCAAATTTTGACACACTATTTATTTTCAAACATTGGGGGGCATGTTTGCATTTTTTGGGTCAAATTTTCATTTTTTTTAATAATCTTGGGGGCAAAATAGTAATTTTTATCTGTAAATATTTTTCTATTAGCTTTGGGGGTTTTAAATTCATATTTTTACTTTCAAAGGAATTTGTTTATTTTTTATAATTTTTTCGAATTTAATTTGATATTCTTTTTATATTTTTACCAACACAAGGGCAAAATGGTAATTTTACCTTGCGAATACCATTTTAGCTCCCTTTAGGTTCCAAATTTATTTTTTCTAATTCTTTATGCATGTTTCTAGATTTTTTAATTTTTTTGGAGACAATTGCTATTTTTTTTGTAAATACTGCATTCTAGGGAAAAATCATCATTTTACAGTTTAAAATTATTTTTTTTATCAATTTTTAGTCATAAATGCATTTCCTAGGGTTTTAAGCTTTTTTTAATTTTTCGTAATTTTTCAAGGTCAATGGCTAGTTTTCTGTGAATTTTCATTGTCCAGGGGCAAAATCGTTATTTTACAATTTAAATTCATTTTTCATCAATTTTTGAGTCATAAATGCATTTTATAGGGTTTTAAGTTTATTTTAAATTTTTGGTAATTTTTTGAGGCCAATAGCTATTTTTTGTGAATTTTCGTTGTCTAGGGGCATAATTGTCATTTTACACCCCGAGCACATTTTTTGATCAGTTTTAAGCTCTAACCTTTAATTTGAAATCTATTTTCAATGTTTTGGCAAATTTTGGAATCTTGTATCATTTCTTTGTGTTAATTTTTTAATTTTTAATTTTTTGGGTTAAAATATATTTTTCTTAAATAAATTTAGAATTTTTATTACCGATGGCATTTTTGTTATTTTGTAGTACTCTTGGTGACCAAGACAACTAGCTCTATAAATACCCCCCCTTAAGCCAGAAAAAACCAAGGAGAAAAATTAGAAACCGTAAAAAAACATTTGATTTTATCCAAAAAGATCAAACACACACACACAAAAATACCAAAAAACACACTCACCTATACTACACACACTAGCTACCATCTTCATTTCTTGATTTCTGTTCATCGTCACTTCAAGATCATTCAACTATTCATCATCAGCTTATCTTCAAGTTTCAAAAGGTAATTCTTACTTAGTTTTTCTCTTTGTTTTTGTTCATTTTTCTTTCGTTTTTTCTATGTAAATCAAATTAATTGTGCTTATTTGTTTGAAATTTTAGTTAAGCCATTGGATTGTCCTTCTGTTCTTGTTTTTTTCTGGATTTTTTGTTGCTGGATTTTCCTTTTGTTTAGTTCTTGTTTCTGGGTTTAGTTCTTGATTCTGGATTTTGTTCTTGGGATTTTTTGGTTCTACTTCTTCCCCCTCCCTCCTTTCACCACCGTTTAAACTAGCAGCTTCATCAATCAACCACTGCAATATCTCTCTTCCAGGCCAAAACCACCGCCAGTTCTTCCCAGCTCTACCACCCCTTTACTATATTGCTGCTCTGCTCCACTAGCCCACTCTCATGAAACAAAGAAAGCTCCACCAAAACAATAACTCAAATTCACCAAAATCATAACATCGTACCCCACAAACAGCCCTAGATTGTCATAATCCAATCAGTCAAGCCACAAATACACCGCCAACTGCCTCAACCAGTCGCTACCCCTTTTCAACTCCACCACCAAAATGTCAACCAAAACTTTCTTGCCCAATAATCTCCCTAAACCATCCACAACTACAAGCCCAAACATCTCCAGTAAGCCCAAAAAGAAACCATGCCAAAAACCATTCCCAACCCCTCGAACCACCAGAATACCTCCCTTACCACCACCACGAATCCACATCCTCTCTGATTGCCCATAACCTGCAAAACAACAGTAACAAAAAACACCATCAATTACCCCTGCTCCATCCAATTTCCACCACCATCACACCATCAGAACACCCCCTAAATCAAACAACCAACCACTCTCCCCTACTGAGCAACACCACTACAAGGACCACTAGCAACCCAAACCATCAAAGACACAAATCCACTGCCAACCCCCTGCCTATACAAGCACCATCACCATTGACAGCCTGCAAAAACAACACAAACCCACAAAACCACCAAGGCCATACGCGCAACCTAGGCTCCCACTTGCACAATCGGCCATCAACAGTCACAAAAAAAATATACCCAATTTCAGCAACCCAATTCAGCAATTAATTAGCCCACAGACCTGCACAAATAACCACCAATGACAGCCTAATAGCCACCCAAATCAGTCCCCAAATAAATATCCAAACAGCACCAAATAAGCAATCCAAACATCTGCAATTCATTCAATTTCATCACACACGGCCTCACATACATATATGCACACAGAATTTGCATCACTACACACACATAGATTTATACAATTGCACTATAACAACTTGCTATCATCGCCCAAGCCCCACACACCTGCAATTCCCTTGTTTCGAAGGAAAACCGAGAGAGAATAATGAGGAAAAGGGAAAGAAACAAGTAATCAGAGAGAAGAGAGTGAGAGTGGGAGACAAAATAGAGAAGAAATGGATAGAAAAAAAGAAAAAGCAAGTGAAGAATATAGAGAAGTGAGAGAAAGAACTAGGGAAGTAGAGAAAAGAGAGAAAGGAAAGAAGAAACACAGAGAAAGGGGGAGAGAAAGGAAGAGCGGAGAAAGTGATGAAGGGGCCATCAGAAAAGATAGAAAGCTAGGGGCGAGAGATTGGAGGAGATTTGGAAGAGCTGAAGTAAAGAAAATCATTAGAGGGAGAATTGGGAAATGAAATGAGAGGGATAGAAGAACCATCGAGGGAGAAAGAGAGAACAGAGAAAGAAAGGAGGAATATAGAGAGAAAGAGAAATTGGAATCGCAGAAGAAAGAAATAATTGGGTTATGGGGGGAGTATTTGTTTTATTTTCATTTTTCATTTGTTTGTCTTAATTTTTGGTCTAATTAACTTGTTAGGTGGTATTTAATTTAGTTAAGTTTAATTCTGATTGAGTAATTAATTTAGTAAACTAAGTTAACATAGATTAATTAATCTAGCTTATCTTAGTTAGTATTTTTTTTATTTTATTGATTTAATTTAGCTTTACTGTAATAATCAGTCAGGTAATTAACTTTAGTTAACTTGGTTAATTAAGTTAGTTTAGTTAGTTTAGTTAAGTGGTTTAGTTAGTTTGTTAGTTAAATTACTTTAGTTAATGTAGTTAATTTTGTTTTAAATTACTTTAGTTAATGTAGTTAATTTCGTCTAATTTGGCATTTTATTTTCTAGTTATTTCATGAAAAACATAAATTTGCATTCGACCCTTTAGGTCTCATTTTCTTTCAATTGCATCCTAGTTGGCTTATAATTTATTTTATAATTGCTGTGATTTAGAATTTGGCCCCCTTCAAGTTTTCAAATCTTAAGACCTAGCCCCTCATTTTATTGGAATTTTTAGTTTTACCCCATGGTTGCTGAAATTTTATAATTTGGTCCTTTAAATTTGTTCATATTTATGTTTTGGGCCCCTAAGTTGATGAGATTTACAAATCTTGACCCCCTTGACTTTGATAAAGTGGCAAAGTTAGTTCCATTTGTTCATAAATTTGCATATTTGCCTTGGATTTGCTTGAATTCTCATTTTTACCCTTTTTGCTTGTTTGAATTTATGATTTTGCCCTATAATTTGTGTAAAGTTGCTATTTTTGTCCCTATGTTTGCTAAGATTTATATTTTATCCTGATTTGTCAATATTTTTATATTTCACGTTTTACTAGTTTATATCGCGATATCTTGACGCGTGTGTTCATTTTTAAGCATTTGTAACGGGTCTTCAAGGAGGTATTCCTATTTCCCAATAATTTCTTTTTATGTGGTCCAATGTGCTCCTATGTGACATTTATGCATTTTCTTCATGTTTTCATTTTTACACATTTTTGCATACTTATTTGCTTCACATTATTTAGTTTCAAATTTTATTATTAAGTGTCCCTTATTTTACAATATTTTTGTATTTAGCCAGCCGATGTAATAGCTAGACAGTATTTTTCACATTTTTAGCAAAAATTGTGTATTTAGATAGTAAGTGTAATAGATAGGCAATTTTTGCTTTTTGTTTTTCCCCTTGAAATTGTAAATTAAACCCCCCGGTGTAATAGTTAGAACTTATGTGCATTTGTGTGCTTATGTGCTTGTATGTTTTACTGCTTTCTTTAGGGTTTTTGCATCTAGATATCATGCTTATGTGTTATGTGCTCTTACTTGACCTTGTGTGTCTTTGTATGTTTAATTTGCTTTTAATTCATGTTTTTACTATTTAATTCATGTTTTATGTTATTCCGTCACCACACTAGTCCAACGCTAGTTGTGGCTTTGCTCGCTTTCCCACTAGTCCAACGCTAGTAGGAATCCCTAGAAAGGGCTAGTCCAATGCTAGACCCTCAGGACATTTTAGTGTTAGGTGCACTCGTGTGCATTTCACATCCCAATTCACACATTTTTAATTTTCTTTTCATTTTGCATAATTTTTTTATTGTTATTACTATTATTTATTTATTTTTGACACATCGTCAAATGCATGACATCCAAGTTACATCTCACTTAGAATTTAGGTCATTTTGTGTGATTTGACTAGAAATAGTCACCTACTCACGTGGAAAGCGGTGGCGTATATGCCGTTCCTCTCTCCGTGAGTAGGAACATTCAATCACGAGTTATTAGTCTCCCGTACCTATCATGTTGCATGCCCACTTTCTTTCTTCACTTACTATATATTATTATTGTCTTTTCTTTTTGCACTTCATTTTGTGTAGACACTGGTGACTCCCTCGAGGTCTCAATTCAGGTTTCGCAATTAATGCGATAATTCCGACCAAGCCTCGACGGAACATGCCAACCCTCCCGATACTCATATTTAGACTTAGGATTTGCATTCATTTAGATATATCCGAACGTGATAGAACTTAGGGTTAATTTAGAAAATTTTGATTAAACCTCGCAACTAGCCTCGGCTAGATAGAAATGGTGCCTTAGGCGCAAGCCTTTGCCTTCCCTTTCTTCAAATGTGACTCCCAGACCCTTTTCTCTCGTTTTCATAGACCAGAGTTAAATGATTTTTCTGAAATTTTACTTTTGTTTTGTCAAACGATGTTTTCGGGTGACTTGGTACACCCTTAACTCAATACCAAGTGGAGACTCCATTTTTAAAATAAAATCCTTTTTCAAAAATTAGTCGGCCAAAATTGTCACATTTTTTTAGTCCCAGCCTTCTTTTATTTTTTCAAAATATCATTTTTCTAAATAAACACTTTTTCAATAAAAATTTGATTTTTCTTACGCACGTACAGTTTTTTCCAAAAATCGCTTTCTTTTTTAAAAGGGTCTCAGACCGGACCGTCTCTTTGGGACGCAATTGTCAATGACCCCACCCGTGTGTCATTTCGGGTCGCAACAGGAATTTGGTGACTCCATTGGGGATCACTAGTGAGTCTAAGCACTAGGCTTAATCACATTTTCCTTATTTAACCCTTCTATTCCATCGCATTTGGATGTTAGGATTGCATTTTTCTTTTCTAGGTTTTTAGGTTTGTCTTTTGCATTCACATACTCCCTGTCTCTCCGTTGCTTATGTGATGTATGTTACTTATTATTGCTTTATCCGACCACACTTGCATTTGGGAAAGGGGTTGGTTACCCTTAGAGCCCATGCATGTTACTATTTTATTCCTCCTCTCATAAGGAGCACTCCATACGTGCATTCAATGTTTTTTACCCTTTTTCTCTTTCGGTGGTTGTCACCCACCCATCCTGATTAGGAATAGGATTGATCTACTTAGGCATGTGCGCGGGGCATGATGTGCACGTAATCATGTTTAGGAGATCACCCGAATTCTCGGCTTAAGTCCATAAGTCTAGAGATTCGGGACTTTAAGATCCACTTGGACATGTGGTCGGGGCACGATGTGCACGTAGCAGTGTCAGGGGGATCCCTAGAGCCACCGACCAAGGGCTTTGGAATTGATGACCCTTACCCTTAGGTCTGAAGGTTTGGGAACCGACAGCCTAATTGAGTTTAGATGCATTAGTGAGCCCAACCTTATGCATCCATGCAGAATAACCTAGGATAGAGTCAGCTTTACCCTACTAGGTACATCAGGCACAAGAGGAATCCACCCCTTTTTACTTTTCTTGATGTATTGTTTGCTGCTATTTGTTTTATCAATGTGTTATGTGATATCTGTCAAATGAACTAATGAACTCTCTCTTATTATTCGATTTGCTTTCACAACCATAGAATAAAGAGCCCTGGCACGGTGCTCTTGTAGGGAACCAACCCATTTTTTACACGAGTATATTTGATAGTCTTGCAAATTCATTGTTTTAAAACGTTTATAAATTTTTGAAATTTGTATGAACCAAAACACCCGAGGGTCCCATAATTGTAATTTCTATGACAAAAAAGTTTTTGATGTTTGTTAAGATTTCAACCTCGGGTTTTTCTTTTAAAAGTGTTTTATCGCACATACATATTTTTCAGAGTCAAACACATAATTTTGAAGTCAATAATCCTTTGAATAAGTTCATAACTCGTTTTTCTCGAATAAAGTCATGCACCATTGATTGGATTAAATTTTATGACAAATTTTTAAAAATTTTTTTTGCATACTTATCATGCTTTAATAAACTGTCATCATGCATTAGCCTTAGAAGGGGACACTATTTAGGGAACCGCATGGTAGGAATAAGCCAACTCTTGCTTCTCAGTGGGTACATAACCCTTTTCATGGGAAATTGCACGTTTACATTTCTGTAAAACTCGAAGAAGTAGAGCCTGTAGGTAAGGTATCTGACATGGTGATGTGCATCAGATGGACAGTCCACGACGCATCTACCAGATGTTAGCAGTCCCACCAGAAGTCAGAAAATGGCCAGCACTTCTCTCTTCAGTGAAATCAATCAAGTGGCAGCTTTTCTAGGACCCGTTGATGACTTTAAAGGACATACAGGTAGATGGACGCCTGGTAGAAGCTTTGGTTCACCTATGGGATTCTAGTTGCTCAACATTTAGGATTGGAGATCGAGAGATGACTATTACTGTTGAGGAGGTAGGCTAGGTTGTTAAACTTGACAACAGAACATACAGTGCCAGTGTTTCCAACTATTTCAGGAAAGACCGAATTCTGTCAGTTTCGCTGGGTTAAAGGAATTCGTAATGCAAGGGTCAGATCATAGCATAGATATGAAATTCCTATTCGATCGGTTCTCAGCAAAAGATAGGTTTGACCGACACATGGACGGACTTCACAGTTTGCATCCAGAGACGATATGGGAGCATAAGAGACCGATGGTGTATGGGTTCGTGATGACCGGCATTTATTTTTTTCCTAGGAGAGACAAAAAGGTCGGGTTCAAGACCACCAAGCTTATGACTGACTTATTTTTCGGGATTGGAGGTCGAAGAGCATCTATAGTACCGACTGTATTGGCAAATATATTTGTCTCGTGTACAAATTGTCAAAGAGGGGAAAATTTCTTTCATAGATCAAATCAGATTTTATACATATGGGCTATGGAACACTTCAAGAGGTGATCACCCACTCCTAATAGTCTGCCATTGGTCGGATATAACTAGATAGTCACTCATCACAAGAGGACTGATAAGAACGACAGATGGATAAATACATCTGATTATTTGGGTTTCTTAGAGACATTGCCAGACCAGAAGATCAGATGGGTATTAGGATTGGACCGATTGTCTAAATCCAGCTCTACGTACAAAGTCGTCAGACTTCATACCTTTGTTAGGGACTCAGGCACTGCTGCTTACACACGAAAAAGGTTTCTCAGACAGTTTGGACATATTCAAGGTCTGCCACCCACGCCGGATCTAGCTAGTTTCACCATTAGCTTTCGATAAAGGGTTTGCCCGAACCCTATTCCAATGAAGACCCAAATCACTCAGGCTTGGGCACACTGTCCAATGATGACAACATTATCTATGATCCATAGTCTAAGCACAAGGGTTTGGTGACCTCTCAAGTACGAAGATTGGTTCAGAGTCACAAAGAGAATAGACCGCAAGTAGCACAATCCGAGGAGGTAAGGAAGTTAATGGCTATCATCGAGGCGAAGGATAAGGAAAACTTGCAATTGAGGCAATCAGTGGAACGGAGCAAGGAGATGGCAGAACGGAACAAAGAGTTGTATGAAGATGCTAGAGAGAAGAACTAGGAGCTAAAGAGAAAATGCAGTGAATTATACGATCAAGCAGAACGCATGAAGAACTCGTACTTTAGAGAATCAAAAGATGCTATGATAGATAGGTTGAAGAGGTTTAATGATCTTGTACAAAGTCATTTTCGAGAAATGATGTAGACAATGTATTTAAACTTTGACTTTATCAATGAAAGTGTTTGTTTCATGACGTTATGTTAAAAAATACAAGTTTGGTATACAGGCCCTACTTCGAGGGTGTTGCATCATGTTAGGCCTATCCTTGGCATAATAAGGGCTCCCCCCTAAGATATGCATTCGAATTATTTATACACTTGCTGACATTAATATTTTTCTTTTTCTTTTGAAGTAATAAAATTGACAATGCTAATAATGAAATGACGGCTGAATCATGTTCCTCTCCAATATGAATTTCAGGTACATTAAACCATAGCTTCATTTCAAAGAAGTCCCATCATTACCAGGTCTCAAAGTCAAGCCTTGAAGCGTGCAAATATGAGTTCAAATCAGGAAGTATCCGAAAGAACAACTCAGGCCATGCCAGTGGATTTTTCTACATTGGGAACTCAGCTGAGTGAGATGTTGGGGAAGTTAAATGATTTAAGTGCAGAAATGGCATCACAGAGGTGTGTCATTGACCAACTCGTTATAAACAACAGTGGTGGTGCCCCGACCAATCCTGTGCTGGTAGTTTACCACCCCCCTGAACAAGTCAATCAATTGCCTCTCATATCCAATGTGCAAACTGTTTCGCTCCCACCTTTAACCAACCCAATTGAAGGATGACGTTCACCACGCTACACTACGGGTTCTTTAGGCAAGTATACCTATCGTTCTGGTAGTACAGGATAGGTGAGTACCAGATATCGTTCCCACGAGGACTATATGAATACTAGTACTAACACTTTCCCTATTATCTAACCCAAAAAGTCGAAAGGTTGAACTAAATGAATTAAAATAAACTAACTACTTAAACCTATTTAGCAAACAAGGGTAGTCGAATAGAGAAAATAGCAATGATCAAAGGTAGGAACTAGATGTGGGATTCTCCTAATTCTTTCCTTATTATGTCTCAATTCCAGATTAATGAATGAATGAATTCAAGTGTTCAGACCCTAGAATCCTATGTTAGGTCATGATCTCTCTCAAGTATCATACCGCTTGTCTCTCTAGTTGATTAATGAGAATCTCTTCTACCATTAAAACCCCAAAGAGATGAAGTTACAAAGCAGAGATTCTATTGTGTGGGTTAGGTATGAATCTACCCGGGAAGACTTATGTGGTTCTATCTCTAGCAACCCATGCAAGTCTCATTATTTGTGAAACGATCTATTCAATTAAGTTATTTCTCAATAAACCTAAGTGAAATCAGTGATTAAATCGAAGGTTGCGCGCAAAGACCCAATTCAATCAAGCAGTAAATTCACAAATAAACCCAAACAAAGAGAATTTCATTCATTAATCAAGGAAAAAGATCCATAATAAGTGAAATAGGGTTCAACCCATCTAGTTCCTAATCTACTTAGTTCATAACTACAGAGAAAAGATCAATAAACAACAAAGTGAAAACAGAAGAACTCATTCTCATCAAGCCACCAAATCTTCGCTTGTGTTGTTGTAGAAATTATCCCGTAGTTACAACTTCTCTCTTCTCGTCATTCTTGCCTCTTCTCTCTATCTCATATGTTCCCTCGTTACTTGTTTGTTGCCCTAGAGAAGACCCCCTATTCTGCCTTTTAATGTTCTCCCTTTGGTCTTCCTGTTCACGCCAACTCTACTTCTGAAAAATTACAAAATCCCGTAAGTGAGCCGCCCCCACGTCTGTCCCAGCCGTGACCACGGCTTGGTCGAGCCGTGGGCTCCCTTCTGTGAGCCGTGACCGTGGCTGGACCCGCGGCTGGTGAGCCGCGGGTGCGGCTCAGCCAGCGGCTGAGACTCTAAACATTATGATCTCAGCCACGGCTCAATCCGCGGTGCGGATACGAGGGCGGCCGAGGTCAGAAGCATTTCTTTTGCATCTGGTTGTGCCTTCAACTGTGGTCCAGTAGCTCCAATGACTTTGTAGCTCAAAACCCTTGGACTTTGTTCCATATTTTGGCATATTTACTCTATTAATCATCCTCCATCATCGAATCAACCATTCAAACTCCGTCCTTGCAACTTCAATTGATTGAATTCGATGACGAAACTATCAAAAACCTACAAAATATCACGAAAACATATGTAGATCGCAAATTTACTCAAATTGACATAAAAATCACAAATGAGAAGAAATGGCTTAGAACTAGAGGAAAAACTCATAAGAAATCCTAAAAACCTAATCTAAAAACCTACTAAAAACTAGTATACTTTAGCACTTATCAAATGACTCTTTGCCCACTTCAACCATGACCTCCTGCAAATGTGTCCGAACTTTGCTCAAACAAACCCGCCCAATTATCCTATTCCTCAATCCCATCCACAGATAAATCCAAACATCCTACCCAATCCTCAAGTACCTCATCACCACACAACAAAACCTTTTGTTTGGGACGTCACTTCTCAGGAAAGACCGGCTATAGATGAAATTGCTACACTTGCAGACAAGGATTTGCTTAAGAGGCTGGATCAGTTTGAGGAGTCCATGAAGAAAAGTCAAGGACTACACAAACATAGCGGATTGGATTATGATGATCTTTGCCTCTTCCCTGACGTCCAGTTGACGTCTAGTTGCAATTGGGTTTCAAGGCTCCTAAGTTTACTAAATAAGATGGAACTGGTAATCCCAAAACTCAACTCAAGAAGTTTGCTAACAAACTTGGCAAGCCAGTTGATAATGAAAACTTGCCTATTCATTTATTCCCTGAAAGCCTAGAAGGAGATGCATTAGACTAGTATTTTAATCTAAAACCTCAAGAGATAAGGACTGGTTGGACTTATCAACGACTTTTGTGAAGCAATATGAGTTTAACTGCGAGTTGGCACCAATGCGAACTACCCTAGAAAGCATTAAGAGAAAACCTTTAGAAGATCATAAGACCTATGCTAAACATTAGAAAAAGCTAGCTGCTAAGGTGGAACCTCTCATGAATGAAGAGGAGATCGTTTGTACCTTTATTAAGGCACATGATCCGCCGTACTTTGAGGAAGTCTTTCACATGACCGAGAGCTCATTTGCTGCCATCATTAACAAATTGAAAGAATATGATGAATTTGTCAAGGCAAGCAAGATAGTTATTGTAACAGCTCTGAGACTACAGCTGGAGGCTTTGCAAAACCAGAATCAAAACAATAATGGGACGAAGACCCCGTTCAAGAAGAAAAAGGGGGAGACTGCTTTTGTCTGGGATCAAGGCCTATTGTTTAGATCCAAAATCCAGAACCGTCCCTTATATGCTACTTTGAACCCACAACCTGTAAATCCTCAACTAGTTTACCACACTAATACACTGTCTCATTATCCTCAATCTGGTTATCCAAACTATCCACCTCCATTCCTAGCACCTCGGCCAACCTTTCAAAATTATCCTCATCTACACTATAATCTGAGACCGCCACAACAAAACAACATCTACATCACCCAAAACCCATTTCAAGCCAATAGAGACCAGGTCCAAAGGTCACCTCAAACTTACACTAATCTGGGCTGTCCCATTGACCAATTGTACAAGCAACTGAAAGCTGCTAGCAAAATTGGAGTGATTCCAGCAAAGGTTTACAACAAGGGTTTGCCTATGGGGTACAATCCTCAAGCTATTTGTGCATACCATTCAGGGAGTCTGGGACATTTCACAACTAATTGTTGGGCCTTAAAGAATCAAATTCAGGACATGATTGAATCTAGAGAGATTATTCTTAGAAGGCAAGGAGAGCAAGGACCAAATGTAAACAAGAATCCTCTCCCAGAACACGAAAATACTATGGGAGCAATCACTACTGATGATGAATTTGATGATCCTGCATCATACATAGTGGATGAGTATGAGACTGAGAACATGATAGAAACTGATTTGATCAAGACAAGGAGAGAGCCAAATGCTAAAGATTCAGTAGTGAAGAACGGAGATGCTGTTTTAAAAGACGAATTGAAACCATCAGTGTTCGAGAAAGATGAGCCTTTCGTGTTAGAAGGATGTTTTGACCCTTTTGTTTTGGACTTACCCCCTTTTGAGTTGGATGCACCAAATTCTGTTGTGCTTAAATTTTCTGAACAGATGCCTGTGAATAGTTTACAAGAAGTGCCCTGGAATTCTGAGGAGCCTGCACTATTGATTGGAGATAAGAAATTATTGAAGGAAGAAGTAAGCACTATCACCACGTCTGGGAGAGTTCTAAGAGACCATGAGAAGAATGTTCCACTCAAAGCCCAAGGAAATTCTGTGCCACCCAAGCAACCCGTGTCTGAAAAAGATGCCTTAGATTTCTTGAGATTGATTAAGAGAAGTGAATATAAGATAGTAGAATAGTTGGACAAGGTGCCTACTCATATTTCTTTTCTGAACCTGCTTCTGACCTTCGAGCTGCATCGAGAAGCTTTGCTCAAAGTGCTTAACGAGGCTCAAATCCCTAAGGATGTTCCAGTCGACAAGTTCTCTGGTATGGTGGGTACTATTCTGGCTTCCAACTGTATTTGTTTTTCGGATGATGATTTGACCGCCGAGGGGATTGGATACAATAAAGCATTGTATATATCAATACGCTGTAATGGAAAATTGCTGCTGAGGGTTTTGATGGACAATGGATTAGCTTTAAACATTTTCCCATGGGGCACTCTTGTCAAGTTAGGGTTATCTAATACTAAACTTCGTCCATCTACTGTTGTTGTAAGAGGTTTTGATGGAACAAGGAGGGAGCCAATGAGAGAAACTGATTTAGTTTTAGAGGTGGGTCCAGCCCAATTTCAAATTCCTTGTCAAGTTATGGATTTCTCCGGTGCCTATAACGTGCTGTTAGGAAGACCATTGATATATACCTCCAATTTGGTGCCTTCTTCATTGCATCAAGTATTGAAATTTGTTATGAACAATCAGTTAATTACTGTATTTGCTGAAGATGATTGTGCAATGATGATCAATGCCAACTCAAAAAGGAAGGACAGTGGAAAAATCTCAGTTTTTGCTCACTGGGTTGAAGATGTTGTCTCTACAGGATAGATTTCTAAAAATGAATCATTTGTGTCGGAAGCCAGTGTCATGATGGCTAAAGAGATGATCCGAGGGGAATATGAGATAGGAAAGGGTCTTGGGCGAAATTTGCAAGGACTGTTGGAACCAATAGAGCTCCCAACCCAAAAGGACACATTTGGACTAGGTTTTCTTCCAACTATAAGGGATCAAAAGGAGATGAGAGCTTGAAAGATTGCTGAAAAAAAAAGAAGGCTGACCGGGTTACACATTCCGCCACTGCAGTGTTCCTTCACTCGCCCATTAGGGGTAATGATATCCGATTTGGATGACAAGGATTCTGCTGATGAAATTCTATTGGATATGTCTCAGTTGTTTGTAGGGGCTATTTGTGATGCTGAGCCATCTGGGTCTTCTGAGTTCCTGACAATTCCTAAAGATGGCATTCAAAATTGAACTATTGGTTATCTTCCCTCTCAAAGGGAATTTCGGTAAATTTAGGGGATTGTCTTTCACTCCAATCTATGCTTAGATAGAGTCTCATGTAGAGTCTTTTGTTGGGTATTTCTGTTACTTTTGGGTCTTGTCACTTTGTTTTGTTAATGTTTTGTGTTAAAGTGTCTTTCATCATAAGCATAGGGCCTTAGAATTAGTATGTTTTGAGTATTAATGTGATCTTTTAATTTGTCAGTTATTTTAAATTCAATGAAATGAAAGACTCCCCTTATCGATTTTCAATTGTTTCTAGTTTTTTATTGTATGTGTTTGTTTTCTCTTTTTCTCAGATGGCCATCAATAAAATCATTTGACCCTTTGGATGTCACTATTCTAGAAGTCGATGATTGCAATCTCGATATCTCTCATGAATTTGAAATCATGCAATTTGGCACTCAAAACGAGAGTGATATTGAAGAAGAATATGAGTCTTTGTAAAAAATTCTCAAACAACATGAAGAGAAACCTAAACTGAACTTAGAAGAAACAGAAGTGTCGCGTCCTAAAGAGGACCGTCCGGTCTCGGTGACCCTTTCGAAAATAAAGGTTTTGGAAAAACTATGCGTGTGTGAGAAAAAAAATCATGTTTTAGTAAGTGTTATTTAGTAAAAAAAATAGTGTTTGGAAAGAAAATAAGGCCAGGACTAAAAAATGCGATAATTTGGCCAAATGATTTGAAAAAGGGTTTTATTTTTGAAAAATGGAGTCGCCAGTTGGTATTGAGTTAGGGTGTACCAAGTCACTCGAAAATTCATTTAACAAAACAAAATAAAAATTTTAGAAAAATATTTTTAAAAACCTCTTTTCGACTCCGATTTACGAAAAACGAGAGAAAAATGTCATATTTGAAGAAAGGGAAAGCAAAGGCTTGCGCCTAAGGCACCCTTTCAACCTAGCCGAGGCTAGTTGCGAGGTTTAATCAAATTTTCCTAAATTAAACCTAAATTCTATCGCGTTCGGATGTATCTATATGAATGCAAATCCTAAGTCTAAATGTGAGTATCGGGAGGGTCGAAATGTTCCGTCGAGACTTGGTCGGAATTATCACATTATTTGCAAAACTCGAGTCGAGACCTTGAGGGAGTCACGAGTTTTTACGCAAAATGTGATGCAAAAAGAAAAGAAAATAATAATATATAGTAAGTGAAGAAATAAGGTGGGTATGCAACATGACGGGTGTGGGAGACTAACATCTCGTGACTGAATATTCCTATTCACGGAGGGGGGAACGGCATGTACGCCACCGCTTCCCACGTGAGTATGCGACAATTTCTAGTCAAATCACACAAATGTTCTAAAGTCTAAGTGAGATGCAACCTAGACGTTATGCATTTTAAAATGTGTCAAAATAACAATAATAATAAGAATAATAATAATAAAAAATCAAGCCAAAATAGAAAGAAAACTAAAAAGTGTGTGAAGTGGGATGTAAAAATACAAACGAGTGTACCTATCACTAAAATGTCCTAAGGGTCTAGCATTGGGCTAGCCCGTTCTAAAAAAATCCACAAGCGTTGGACTAGCGGGATAAAGAGAAAAAAAAGGCCACAACTAGCGTTGGACTAGTGTGGTGACGGAATAACAAAACTGATAAAACATGAATTAACATAGTAAAATATAAATCGAAAGCAAATAAACATAAAAAGACATATAAGATCACATAGAAGCACATAACATGTAAGCATGATATCTAGATGCAAAATCCTAAAGAAAGCATTAAAACATATAAGCACACAAACACGCAAAACACACAAGCCCTAACTATTACACCGGGGGGGTTTAATTTAGTTAAAAGGGGGAGATGGTAAAATAACTTATCTATTACGCTTTCTATATAATTACACAATTTTTCACTAAAAATATGAGAAATATTACTTAACTATTACATTGACTAGCTAAATACAAAATATTATATTTTCCAAAATAATAAAAATTCAAAATTAAATAAATTAAACAAGTAAATACGCAAAAAGTATGTAAAAATAAGAAATAAAAAAATAATAAAAAAAAACAATGCATAAAATCACATTGGAGCATATTGGAGCACGTAAAGAGGAAAATAACAAGAAGTCGGGATACCTCTTTGGAAACCCAGTACCAAAGCTTAAAAAATGAACACACAAGTTAAAGGGACAACTATTTAATAAGATAAAAAAATAAAATACAAAATACTAACACATTAGAAAAATGTAAATTATAGCAAGTTCGAAGGGGAAAAATAAGAAGTATAGTAAACTTGGGCCAAATAGTAAATTTAAACTAATTGGGACAAACATTAAAAATATACACAAGTCTAGGGATAAAGGCACAAATTAAAGCAAATTTGGAGATCAAAATAAATTTCAACAAAAATGGGGTAAAAACATAAATTTTAGGACCTAATTGAAAGAACATAAACTCAAAGGGGATCAATCTAAAAATTAATGGGGACTTAATTGCATAAAACAAAAGTCTATGGTGGTCATGATAGTTGTTCTTAGAATAAACAAGGGCTGGTACCTAAATATTTATCCAGTAACACAAATAACCGAAGGAAAAAAAAGCAAAAAAAATGCTAAATTAAAACTAAACTCCATCAGTTAGCTCAAAATCAATCTAGCCTAACTACTATTAATTAACTACTTAGCTAAATGAACTAAAGATTAACTGATGAGAAAAAAAAAAGGATAAAAACAACACAGATTAACTTAAAAATATGGAACCAAAATTAACCCCCCCAAATCATCCCCTTTTAGATCATCATCTTCTTCTTCTCCCATTTTTCAGACACCTTTCTCTCTCGCTCATTCCCCTCTCTGTTTATCTCTCTTATGCCCTCACTTTCTCTCTCCCTCGCTGATCCTCCTTCTTCTCTTCCTTTCTTCATATTCTACTCTTTCTCTCTCTCTCTCTCCCTTCTCTCCATTTTCACTCGAATCCACCTCTTTGTTTCTCCTCCCTCTATCTCACTCTCTCTCTCGTCTCTATTTTTCTTTCTTCTCTCACGCTTTAATTTCTCTCTTTTCTCCTCCCTTTGGATTTTCATTTTTCATTCTTTCTCCACCTCCGTTCCTTCTGTCTTCCTCCTTCAACTTTCGCCTCTCTATTTCTTTCTCTTTCACGTCTCCTCTCACTCTTTCTTAGTTTGTTCTTCGTCCGTCCCTCTCTCTCTGTGGTACCTCTTCTCTTTCTTTTCCTTGCCCGACGGAGCCAAGTTCTTCCCCAAATCGATGGCTTTTTGTTAAGCCTTAGATGGATAGTGGCAGGGGAAGAATAAGGGTGGTCGGTGGTGAGAGAAATGGCAAATTTTAGTGGGCGAATAGTGGCAGAGATTGGGGTCTTGGTGGGCTATGCAATTGTAGGGGAAATTTGATAGTGGTGTTTCTGGTGTGATATTTGCTGATTGGCAGAGGGACTCGTTTGTTGTGTGATTGATGTAAGAGGGAATAGGACTGTGATGGTTGGTTTTTCGGTGGTAGTGATTTGTGCTTTCTGTTTTTTTGTGGTCTGTTTGGTTGTATTTTGGCGGGTTTGTAGAGCTGTTCTAAGCAATCTAGTGACTGTTTTGGAAAATTTCTGGGTAATTTGGTGAAATTGATGGCTGACCTGTGTTGGTTTAAGTGAAATTGGTAGTTTGGGTTTGTGACAGGGGATGAATTGCTACGGTTCTGTGAATGTAGGAGTGATGGACCATTGATGGCAAGGCTGTTTTGTTGTGCTGTTATATTTTTCTTTGCAGGTGAGGGGCTTTGTGGCGACTTGTGAGTGTGTGTGAGCATCTGTGGATTAAGTGTGTGAATGACTGTGAATTGAGTGTGTGAGTGTTCGTGTGTATCTGATTAGGTGTTTGTGTGACTGTATATGCGTTTGAGTGTGAGGGATGCTTGTGAGAAAGACTGTGCGCTTGTGTGTTTTTGCGAATGTGTGCATGTCAGACTGTGTATATGTGTGTTTGTTTGATTGTGTGTTTGGTTGAAATTTTTGTTTTTTGCGATTGTTGGGAGGCAATGGGTGATAACAGGGGAAGAATTGCTGGTGGTGTTTTGGCTTGTTTGGTTTACAGTGAATTGGAGCCGATGGGGTTTTGGCTTTTGGTTGCTGCTGATTATTTGGCAACAGGGACGATGGAGAGAATGAAGGTGCCGTTGTTGATTTTGGATTTGGTAGTGAGAAGTTGGATGGTTGTTTAAAGAAAGTTGCTGGTGGAGTAAGGGTGGTAGACGGTGGAGGAAGAAAAAGATGATGAAGAAGAATACAAAAGAACAAACACAAAACCAGAAACGTAGCTAAAAAATTCAAGAAAAAAAAACAAAACCGAAAGAAAATTTAATGGTTCCAATAAAATTTTCAACAAACATGAAAAATTTAATCAGATTTGCCTAAAAAATGAAAGAAAATTCAATAAAATCAAAAGAAGAACTTACCTTTTGAAACTTTAACAATGATCTGATGAACAGTGTGTATGGGATGAACAGTTGTGTGTTTTTTAGGTATTTTTGTGTGTGTTTAATCCTTAAAGGTAAGAAAAGTGTGTGTTTAGGGTTTTTCCATTTTTTTCTCCTTTGTTTCTTGCTGATAAAAGGGGTATTTATAGGCCACTTCTCTTGGTCACCAAGAATGCTATAAAATAACGAAAGCGCCACTGGTATTAAAAATGCTAATTTTATTAAAAAAAATATTTTTAACTCCAAAATCAAAAATTAATACAAAGAATCTGACAACAATCTCTAAATTTTCAAAATGAATTCACAGTAGATTTCAAAAAATAAAAATTAGAGCTCAAAACTGATAAAAGCACACTCAAGGTGTAAAATGACGATTTTGTCACTAGATAATGAAAATACACAAAAAATAGATGTCAGCCTCAAAAAATTATCAAAAATTAAAAGTAAGCTTCAAACATTAGAAAATGCCTTTTTGACTCAAAATTTGTCAAAAAATGAATTTAAGCTGTAAAATGACGATTTTACCCTTGGATAATAAAAATTTACAGAAAAATAGCTATTGACCTCGAAAAAATTACCAAAAATTAAAAATAAGCTTAAAACATTAGAAAATACATTTTTGACTCAAAATTGGTAAAAAATGAATTTAAACTGTAAAATAACGATTTTGCCCTCGGACAATGAAAATTCATAGAAAAATAGTTATTGGCCTAAAAAAATTAAATAAACTTAAAACACTAGAAAATACATTTTTGACTCAAAATTGGTGAAAAATTAATTTAATTTGTAAAATGACAATTTTGCCCTTGGGCAATGAAAATTCACAGAAAAAATAGTAATCATCTCTAAAAAAATCAAGAAAACTCATAAACATGCTTAAAGAATTAGAAAAATGAATTTGGAACTAAAACTAATGAAAAAGTATTTACAAATAAAAATTACTATTTTGGCCCCAAGATTATTGAAAAAATTAAAATTTGTCCCCCAAAAATATAAACACCTACCCAACGTTTGGCAAGTAGATGGTGTGTCAAAATTTGATGTCTACAGTTTGCCCCTCTTTGTTGGGAATCTTGTACAGATTTCAAACAAAGACGTAGACAACACCAAATTTTGACTCACCCAAATGTGGAAACAGACATTGCTGTAAACAAAACAACTAATCATGCATAGTACATAAATGTGATGAGATATCACTAATGATCAGAGAACACCTATAAACATTCGACCGAGCTCTCTAGGAGCTGCCTACGTATCTTGGTAAAGGGAATCAAGTCAAACGTAGTTCAGATATAAGTGAACGGTGGATGTGAAACACAATTACAAATGGTAAAACAAGAGTTCAAATTTTTCAAAATTTGTGATCAAAAGAAAGAAATGCAACTTTCAAACTGCTAAACAAAGATAACATAAATTGGTAAAAGACTGCAAGACAAAATAAAGTGCTTAAACTAATAGGCAAAAAAAATGAGTTCAAGTTGCTATTCAAAATAAATATCGGTAAGTTAAACGCAATGTCTGGGCTGCCAGACTTGAAAATGTAAATACACATATGTTGTTCGAGCTGCTGAACGGATGTATGACCTTGAGCTACCAAGGTTGATGAATGCAAAGTTCGGGCTGCCAAACTTAAAAAAGTAAATAAATGATCCTGGGCTGCCGGGAATCATGAAATGCAATGCAAGGTCTGGGCTGCCAGACCTGGAAACATAAATAAACAGATACCGACCAGCCTACTGGACGGATGCATGACCTTAGTTGCCAAGGTTGATGAATACAAAGTTTGGGCTGCCAAACTTGAAAGAGTAAATAAATGATCTTGGGTTGCCAGGAATCATAAATTGCAATGCAAAGTTTGAGTTGCCAGACTTGAAAACGTAAACAAACAGATGCTAACTAGGCTGTTGGACGGATGTATGACCTTGGGATGCCAAGGTTAATGAATGCAAAGTTTGGGCTGCTAAACTTGAAAAAGTAAATAAATGATCCTGGGCTGCCAGGAATCATAAAACGCAATGCACAGTCTGGACTGCCAGACTTGGAAACGTAAATAAAAAAAATGCTGACCAGGATGCTGGACGGATGCATGACCATGGGTTGCCAAGGTTTACGAATGCAAAGTTTGGGTTGCCAAACTTGAAAAAAGTAAATAAATGATCCTGGATTGCCAGGAATCACAAAATGCAATGCACAATCTGGACTGCCAGACTTGGAAACGTGAATAAAAAAAATGTCGACCACCTTGCTAGACAGGTGCATGATCTTGGGCTGCTACGGTTGAAGAATGTAAAGTTTGGGCTGCCAAACTAGAAAAAGTAAATAAATGATCCTGGGCTGCCAGCAATCATAAAGTGCAATGCAAAGTCTGGATTGCCAGACTTGGAAACGTAAATTAAAAAAAAATGCCAACCAAGATGCTGGACGGATGCATGATCATGGGTTGCCAAGGTTTATGAATGCAAAGTTTGGGCTGCCAAAGTTGAAAAAAGTAAATAAATGATCCTGGACTGCCAGGAATCACAAAATGCAATGCAGAGTCTAGACTGCCAGACTTGGAAACATAAATAAAAATAATGCCGACCAGCCTGCTAGACGGGTGCATGATCTTGGGCTGCTAAGGTTAAAGAATGTAAAGTTTGGGCTGCCAAACTTCAAAAAAGTAAATAAATGATCTTCGGCTGCCAGCAATCATAAAATGCAATGCAAAATCTGGACTGCCAGACTTGGAAATGTAAATAAAAAAATGCTGACTAGGCTACTGGACGGATGCATGACCTTGGACTGCCAAGGTTGATGAATGCAAAGTTTGGGCTGCCAAACTTGAAAAAGTAAATAAATGATCTTGGGCTGCCAGCAATCATAAAATGCAATGCAAAGTTTGGACTACCAGACTTGGAAACGTAAATAAAAAAAATGCTAACCAGGCTGCTAGACGGATGCATGACCTTGGGCTGCCAAGGTTGATGAATGCAAAGTTTGGGCTGCCAAACTTGAAAAAGTAAATAAATGATCCTGGGCTGCCAGAAATCATAAAATGCAATGCAAGGTTGAGGTTGCCAGACTTGGAAACATAAATAAAAAGATACCGACTAGGCTGCTGGACGGATGCATGACCTTGGGCTGCCAAGGTTGATGAATGCAAAGTTTGGGCTGTCAAACTTGAGAAAGCTAATAAATGATCTTGGGCTGCCAGGAATCATAAAATGCAATGCAAAGTCTGGGCTGCCAGACTTGGAAACGTAAATAAAAAGATGCCGACTAGGCTGCTAGACGAATGTATGACCTTGGGCTGCCAAGGTTGATGAATGCAAAGTTGGGCTGCCAACTTGAAAAAGTAAATAAATGATCCTGGGCTACCAGGTATCATAAAATGCAATGTAAAGTCTTGGCTGCTAAATTTGGAAACGTAAATAAAAGGATGCCGACCAAGCTCCTGAACGGATGCATGACCTTGGGCTGCCAAGGTTGATGAATGCAAAGTTGGGATGCCAACTTGAAAAAGTAAACAAATGATCCTAGGCTGCTAGGAATCATGAAATGTAATGCAAAGTCTGGGCTGCCAGACTTGGAAACGTAAATAAAAAGATGCCAACCAGGCTGCTAGACGGATGTATGACCTTGGGCTGCCAAGGTTGATGAATGCAAAGTTAGGCTACCAACTTGAAAAAGTAAATAAACAGACACCGACCAGGCTGCTGGACGGATACATGACAAAATTAAGACATCAAGAAACTTAAAAGCCAACGTCAAATGTTGCATCCAAATCAACACAACTTGTCCAAATTTTTTCCAAAAAATTTTAGCCCAATATATGGCATCAAAATCTTTTGAAATCACTCTTTTCAATGTTTAGGTGCCATATGAAAACATTAAAATCTTATTTGACTTAAACCTTCCGGCCACTCTCTTCAATATAAAATATTCTTTTCAAAATTTTGCTGCAAACATAAATTATCATAACTAACCCAAAATTTTTCAAAAAATTTTTTGCCCCAGTGTCAATTTTGAAGGAAAATTTTCTCCTTCTTTGTGCCATTGATCAAGCTATCATTGACTTAACAAAATTGCCTCAATTGTTATTCTTGTCAAAGGTCTCAATTGAAGATGGTATGACCATATCTGCAAAAGAGAAAAAGATAACGGTAATTGCAAAAGTTATGCCACCACTTGACAGTCCCTTGATCCACTATTGCATATAAACATGAGTATCGTAATCCAGAATCCTGAATTGATCTCCCGCCTTTGCTTTCTGACATTTTCTAATTCCAAAATTCTCTGATCCACGATTTGCGATAAATGCCATATATGCTCTTCCATATACATCTCGGGATCTCGATAAATTTAGAATCACCTTTGCTTATATTGCACACTAAGACACAAAAAATGTCACGTTTTCAAAAAAAGATGAAAAATGAATATATCACAGAAAAATCTGACAGATGCAACGACAAAAGAAATTCTGTACACTAAATATTTTCGTATATGTATATATAAAACTTTTAATAACAACTAATTATTGTGTTCAAATGAAAAACTAATTTCCAGTGACAGCTCCGAAGAAATCTGCCATTTTGATCCTTTGGATGTCATTCCATTTGAATTCTGAGATTGCTCCAAGATGATCAATACAGAAAAAAATTCTCAAGTAACCAAGGTCACCAGCTTCTGCAAAGAACTCCACATCTACCACAGGTGTATTCTACTTCTTCACTTGTGAGCCTTCAACTTGTAATTTCCCGACCTCAGCACCCTTTCAGGTTATCACCGAGGTTTCCCCTCCCATTTTTTTTTCTTTTTCTTCTTTTTTTTTCTTTTCTCTTTTTTTTTCTTTTTTCTTCTTTTTTTTCTTTTCTTTTCTTCTTTTTTTTTCTCTTTTTTTTTCTCTCTTTTTTTTTCTTTTCTTCTTTTTTTTTGTTTATTTTTTTTATTTTCTTTTTTTTTAAGCGCCCTTTCGGGTTTTTGCTTTTGTACAGAGAAAAGAGAACAATCAACATTCAAGTTCTGATCGATCGTTTTCCATTTCATAAAATTAGACTGGTATAAAAATGTTTGACATTAGTAAGACAATCTTCCCTTGATGGATTAGAGATAGATATATTAACATCATATGCCCTATTGATTTGCAAATTTTCATTTTAAAATGATCACAAAATAAGGACGGAGGTCGGTAACATTCTCGGCTTTTGTAGCGGGGTCACATAAGGTGCTTGATAGGTTAAGGTCGGAAAGCAGAATTCATGAAAAGGTTGATTATCTTAAGGTCGCATTTTTAGAAAGACTTATCCTAACTTTATTCTTTGCCCTTTTGGGCTTTTTTTTTTTTTTGCCCCAATTTATTACTTTCCATGGGGTTTTCTTTTGTATCATTTTTCATTTATTTTCATCATTTTTTTTACTCTTTTTTTTTACACAACAGTCAACAAATAAAATTTGTCCAAGTATGGGGTGCGACCATCAAGTGGGTTATGAAACGAAATTCATAGATTCTGAAGGCTCAAATGGGAAAAACTAAGGAAAAAATGTTTAAGGGAAAAGAAAGAAGGCCCGCCTTTGACCTGTCCTCTTTTGCAATAATTTAGAAAGAAAACTTACCAATCAAATGTAAAACCTTTTTACCATGTCTGAATTGATGATCTGGGGAAACACTTGACCATACATTTCTGTCAGAACAAGGCCTGCTCCTGATAGTACCTTTTTCACGATAAATGGACCTTGCCAATTTGGAGCAAATTTTCCCTTAGCTTCTTCTTGATTTGGAAGGATTTGCTTCAAGACTTTATCTCCCATCTCAAATAGATGCGATCTGACTTTCTTATTGTAAGCACAAGCCATTCGTCATTGGTAACATTGTCCATGACAAACAGCATTCAACCTCTTCTCATCAATGAGTGCCAACTGTTCATGGCGTTCCCTTAACCACTCAGCCTCTTCCAATTGGGCTTCCATTAGAATGCGTAAAGAAGGAATTTCTACCTCTGCAGGTAAAACTGCCTCCATCCCATACATAAGAGAATAAGGAGTTGCCCCAGTTGAAGTTCTGATTGCTGTCCTGTAGGCCAAAAGTGCAAAGGGCAACTGCTCGTGCCAATCTCGATAAGTATCAATCATCTTTCGAATGATTTTCTTTAAATTCTTATTGGCGGTTTCAACGGCACCATTAGCCTTAGGTCTGTAGATAGCAGAGTTTCTATGCTTGATCTTGAATAGACCACACAATTCATCTACAATGTAATTATTGAGATTCCTTGCATTATCGGTGATCAAAGTTTTGGGTACACCAAAATGACAAATGATATGGTTCTTGAGAAAATCTGCTACCACTTTCTTGGTCACTTGCTTGTAAGATTCTGCTTCTACCCATTTGGTGAAATATTCAAT
Organism: Mitragyna speciosa; assembly: GCA_024721245.1. Classification (NCBI taxonomy): domain Eukaryota; kingdom Viridiplantae; phylum Streptophyta; class Magnoliopsida; order Gentianales; family Rubiaceae; genus Mitragyna; species Mitragyna speciosa. The sequence goes on along the minus strand of CM045552.1, from coordinate 19,762,300 downwards.
CGCCACAAGGATGAATTTATGCCCATTTGAAGCAGGAGGATCAATTACTCCAATGACATTCATTCCCTACATTGAGCACGATCAAGGAGCAGTATCACATTGCCATGCATTTGACACTTAACGCACTTTCTGATGAGCTCAACACAGTCATGCTCTATGGTGAGCCAAAAATGTCCAGTTCTCATTATCTTTTTGGCCAGCAAGTGTCTATTCATATATGGCCCGCACACGCCGCTGTGTACTTCCCTCACTAAATATTCAGCTTCCTTTTCATCTACACATCTCAAAAGGCCCAGATCGCTTGACATTTTATACAATACTTCTCCGTTTAAAAAAAAATCTCGTAGATATCCTTCGGAGAAAATTCTTAATCTTTGTACTGATGCCTAAGGGATAGAATCCATTCTTTAAATACTCTTTCAAATCATGAAACCATGGAAGACCATCGGGTTCCCGCTCAATGCGCAGACAATGAGCTGGTTCTTCTTGAATCTTGATGGAGATGGGCTCAATCACTATATTGTCAGGGTGACTGATCATGGAAGACAAAGTTGATAAAGCATTTGCGAATATATTTCGAGTGAGCGGAATGTGAGTAATGTCGCGCCCCATTTTTCGAAAATAAATAGAAAATGTAAAGATGTCGGGAAAAGGGAAAAGGGAAGTGTTAAATGTGATTGTGTTTATTGGAAAAAGAAGTGTGTAAATTTCTTGTAAAAATAAATTTTTTAGAAAATACTTTGTAAAAGATGATTCGACAAAAACACGACAAACAAATGCTTTATTTTAAAAATAAAAGAAAAAGGGCCTAAAATGGGACTTTGAAAATGCGACGATTTTTGGGCCCGAAGATAGAGTCTAAAAAGGGTTTTTTAGTGAAAAAGGAGTCGCCACTTGGTATTGAGTTTTGGTGTACCAAGTCACCCGAAAATATTTTATAAAAGGTAAGAAAATCAAAATGCTTTATTTAAAGAAATGGTTTTTGGAAAAAATAAGGAAAAACAAGAAAACCCTTTTAAACGACTCCAGGTCTTTAAAAAACAAGAGAAAAAGGTTCGGGAGTCACAGTTAAAGAAAGGGAAGGCAAAGGCTCGCGCCTAAGGCACCCTTTCAACCTAGCCAAAACTAGTTGCGAGGTTTAGTCTAAATTTTCCTAATATAACCCTAAGATTTTATCGCATTTGGATGCAACTATATGAATGCAAATCTAATCCTAAAATGAATATCGTTAAGGGACAAAATATTCCATTGAGGTTTAGTCGGAATTACCGCATTAATTGCGAAACCCGGATATAGACCTCGATGGAGTCACGAGTATAGATGCTGAATGGAGTGCAAAAGAAAAGAAAAATAATAGTATAGATAGTAAGTGAACAAAGAAAATGGGGATGCAACATAACGGGTGCGGGGGACTAATGGACTCGTGACTAATTGTTTCTACTCACGGAGGGGGGAACGACATGTACGCCATCGCTTCCCACGTGAGTAGATGACTATTTCTTAGTCGAAATCACGCAAATGACCTAAAATTCTATGTGTAGTGGAATCTAAATGTTATGCACCAAATAGATGTTAAAATAAGTAATAAGTTATAAAGTATATATAAAAATTCATAGAAAATGGGAAAAAGCCTAAAAAGATAAAATGTGTGTGAAATGTCACGAAATGCACACGAAAATGATCCTAAGACTAAATGACCTAAAGGCTTAGCATTGGGCTAGCCTATTTTCTAAAATTCTCCGCTAGCGTTGGACTAGCGGAAAAACCGAAATTAACCACAACTAGCGTTGGACTAGTGTGGCGACGATACACATATATAATGATAAAGCAAGTAAATAATTAAATAAAGCCTAAATTAAAGCAATAATCATGTAAAAGCAAATATTAGTACATAGGAACACATAACACATAAGCATGATATTCTAGATGCAAAGTCCTAAAGAAAGCAATTAAAACACATAAGCACATAGCACACAAAAGCCCTAACTATTACACCGGAAAAACCTAATTACAATCTAAAATGGAAAAGATAATCAAAATAGCCTATCTAACCTACCTATTACATTTTCTAACTAAAATACAAAATTTTTGTTAACTAGATATAAACTATCTATTACATTAACTATCTAAATACAGAAATTTTGCTAAATAGAATATTACCTATCTATTACATTTTTGAATAATCGAGAATTAATTTCAAATAAACAGCATGGCATAAATAAATAAACACTTGCATATGGATAAAAATTATAAGCATAAAATACATGAAAACACATAGGAAAACACATTGGAGCACGTAGGAGCACATAAAAAGAAATTAAAAGAGTAATCGGGATACCTTCCGTTCGTAAACTCGGTACAAATCGCTACTAAAAATGAACAAACATGTCAAAAAATACCACTATTTAATAAATAAACCACTAATTAAATAGTTTCATATCAATCACTATGAACAATACTATGATAATTCAAACAATCATAACAATGATAACAAAATAAAAGAAAGAAAATAATGATAATAATAATTAAATATTTAGGGAAAAAATGGAAATTGTTTAAGTAAAAATAAATAAGTAAATAAATGAATAAAGTAAAACAACAAAAATAATAATAATAATAATAATAGAAGGTGAAGTACAATAATACCTACTTAAGCTTTTAACACCCCAAATAAGAATTATCAAAATAACTAAAAGGAAATAAAGAAACTAATTTGAACATTAATTAGACTAACAAGACCCCATTTAAAAGCATTAATTATAAATTTGATAAAATAAAGAAAATGTGAAAAGAAATAATTTAAAGCTTTGAGGACTTAACTAATTTTAAATTTTTTTTCTTTTTGCAAAAAATAAAATATTATAAGATTTGGATTAAAGATGGAAATTTAGGCAATATTCTAAAGTGAAAATGGAATTTATGAGAAACAAAAGGATAAAATTATAATTTCAAACCCTAATTAAGGTAATGACATAGTTTACAACAAATTTAAAAGCTAAAATGTAATTTTCAGCAAGTATAATGCCCAAAAATAAAAAATTCCAGCAATATTTAAGGCCAAGAATACAATTTCAGCAAGTTCATTAAATAACACACAATTTACAGCAAACATTTAAAGGCAAAATTTCAAGTTTTAGCTATTTGGAGAGCAAAAATATAAATTCCAGCAACATTGGAGGACAATAAAGTAATTCCAGCAAAAATATAATGGCAAAATGATATTCCAGCAAGGTTTGGGGGCAAAAATGCAAGATTCCAGCAATATTCTAAGACAAAATATAATTTCCAGCAATGTTGGGGTACAAAATAAAATTCCAGCAAACATTCTAGGGCAAAAATAGAATTTCCAGCAATGTATAAGGGCCAAAATGCAATTTTCAGCAACATTTAAAGCCTAAAATATAATAACAGCAAGTTTGGGAGGCAAAAATTGCAATTTCCATAAATATCAGAGGGTAAAAATGCAATTTCAACAAAATCTAGGGGTCAAAATGTAATTACCGAGAAATATAGGGGTCAAAAATGGAAATTGACAAATACAGGGGTCAAAATTATAATTATATAAAAGTCGGGGGACCTAAATGCAATTAATTAGGACCTAATTGAAAAGAAAATAAAATTATGGGGGTCAATCTACAATAAACAGAAACTGAAATGCACAAATCAAAAAACTTTCAGGGCCACAGTAGCATTAATGAAAATACAAGAACTATAAAATAAATACTTATTATTAATTAAAAATAAATTAAAAAACTAACTAATCAAAACGACGTAGTTTTGAGTGAAACTACGTCAAAACGACGTAGTTTCACTAAAACTTTTTTTTTTTTTCGGCTGACTTAGTGTTTTTTTTTTTTTCTTCCAGACGTTTTCCCCAGATTTCCTTTTTCTTTTTCCTTTTCTTTCTTCCTTTTCTTTCTTTTCTCTCTTTTCTTTCTCTTCCTTCTTTCTTTCTTTCTTTTCTTCTTCTTCTTCTCTTCTTCTCTTCTTCTCCTGGTGCCTTCCCGATCTACTCTCCATTTCCCCTTCTTTTTTTTTTTTTCTTCTTCCTTTCTTCTTCCTTTCTTTTCTTCTTTTCTTCCTCCTTCTTTCTCTCCTCTCCCCTTTTCTTCTTTCCCCTACCCGATTTGCTCTTCCTTTTTTTTTTTTCCTTTTTCTCCTTGCCGATCTGCTCTCCTTCTCTCTCTCTCTCTCTCTCTCTCTCTCTCTCTCTCTCTCGGACGTTTTTCAATTTTTTTTTAAATTTCTATTTCAATGATAAATGAAAAAAAATTTTTTTGAAAGCAATAGGAAGAAATTTACCTGGAATAGAAGCTGTATTGCAATTGTTGTTGCTGTTGTTGTTGTTGTTTGTTGTCGTTTTTTTTTTTTTTCGAATTTTGCAGGTGTGTGCGTATATGTTTTGCAGGTGTATGTGTTGTGTACAGGTTAAATGGGTGCCTGAATGTGTGTGCTTGAATGCTGGAACTGTGCAGGTTGAGTGTGTGTGTGTTTGTGCTATTAATGAAATGTGAGTGAGGAGAGTTGTGAGATGTCGGTGAAATGGCTGTTTGGTGTGTGAATGTGTTTCTGCAGGTGTTAATGTGCTTATGTGTGTGTGATTGTGTATGTGTCGTGTGTGCTACTGTGTGTGTATGCCTGTTTGTGTGCCTGTGTGGTGAGGCTTGTATGCAAGTGTGTGTCTGGTTGCGTGTGTTTCTGCAGGTGAGGATTTGAGGTGCAGGTGTGTGTTTTGTGTGTGCGTTTGTGTGTCTGTGCAAGTGTGTGTTTTGTGTTCTGCATTTGTGCAGGTGAGGATTTGAGGTGCAGGTGTGTGTTTTGTGTGTGCGTTGAAGAGTGCAGGGGAGTGTGAGTGATTTGTGTGTGCAGGGGAAGGGAAAATCAGTGTGGTGAGTGTGTATGCGCAGGGGTATGTTTGTGTCTGTTGTGAGAAGGAGGCAGAAAGGGTAGTGTGTGTGTGCGTTTGTGGTATCTGTGAGGTTATGTGAACAGAGAAAAGAAAAAAAAAATTAGTGTGATGATGGTGGCGTGGGTAGGGAAGAAAGAAAATCCACCCAAAATCCCTGTAAATCTGCTGAAATTTGGTCATGAGGTTGTTCTGATGGCTACAGTAGTAGCAGGCTGCAAACGCAGCCCGCTCTCTTTTTTTTTTTTTTTTTTAAATTGTAATGGAAATAAAGGAGAAAAGAAAAGAATAAACATGAAATAAAAAAAAATAAAAGATATTTGTATTTCCTAAAATCAATAAGAAAAAATACTAAAATTTTAGAGTTATGAAAATGAGTAAATAAAAATTTACTGCAAAAATTTAAAAATTAACATAACATTAAAAATATGTGATTAATAAAAAAATATAATAATAATAACAACTAATAATAATAATAATAATAATAATAATAATAATAATAATAATAATAAAATATTAAAATAAATACTAAACAATTTCTAAAAATCATGAAATTTATACAAGAAATTCATGAACATATGAAACATGCATAACAAAAATTTTTTTTACTTGAAAAATTCTCATAAAAATGCATTGGGAAACGTGCCCTTAATAAAAAGACAAAAAATAAATAAATAAATAAATAAATACTAAATGACCTCTAAAAATTATGAGATTTTACAGAAAATTTATGAATATACAAAAATGCAAATATAAAATTTTTCACTTGAAAATTATCGTAAAAAATAGTGCATTGGAAAATGTGCCGTTGAATTAAAAAATACTAAAATTTTAAATAAATAATGAATGACTCCCAAAAATCATTGAAATCATAAATAATGATAAAAATAGTAAAATTATGTATTTAGGAAATAAAATAAAATAAATTAATATTTAGATGGTGAAATTACCATTTTGCCCCTGATGTGACGAATTAGATATAATACGCGAAAATTATATTCGACCCCCGAAAAATGAAAAAAAAATACCCTCTAAAATAAAGTAACACACATATTTTTACCAAATGTGTGTCAAAATTTGGTGTCTACAAGTAAATTCCAGGGTTTTGAATTGCCTGGCAAGAGTGAGCAAGCAACAATGACACAGAACGATCTGAGAATCCCGAGTTATCTATTTTCCTAATGTTTGATGAACTAACAAGTCAGAATCACTGAATGCTGCTAACTCTCTAATATCCATATCCAATGCCATTTTCAAACCCAAAATACAGGCTTCATACTCGGCCATGTTATCAGTGCAATCAAACTTCAACTTAGCTATAACAGGATAATGTTTCCCATCAGGTGATATCAGAACTACACCTATTCCCGCACCAAACGAATTTGAGGCACCGTCAAAGAATAACCTCCATCCCGAAGATTCCTCATTTGTATGATCTACTGTTCTCACAAACAATATTTCTTCATCCGGAAAATAAGTGTGCAAGGGTGCATAATTATCTTCTAGGGGATTTCCTACCAAATGATCTGCAACAGTTTGACCTTTGATTGCCTTCTGAGTTGTGAACACAATGTCAAACTGACTGAGAATCATCTGCCATTTAGCCATGCGTCTAGTGGGCATCAGTTTCTCAAGTAGGTACCTCAAAGGATCTAATCGAGATATGAGGTAGATGGTGTGATCAAGAAGGTAATGCTTGAGTTTGTGAGTAGCCCAAACTAATGCACAACACAACCTTTCCAAGAATGAATAGTTCGCCTCATAAGTTGTGAACTTCTTACTCAAGTAATAGATTGCCTACTCCTTCTTTCCTGAATCATCATGTTGACCCAAGACACAACCCATCGCTCTGTCCAGAACTAAGAGATACATGATGAGTGGTCGGCCTGGCTTTGGTGGCACTAAGATAGGGGGGTTCAACAGATAATCTTCAATCTTATCAAAAGCCTGCTAACAATCATCGTACTAATCCATTGGGGCATTCTTTCTTAACAACTTAAATAGTGGCTCACAAGTGAGGGTTAACTGAGCGATAAATCTGCCGATGAAATTTATCTTTTCTAGAAAACTTTTCACATCCTTCTGTGTCTTTGGAATTGGCATTTTCCGTGTAGCTTTTATCTTTGTGGGATCCATCTCAATACATTTCTTGCTAACAATAAATCCCAATAACTTTCCAGTAGGAGATCCGAAAGCACATTTTGCAAGATTCAATCTCAGACTGTATTTCCTCAACCTTTCAAACAGTTTTCTCAAATCTACCAAATGGTCTTCAGACCTCTTAGACTTGACTATGATGTTATCCATATAAACTTCTATCGCCTTGTAGATCATGTTGTGAAATAACGTAGTCATAGTCCTTTGATAAGTGGCTCCAGCATTCTTTAGTCCAAAAGGCATGACTCTATAACAGAACGTACCCCATGGAGTGATGAATGACATTTTCTCCTTATCTTCTTCTGCTGCCAAGAGTTGATGGTACCCAGCGAAACAATCAATGAACGAATCCATTTCATGTCTTGCTGTGTTGTCCAACAAAATGTGAATATTGGGTAACAAAACATCATCTTTTAGACTGGCTTTGTTTAAATCTTGATAATCCACACAAACTTACACTTCTCTCAACTTTTTGAGAACCGGAACCATATTCGATAGCCAAACGGGATAGTGAGACACAACAATGATATTGGCATTGAATTGCTTGACTATTTGCTCTTTAATCTTAAGGTTCATTTCGAGTTTGAATTTACGAGGCTTTTGTTTTACTAGAGGAAAGTTTGGGTCAGTAGGCAATTGGTGAACTACTATATCAGTAGAAACTCCAGGCATATCGTCATATGACCATGCGAAGACATCCTGAAACTGTGTGAGGAATTCAATCATTTCATTTCTCTGCTTCTTGTTTAAATGTACACTGATTTTAACTCCTTTCACCTCTGTCTTAGTGCCAATATTAATAGTTTTTGGCTTGAGTTTTTCCTTGTATTGTTCAAGATTCTTAAGTATGGAATCATAATCTTCTTCAATATCACTCTCATTCTCATCAGCGGTTTGCATTATTTCAGAATTCAGAGAGATATCGAAATTGCAATCATCAGTTTCAAGTAAAGTGACATCCAAAGGATCATAAGCAGTTATTTTCGGCCATGTGAAAAAATAAAGTAAAGAAAACAAAAATGAATGAACAAAAATATAATCTTCATCTCATTAAAACTCATAATGCATTAATTTAAAAAGTGAAATATGTACAACCACAGGAGTGTGGCACTATCCTTCAAGGAAAACAGAAAGACGCAATTCAACTTTAAAGAAAGGTTTAAAAAACCATTTTCATGGAAAAGTAAAGTCCTGACTCTATCAACATAAAAGAAAAGTTCACTCTAGGGCTCTGTCTAGAGATGAACATTGAGCAGAAACAATCTCAAATTTATCGAAACTCCCTTCGGATAGGGAGATAATCGGCAATCCAGTTGTTCAACGCCCCTTCCTTAATTTCATCGAAACTGGCAGTGTCAGATGCTTCCTCAATGTCAGTCATTCCGATGGACAGGCGACTCATTCCTTCTTCGACATTATCATCCTCATTACAGATTTCAGAGATAGTAACACCAGATGACCTCAGAAAACTATGATAAAGTGGGGCGATATAGAATGGGACGTGCCGTCCTTCCTTCTCAGCTCTCTTCTTCTCTTTCATCTCTTTCACATCCTTACCAGTTGGGTGAAAGCCAAGCCCAAAGGTATCCTTCTGCTCTATAAGCTGAATAGGTTCTACCACTCCTTGTAGCATCCTTCCAATGGCCTTACCTAGTTGGCAATTAGCCCTGATTAGTTCTTTGGCAATCATGATATTGGCATCAGATAACATCGGCTCCATAGGTGACTTTCCTTTAGGGATCTAATTAACCGATACAATGTCGGAAGCGCAAAAACCCTAATCCAGTGACAACTTGTCTTTTGCTTTTCCCGAAGATCCGTAGTTTATCATCATGGTGCAATCGTCCTCAGCAAAGACAGTGATCTGTTTATCATCCATAATGAATTTTACTAACTGGTGCTGGGATGATGGTATTGATCCTGAAGAGTGAATCCATGGTCGCCCCAGTAGCACATTATAGATTCTCGAAAAATTCATGAGTTGACAGGTAACCTGATATTGGATTGGACCCATTTCAAGCACTAGATTGATCTCTCCCATAGTCTCTTTCCTTGATCCATCGAATCCTCTGACTATAGTTGGCGATTGGCGGATTTGTGATTGTAAGTATCCCAACTTTTGTAGAGTGCCCTAAGGACAGATATTCAGAGCAGACCCATTATCAATCAAAACCCTAGGCAGATGTTTCCCATTACATTGCACAGATATGTACAGAGCTTTGTTGTGCCCCTTCCCTTCGGGAGTCAGCTCATCCTCAGAAAAAGTGATCTGGTTGGATGCTAAAATATTTCCTACTATTCTGGCCAGTTTTTCAGTGGGAATATCTTTGGGAACATGAGACTCGTTAAGAATATTTAAAAGGGCATCCCGATGCAACTCAGATGTTAACAGGAGATTGAGAATCGAAATCTGTGCCGGCATTCGGCTCAACTGTTCCACTACCTTGTATTCACTTCTCTTTAAGATCCTCAAAAAGTCTTCAGCGTCCTTCTCACTAACGGGTGGTTTGGGTGGTAGAGTGCTCTCTTTCCCCTTAGCTGGAACCATAATCTCTGGTTCAGCCATCACTCTTTCAAACCTCAAAACTGCTGTTATATCACCATTGTATTCAGAGCCTTCATAATTCCAAGGCACTTGCTGTAAGTCCTCAATTGGCAACTGTTCTGGCAAATTGATAATCTCGGGTTCAAAGACTTCCAACTCAAAAGGTGAAACATCTAGGACAAATGGCTGGCTTGATGAATTGACAGCTGACAGTACTTCTTCTAACATGATCGATTCTTTTGGTTGGGTTACAAGTGATGCAAATTTTTTGATAAAAATATCATCCATATATTGACTTATGAATTCCTTTCCCGATAACATCGTTCTAGCTCGCCTGTCATCCCCATCAGTAACACTCACTATCTCTTCAATCGCAACTATCATCTCAGAAGGATCAGAAAACTCTTCATCCAAGGTAATCATCCCAACTATAGACCCATGCTGAGGCAAATGATTGTTATCTACATTAGGTGCCTGTCCTCTCCCACTCCTCAATACTATTTCTCCATCATCAATCATGTCCTGAATCTTGTGTTTCAAAGCCCAACAGTTAGCTATGGAGTGTGTCACGTCCGAAAAAATCGTAAAGGAAAGGGAAAAAGGGGTGCCGGTGGGGTCGTTGACTGTCGCGTCCCGAAAGACGGTTCGGTCTCGGTGACCCTTTCGAAAATAAAGGTTTTGGAAAAACCGTGCGTGTGTGAGAAAAATCAAAATTTATTAAAAAATGTATTTTTAAGAAAAAATGGTATTTTAAAAGAAGACAAGGCCGGGACTAAAAGTGCGACAGGTTTGGCCCAGTAATTTTTTTGAAAAAGGGTTTTATTTGAAAAAAATGGAGTCGCCACTTGGTACTGAGTTAGGGTGTACCAAGTCACTCGAAAAATCGTTTAACAAGAATAAAAATTAAAAATATATATATATTTTAAAACCCTTTTCCGACTCCGGTCTACGAAAAACGAGAGAAAAAGGTCCGGGAGTCACATTTGAAGAAAGGGAAGGCAAAGGCTTTCGCCTAAGGCACCCTTTCAACCTAGCCGAGGCTAGTTGCGAGGTTTAATCAAAATTTTCCTAAATTAACCCTAGATTCTATCGCGTTTTGGATGTGTCTATATGAATGCAAATCCTAAGTCTAAATGTGGATATCGAGAGGGTCGGAATGTTCCGTCGAGGCTTGGTCGGAATTATCGCATTAATTGCGAAACTCCGAGTCGAGACCTCGAGGGAGTCACGAGTTTATGCAAAATGTGATGCAAAAATAAAGAAAATAATAATATATAGTAAATGAAGAAAGAAAGTGGGTATGCAACGTAACGGGTACGGGGAACTAATAACTCGTGACTGGATGTTTCTACTCACGGAGGGGGGGAACGGCATGTACGCCACCGCTTCCCACGTGAGTAGATGACTATTTCTAGTCGAATCACACAAATGTCCTAAAGTCTAAGTGAAATGCAAGCTAGATGTCATGCATTTTAAAAATGTGTCAAAATAATAATAATAATAATAATAATAATAATAAATCATGCCAAATGAAAATAAAACTAGAAGTGTGTGAAATGAGATGTAAAAATGCACACGAGTGCACCTAATTCTAAAATGTCCTAAGGGTCTAGCGTTGGACTAGCCCGTTCTAAAAAATCCCACTAGCGTTGGACTAGCGGGAAAAGAATGAAGCCACAACTAGCGTTGGATTAGTGTGGTGACGAAATACCATAAATCATGAATTAAATATTAAAGCGGGAATTAAAAGTAAATTAAACATATAAAAACATATAAGATCACATAGAAGCACATAACACATAAGCATAATATCTAAATGCAAAAATCCTAAGGAAAGCGGTAAAAGAAATAAACACGTAAGCACGCAAAAGCAAATAAACCCTAACTATTACACCGGGGGGCTTGATTTACAATTTAAGGGGAGAAATTAAAAATACCCTATCTATTACATTTTCTATCTAATTACACAATTTTTGCTAAAATATGAGAAAAATAATCTAACTATTACATTGACTAGCTAAATACAAGAATATTACATTTTTCGTCAAAAGTAATAAATTTGAAATTAAATAACACAAAATAAATAAATACGCAAAAAGTGTATAAAATATCACATTAGAGCACATTGGAGCACATAAAAAGCAATTAAAAGAGAAATTGACGAGAAATAGAGATACCTCTTTGAAGACCCGGTACCAATACTTAAAAAAATGAACACACACTGTCAATGCATCATGATATAAGCAAATAAAACCTAAGATATATAAGTATTGATAAATTGAGATACGAATAAATTCTAGCGACTAAGGGGGCTAAAAAATAAAATTCTATAAAACCCAAGGGGTAAGAATTAAAAATTTGAACTAATCAAGGGGTCATGACTGAAAATTAACATAAATTGGGGAAGGGGGCAAAACAATAAATTCTAGAAAATGAAGGCATAAAATGTAAATTTCAGCAATTTAAAGGGCATAATTGTAATTATCTAGGACTTAATTGCAATCACATGAAATTTAGGGGGTCAATATGTAGTTATTAAAGACTTAATTGCATAAGAAATTCTTGAGGCGAATTAATAATATTCCAGAAAATACAAGGACTAGACCATAAATATTCATATGATAACAACTTAGAAAAGAAAAACTAAACAATGACAGATATTAAACTAATTGATTAAATTAATCCCGTTAATTAATGCAACTAATCCGAAAACCAAATTCAACAAACTAAAACAACAAGATAAAAAGAATAAATTAAAAACCAAACATTAGAAAACCCTCTCAAGACCCATTCTACTTTTCGTTCTTCATTTTTCTTTTTTTTTACCATCTTCATTTTCCCTTTTTCCCGTTTTCCTTCTTTCCTTTTTTTTTCTCTCTTTTTTTTTCTCTCTCGTCCCTGTTTCTGTTTTTCTTTCTTTTTCTCTTTTGTCATTTTTATTTTCTCTCCTTCTAATTATCTGATCCTCTCTCTCTCGTTTGCTTTCCATTTCCCTCTCTGATCTCCATTTTCTTTCTTTCTTCTCGTTCCAATCTTTCTCTCTATTCTCTCTGCACTCTCCGGCTTCTCTCTCCCTCTCTTCTTCCAGCTTTGACTCACCTTTATTCTCTCTCAATTCTAGTTGTTTACAGCTTTCTCTCATCCTCTCTTCTCTCTCAGATTCGTTCCCTCTCTGTTTCCCTCTTTCGATTTTCTTTTTATTCTCACTAACTCTCTTCTCTGGTCAGTCTATCTTCTTCCCTCTCACCTGGTCTTCTCTCCGTCTTTCCCTCTCTCTCTGTTTTTTTCTCCCGATGGCTCTCTCTCTCTGGTCTCCACTCTCCAGTTCTCTTTTTGCTTCTTCCTTGCCCCCCCTTCTCTGATTCAGCCCTCTCTCACTCACTCTCTGGCTCGGTGGTTTCAAGTTATTAAGAGGACGGATGAGGGGCAATAGAGGGAGAATTTGAGGGCTGTGGTTTTGGCCGAGAAATTGATGATTGGTTGCTGAAATTGGGCATATTTTTTGTGACTGTTGATGGCCGATTGTGCAAGTGGGATTCTGTGTTGTGCGTACGGCCTTGGTGATTTTGTGCGTTTGTGTTTGTGATTTTGATGGTGATGGCAGGGGAGGAAATGGCAACGGTGGTGAGGTGATGAAATTGGGTGGTGGGTGGCTTTGGGTTACTGTGATATTGTTTTCTGCAGGTCACTGGGTCGCTTGGATGGCTGGTGGGTTATGGCCGTGAGCTAGATAGGGCTGTTATGGAGCTTGGGATGGCTTTGAAATTGGGATTTTGGTGGTGAAGAAGATTGGAATTTGCGGTGGAGAGGTTGTCAGTGGTGTAGCGGGGTAGTGGAGAATGATGGAGCTAAGTGACAGGGGAGTGGTGGGCTTGAGACTAATTTTGCGTGGCCTGGGATTTGGATTGGCTGGGCAGTGGCAATGGGTTTGGCTGGGCAGTGGAATTGTCGCTGGGGTGATGGCTGATGGAGCAGGGTGGTTGTATGGAGGAACCGGTTGAGATTTTGGGTGGTTGACGGTGGTTTCGAGAAGATTATAGGACTGTTCTGTGAGGAACGTTGCTGTGGTTTTTGTTTTGTGATTTGTGAGTTTCTGGGGACTGAATAAGGCTGTGATTGGCAGTTGATTTGGAATTGATTTTGCAGGTTTACTTGACTCTTCTGTGGCTGGTTATTGCTGGTTAATTGTGATGATTTGGGCTGTAATGGTAATGAATTGAGCTGAATTGTGATTGTCTGGGGGGTTTAGGTGATCACGATCATGACTGTTTGGTTTCTATAGGTGGGCTTTGGCAACGGAATGGGGGTGGTAGCTGAGTGGAGAAAATGTGGTGGTTTTGGATGGAGGCTCCTGGTGTTGTTTGATGGAAAAGGGAGGAGGGATGGTGGCGAAGCAGTGGAAATGAAAGAGAGAGATAGGCGGTGAGAATAAAACTCCAAGAAACAAACAAGCAGAATCAAAATTCATAAATCAAAAATAGAAAAATCTGAAACACAGCATAGCAATAAGCTCATAAACAAACAAAAAGAAGAAGATAGAAACTAAATTTCAAAGAATACTCAATTAAGATTCCAAGCAATCAGATTCACAAAATTATGGAAGAACAATGAATCAAAACAAAAACAAAGAGGAGAACAATACCTGTTTAAGCTTCAAGATGTCTGGCACTGTTCCGATGAACAGTAACTTGAAGAAAAGAGATGGCGGCTTGTATGTGTTTGGTGGTGTGGAGTGTGTGTGTTTTAATCTAAAAAACACAAAAGAAGAAGTGTTTTAGGGTTTCCTCCTTTTTTCTTTCTGATTGAAGGGGGTATTTATAGCCCACTTGCCTTGTTGGCCAAGAATACTGTAAAATAACAGAAATGCCACCGGTATTAAAAATGCTAATTTTATTAAAAAATATTTTTTAACCTCAAAAATTAAAATTAATACAAAGAATCTGACAGAAATCTCTAAATTTTCAAAAAGAATTCATATTAGATTTAAAAAATAAAAACTAGAGTTCAAACTGATAAAAACGCGCTCGGGGTGTAAAATGACAGGTTTTGCCCCTGAACAATGAAAATTTGTAGAAAAATAGCTATTGACCCCAAAAAATCATCAAAAATTACAAATAAGGTTAAAACACTAGAAAAGGCATTTACTGACTCAAAATTTGACAAAAAAATGAACTTAGATTGTAAAATGACGATTTTGCCCTTGGGCAATGAAAATTCACAGAAAAAATAGTTATTGTTCTAGAAAATTATCAAAAATTACAAATAAGTTTAAAACACTAGAAAAAGCATTTTGACTCAAAATTTGATAAAAAATGAACTTAGATTGTAAAATGACGATTTTGCCCTTGGGCAATGAAAATTCACAAAAAAAAAAAGTTATTGTTCTCAGAAAATTATCAAAAATTACAAATAAGCTTAAACTACTGGAAAATGCATTTTTGACTCAAAATTGGTGAAAATTGAATTTAAATTGTAAAATGACGATTTTGCCCCTTAACTGGTACAAAAAATAAAAAATACCAATTAAATCCAGAAAAATCATAAGAAATTAACAAATTTACATAAAAGTAAAAATATGAATTTAAAACCCCCAAAAGTTGATAGAAAAATATTTACAGATAAAATTACTATTTTGCCCCCCAAATTGTGGAAAAATTAAAATTTTGTCCTAAAAGTGCAAACATGCCCCCCCAATGTTTGAAAATAAATGGTGTGTCAAAATTTGGTGGAATGAGATGCAATGCAAAGTTTGGTTTGCCAAACTTGAAAAATAAACGTGAAAGTCCAGTTTGCTGGACATGCACCCAGTTTGCTGGAGTGAGTAAAAAAAAAAATTTAAACGTGAAGGTCCAGTTTGCTGGACATGCACCCAGTTTGCTGGGGTGAGATGCAATGCAAAGTTTGGTTTGCCAAACTTGAAAAATAAACGTGAAAGTCCAGTTTGCTGGACATGCACCCAGTTTGCTGGGGTAAAATGCAATGCAAAGTTTGGTTTGCCAAACTTGAAAAATAAACGTGAAGGTCCAGTTTGCTGGACATGCACCCAGTTTGCTGGGGTGAGTACAAGAAAATTAAACGTGAAGGTCCAGTTTGCTGGACATGCACCCAGTTTGCTGGGGTGAGATGCAATGCAAAGTTTGGTTTGCCAAACTTGAAAATAAATGTGAAGGTCCAGTTTGCTGGACATGCACCCAGTTTGCTGGGGTGAGTACAAGAAAATTAAACGTGAAGGTCCAGTTTGCTGGACATGCACCCAGTTTGCTGGGGTGAAATGCAAGAAAATTAAACGTGAAGGTTCAATTTTGCTGGACATGCATAAAGAAGGTTTTTTTTTTCTTTTAAGTCGAAAAACAGCCCACAAAGCAATGTGAAATGTCTAATTTGCTAGACAAGTATGTGAAAAAAATTAAAAAATGTTGAAAGCAATCTACAAAATTTTTTTTTTTTTTTTTTGTCCCAGTGTCTGCATTTGCATCAAGTATGAATCCTCATATTTCAATGTTCAATAATTATTAAAAATCAAGCTTTTCATAATTGACCTTGATAGCCAAAACAAGTTGGGAGCATTTCAATCAAAATTCGGCATGGTATAACGCTTCAAAATCCATTTGAAATCAATCCTTCCAAAAAATTGCCCCAGTGTAAATCTGTTTTTTTTTTTTTTTAATTTTGTCTAAGGCATTAAGCCTTAATATCACTTTGAAATCCAAATTTTTCATTAAAAAAATTAGCCCCAGTATGTGACACGCAAATCAATTTGAAATCATCCTTTTCAAACTTTGGCTTTGTTCAAAACATCAAAAATCCATTTGAAATCAATCCTTCTAAAAATATGCACAGTATAAATCAGGTGAATGCCATTTGAAATCAATCCCTTAAAATTTGCCCTAGTGTAAATTTGAAATCACTCCTTTTCAAAAATGTTTTCCAGCATAAGGCATTAAAATCAATTTTGAAATCAAATTTTCCCAAAAAATTTGCCCTAGTGTAAATTTCAAATCAATCTTTTCCAAAAATGTGTTCAAGCATAAAGCATCAAAATCAATTTTTGAAATCAAATTTTCTCCAAAAAATTTGCCCCAGTTTTCATTTCTGACAAAAGCACCAATTGACGATAATATGATCACACCTGAAAAAAGAGAAAAACACCGGCAATAACAACAGTAATGCCACCACATGACGGTCTCCAGCACATGTAAACAAGAGCATCGCCACCTTAAACGTCTAACATAGCCCTTTGCTTCACTTTTTGCAAAGTCTCAAATTTAATGCATTCTAATTCACAATTTAGATCAAATCTCCCAAATAATCTTTCCATCCATGTATGACTCTAACTTCTGATAAATTTAGGATTGCCTTTGACTTTATTTCAAATTCAAACAAAGTAAATGTCAAAATTTTTAAAACATGAATTGGTTAGAAAATGCTTCACACGCAATAATGTAAAAGAAATTATGTACATTAAACAACACGAAACACACAAAGACTAAATGGAATACAATTAAATGAAACCTTCTCTTTATTTTTTTTCAAAAAATGATTTTGAAATGATAGCTTAAAAGATGCCTTTTGATTTTCGAATGTCGTTCCTACTTGAATTCTGACATTCCCACGAAATGACCAATACAAACAAAAAACCTCAATCCATTGTCATTATCAACTTCCAAATGAATCCCATGTCGGCATTTTGGTTTTTTTTTTATCCATGAGCCTTCAACTGTCACATTCTTCTAACATCCTTCCGGATTACTGACTTCAGGGGAAGAAATGAAATGAACGACAATGTCCAAAATAGAGATGATATTTCTCTTTTTTTTTTCATTAAAACAAATCAGTGCTCAAAGAATATTTGGCATCAGTAAGGCAATCTTCCCTTGTTGATTGGGGTAGATATATTAGCATCATCTGCCAAGCATGCATCATTTTTGTAGCAGCCCCACCTTACCCAGAGGCGCA
The DNA here is from genome assembly GCA_024721245.1 of Mitragyna speciosa. Taxonomy (NCBI): domain Eukaryota; kingdom Viridiplantae; phylum Streptophyta; class Magnoliopsida; order Gentianales; family Rubiaceae; genus Mitragyna; species Mitragyna speciosa. The sequence continues at coordinate 19,744,736 of CM045552.1, read as the reverse complement.
CCAAAGGGCTTAGCGGACTGCCTGCCTAGCTCTCGCCAGGTCTCGAATCACGCACTCACACAAGTATCCGAGCGTACTTAACTTAAAATAAAGAAAAATAAAATACACTCATATTAAATACATGCATAGGATTTGCTTGAAAGTATAAATATCACAAGAGTTTTACATCACAAAATATAAATAATATTTACAATAAAAGCCTACACATTTAGGCTATCACAATACATGAAGCACAACATTTACTATATCCAAAAGCAGCTTTCCAGCTTTAGTATTTTGGGAAAACCTGGTTAAGGAAAAACAAATGAATGGGATGAGCTATAATAGCCCAGTGAGTGTCCAAGACAAGCAGCATACCAATAAACGGGTAACATTTAACGACAATAATTAACAAGTTCATGACATAAGAAACACACAAGATGAAGTATCATATAGTCAATGGCGGATACGGGCTCACTGCAGAAGCAAGCTCAGGTCCAGAATACTCGTAAAATTCAATCCGGAGTTACCCTCTTTGAGGAATGAAACTCTTATCGGAAAGAATATCAAGCACCTATATTCTCCAACACCTTATATCACCCCATTCTCACCCAAGGATTCAAGTTCAATCATGAGTTAGCCTCTTCAAGGACTTTACTCAGATATGAACATTAACAAGCACCGAATATCGCCCAGCACCTTATATCTCACCCAATCTCACCCAATTTGACTAACCGTGGAAAACAATGAAGTTAACCACGGAAGTCGCAAACACAAGTAACACATTGATAGTGAATGCATTTAACACATTGCGGAATAGATGCGATAAAGTACACATCTTTCCTCAACTAACATAGGTCATAAAATAACAAGTACAAATTTAACGTAACATTTCATGATTTAACATTTCTCAAGTATGACATTACATTTCATGCATCGTACACACATAAGGACACTCACATACTACATTGAGACATGTCACGAGTATCAAATACAAATAAAATCACATTTGGACATGCATCATGCATATATGAAGAAACGCTCATAAGCACAAGTGAGGGAACACTCACCTGAAGCCTAAGAAAAGATTTCGTAAAATGATTGCGATTCACTTCCGGATCCTGAAATTCACGAGGAAATAATCGTATAAAAATCCTGACTAAAATCTAAGAAATTTCATAAGGAAATTCAAGAAATACCCCAAGTCTTTCTAGGTTTAAGTTTCTAGGGTTTTGCTCGGAAAGGTTTAATTCACTAATAGCTAATCTACAAAAATTTCTGCACACTTAAATCACTAAATTATAGCTTATAAAGTCTTAAATCATAGCCTAATCGCATTTATTTCCTAGGTTTTACCAAAATTTCGGCAGCACTTCCCCTATAACCGGACTAACCCAAAAATTTAAAACCTGCACGAAAACATCGAACAACCCAATTTCAACAAGTTCTACAACTTTTATATTCAATTTAAACCCAAATTCAATCAAGATTCCACTCAAATTCAAAATCCCTACTCCAAGAATCATCACCCAAATCTGCACAGGGTTGGTTTTCAGCCAACTTCGTACCATTTCTGGGGTCAATCCATCAAGAACCATGGAATTATGATTACATGGTTTGAAAGTACGTTTATAGGGCTACAACTTTCATGAGATCATCACTTAAAATTCCAACTAGAACAGGTTCAAAATCAGCCCCCAAGTTGGCTCTTCATCAAAACTGTTTACGCAGAACCGAATTTTCAGCCAACTTTGCAAGCTTTCTGCGATTAATACACAATGAACCACTGTGCAAGCTTTATACTGTTTTAAAGCCCTATGAATCTAGTTTCTAAAACAACAAGAATCATTCGAATCCAAGTTATCTACACCAAGTTATGAAAGTTTTACTAAAACTGGTCCAACATGACTGTTTAAGTGTTCTTAAGTTCAAGCTTAAATCTTCAACCAAATCAAACTTAAATCATGTCATTTCAAGCTTAAATCACTATCTACAAGTCATACAAGTCCATAATTCAAGCTTAAATCTTCAACCAAATCAAACTTAAATCATGTAATTTCAAGTTTAAATCACTATCTACAAGTCATACAAGTCCATAAATCTCATCTTCATGGAATAAAACTTCATATTCATGGCCAAAATCAATCATACTTAACAATCAAAACATGTCTTATAAACTATAAAACTATGATCTTTATACTTGAAATAAGATGAAAAGTTCTTGGGAAATACCTTTATTAAGGCAAGATCTTTGCTTACGAGGAAGATCAACTTAATTTCTATAGATGAAAAATGATTAAATGGAAGGAAAAGCTCCAAGAAAATGAAAGAAAATGGAGAGAAAAATGGAGAAAGAGCAGCCGGCCAGCAAGAAGAAAAAAGAAGAGAAAAATTGGGTAAGTAGGAAGAAAAGAAATGGAAAAGAATTGGAAAAAAAATTTGACCAATCAAAGCAAGACAAAACCAAAGAAATCTTGACTTTCTTAACAATGGAAGACTACACTTGGCTAAGAGTAATTAGAAGAGATTTTTCTCATTTATCTTACCCTTAATCTTGCAAGACTTATAAGGTACAACTCCTAAAGGAAATGGTACAACATGCTAGTAAAATAGAAAATCAATTCCTTATTTCTTCTCACTAATTTCGGCCTCCTTTTTTTTTTTTTCTAATGAACATAATACAAAATAAATGGTTTTGGCATGAATTTCTAGGGTGTTACAATTTTGACACTTGTCAATTCCTCCACACTTGAATCATTGTTTGTTCTCAACCATTCGAAAAATGTGAGCTCAACTAGTGATTCAAGCATTGAAATTACACATGTACATTCTAAAATGTATTTCTCAAGACCAAGTAAACAACCATTATGCAATTTATCATCTTGCCTTTAATACTAATAATATCAAGTAAAGAGGAAGGAATTATATCACAATTAAGCAATTTCAACTTAATTTCTTCGCCTTACTAAATTTCACAAGTAAATAAATCAGTATGATCAATCAAAGCGCATTCCATGTCTATGATCAATTTCATTTTTCACGCAAGGGAATTTTTATTCTAGTGAACTAATCACTCAAAATACGAGAGTGTCTTTTGACGCGAAAACCGACATTGGTTATGAAGGTTCTCGGTTACTCAACATCTCAATCTTAAGCCAATAACATAATTGTATTCGAGAAAGTAAATTGCCTTTTTATGCAAGAATCGACATTGGTTGGATGAAGATCCCTGGTTACTCAACAATTTACTGACTCAAATTTGCAATGCATTACTCATAGTTCAAGTACCGTTTGACGCGAGAGTCGACATTTTTAGATGAAGACTCCTGGTTACTAAGCGCGAGAACAATTGGAGTAGAAAAGCTGCATTATTTTTTTTTCTTTTCTTCTTTCTTTTTCTTTTCCTTTTCCTTTTTTTTGTTGTTTTTTTTTTGTTTTTTATTGTTTTTTTGGTAGTATAAAAATCCCTCCTAATAGATTTTACATCACAGACCACATGCTTGCACCAATTGATCATAGTCATCATTTAATATGTGAAATCAAGTAAAGAAGAGAAATTTTCATCAAATCACAAAATTTAGACATAATTCCAACCACTTTACAAGATATACTTTCTATAAGAACAAAACTCCAAACCACATAATAATTATTTCTTAGTACTCAAAGAAAGCATTTGTCAAATTACATAAAGTAATTTCAACCAGTAGGGAATTAGACAAAAATTAGAATTGCAATCCATAATTCACAAGCTTGTGACATTCCCTATCTTCACCTCATAATAACTTATACAACACATTCCAACGGTGAATAAGAACTTATGGAGATGGAACAATAACTCCCCTTGTGAATTGTTTGAAGTTGCATCCCCTATATGTTTATTACTTTTGTTGTGCTTGAATTCTCCAAACGTTCATCCAAACTTGCTTGGTGAAGTTTGCTAAACATTTTCAAGGTCTCTAGAGTAAAAGCGCATCCTGCCCTAGCTCCTTAACCCATTTCTTGGTGCAAATATTTGTAACTTCTTTCTCTTTCAGGTTAAGCTTGGATTCCCTTTTTGTACCATTTAGATTCCTTAACTCACAGTCCCAAATTCCCTTTCAATGTCATTCTAATTCTTCCTTGCAATTTGCATTATTTTGGAATCAGAAAGAAACCGAAGTGGCAATTATCAGCTTCAAATAAGATGACATTCGAAAATCACGAGCATTTATTTTCCCCATAAAAAAAACCCGAAAAATGTTTTTCTTTTCATTCAATTTTGAGCTTACACTCACACATCAAAAGAAAAATTTTACATGACACAAATATAACATTAAGCTTTGAGAAAAATGTGACTTATTTCGAGGTCTCATCAAAGAATCGTTTGCTCAATATAACAAAAGATTTGAAGAAAACTTTTTCAAAATCTAAATGCAAGACATGAAGGGAAAATCAAATGTCACAAACAAATGTGAGAAAGCAACTTATTTAACGCTTCATCTGAGAAAAAATTTTGAACACAAGGCAATCTTAAATTTACAGAAGGATTGCAATTATTAGCATCCAAATTATTACTATTCTTGTTACAATTATCCAGCTATGAAATACGATTTCATTTATCACAGTGCTTATCCTAACCAAACTCACCTATCTAGTTTCTAGGCACTATCAATTCTAACAAAATCGGTCATCCATGACCCTTCGAATAATTCAAAAGAACACTCATGTTTTCGATATCCTTATGGGTCTCGAGCATGTGATGGTTTATTTGGAATTGGACCATAATTTAAAATACTCAAATGTAAGACCAGATACGTATCAGATGTCTTTCTTATTTTACCGCCTCCATTAGAGGACCTGTAAAAATGAAAAAAATCAAAGTTAGTACAAATAAAAACAAAAACGGATGCATGTCCTAGGGGAGCCCTTATTATGCCAAGGGTAGGCCTAGCATGAAATGCAATCCTTTAGGGTGAGTCCCCCCTTTTCTAATCGTAGATAAGCCAGATCCGCTTGAAAGAGATGCCTCCATTCTGCTCGTATTACCTTACCTAGGGTCTCACCCACCAGGATTTACCAAAAATATAAACGTGCATGTCTTTTAGGGTTACGTAACCAAGACAAAAGGACAGGCTTTCTTATCATGGGATTCACGAAATGGCATTCCCTCTAGGGTTTATGCATGATGCTAGTTTATTAAACAAGTTAAAATATGCAAAAATGTCAAATTTGAGAAATAATGTGGAATTTCTTTAAGAAAGATGGATCATGAACTGTACAAAAGAAATTATTGACTTCAAATCTATTTGTTTGAAAAAATAGAGCCACAAGAGGTTGTGGAACACAACATTGAAAGAAGGTCAAAAATCGTGACTTTATCTAGAAATATACAAGTCAAAATGCCAGTTTGTTAAAAAATAAAAATAAAATTAATTATGTGTTAAAGTCTCCTTTTGTATCACGCGGGATGGGAGGGTGGGGGATACGTCAAAATGACATATTAATTCTTTGAAAAAAGGGTAAAATGCAAACTGTGCAAAAAATTTGTCCACTTGGGTGCATTTATTGACTCTAAGAAAATTTAGTTCGGAAAAAACTGACAAGTACAACATGCATGGGTAAATTTGAAAAGGGTTTAAAAATAAAATTCTTAAAAATATCAAATTTTTCGAGATTTTACAAAAATTACAATAGTTGGACCCTTGGGATGCTTTATTTACAACAAAATGCAATTTATAAAATTTTTATGAAAATTTCATTTCCATCTTTCTCAAAGAAATTAAAGGTTAGACAAAAATTTAAACGTGCCGATAATGGGTTGGTTTCCTACGAGAGCACCATGCCAAGGCTCTTTATTCTATGGTTGTGAATGCAATCAAAAATAGGAAAGAAATTGCGTTAGTTCATTCAACAAATAACACATAACACATTGGCAAAAACAAATAATACACATAGATAACAGTAAATAGCATAATAAGGAAAATAAATGAGGTTGGTTCCCTCCTCTCGTGCCTTAGTGTACCTGACAGGGTAAGGCTGACTCTACTCTAGGTTATTCTACATGGATGCATGAGGTTGGGCTCGCTAATGTATCTAGACTCGATTAAGGCTTCGGTTCCCGAACCTTCAGACTAAGGGATCCAAAAGTAACAATTCCGTCAATTCCCAGGATCCCGGGTCGGTGGTTCGAGTGATTCCCTGGACACTGCTACGCGCACGTCGGGCCACGGCCACATGTCCAAGCGAATCGATTTTTAAAGCCCAAATCTCTAGACTTGTGGACTCAAGCCAAGAGTTTGGGTGATCTCCTAGACAATGTTGTGTGCACATCGTGCCACGGTCACACGTCTAAGTAGATCAATCCTAATTCCTAAAGGGATGGGTGGGTGACAACCACCAAAAAGATAAAAAGGGTAAAAAGTATCGAATGCACGTATGGAGTGCTCCTTATGAGAGGAGGGAATGTAATATTAACACGCATGGGCTCTAAGGGTAATTGACCTCTTCCCCAAATGCAGGCGCGGTCGAACAAAGCAGTAACAAGTAAATAAATCATACACACATCACACAAGTAGCCGAGAGACGGAAAGTGTGCGAGATGCAAAAAGAAAAAACCTAAAAACCTAGAAAATAAAAATGCAATCCTAAGCATCCAAATGCAATGAAATGAAAGGGTTAGAAAAGGAATAAGTGACTAAATCTAGTGCTCGGACTCACTAGCGTCTCCAGTGGAGTCGCCAAAATCCTATCACGTCCAAAAAAATCGTAAAGGAAAGGGGAAAAGGGGTGCCGGTGGGGTCGTTGACTGTCGCGTCCCGAAAGACGGTTCGGTCTCGGTGACCCTTTCGAAAATAAAGGTTTTGGAAAAACCGTGCGTGTGTGAGAAAAATCAAAATTTATTAAAAAATGTATTTTTAAGAAAAAATGGTATTTTAAAAGAAGACAAGGGCGGGACTAAAAGTGCGACAGGTTTGGCCCAGTAATTTTTTTTTGAAAAAGGGTTTTATTTGAAAAAAATGGAGTTGCCACTTGGTACTGAGTTAGGGTGTACCAAGTCACCCAAAAAATCGTTTAACAAGAATAAAAATTAAAAAAAATTATTTTAAAACTCTTTTCCGACTCCGGTCTACGAAAAACGAAAGAAAAAGGTCCGCGAGTCACATTTGAAGAAAGGGAAGGCAAAGGCTTTCGCCTAAGGCACCCTTTCAACCTAGCCGAGGCTAGTTGCGAGGTTTAATCAAAATTTCCTAAATTAACCCTAGATTCTACTGCGTTTTGGATGTGTCTATATGAATGCAAATCCAAAGTCTAAATGTGGATATCGAGAGGGTCGGAATGTTCCGTCGAGGCTTGGTCGGAATTATCGCATTAATTGCGAAACCCGAGTCGAGACCTCGAGGGAGTCACGAGTTTATGCAAAATGTGATGCAAAAATAAAGAAAAAAATAATATATAGTAAATGAAGAAAGAAAGTGGGTATGCAACGTAACGGGTACGGGGAACTAATAACTCGTGACTGGATGTTTCTACTCACGGAGGGGGGGAACGACATGTACGCCATCGCTTCCCACGTGAGTAGATGACTATTTCTAGTCGAATCACACAAATGTCCTAAAGTCAAAGTGAAATGCAAGCTAGATGTCATGCATTTTAAAAACGTGTCAAAATAATAATAATAATAATAATAATAATAATAATAATAATAATAATAATAAATCATGCCAAATGAAAATAAAACTAGAAGTGTGTGAAATGAGATGTAAAAATGCACACGAGTGCACCTAATTCTAAAATGTCCTAAGGGTCTAGCGTTGGACTAGCCCGTTCTAAAAAATCCCACTAGCGTTGGACTAGCGGGAAAAGAATGAAGCCACAACTAGCGTTGGATTAGTGTGGTGACGAAATACCATAAATCATGAATTAAATATTAAAGCAGGAATTAAAAGTAAATTAAACATATAAAAACATATAAGATCACATAGAAGCACATAACACATAAGCATAATATCTAAATGCAAAAATCCTAAGGAAAGCGGTAAAAGAAATAAACACGTAAGCACGCAAAAGCAAATAAACCCTAACTATTACACCGGGGGCTTGATTTACAATTTAAGGGGGGAAATTAAAAATACCCTATCTATTACATTTTCTATCTAATTACACAATTTTTGCTAAAATATGAGAAAAATAATCTAACTATTACATTGACTAGCTAAATACAAGAATATTACATTTTTCGTCAAAAGTAATAAATTTGAAATTAAATAACACAAAATAAATAAATACGCAAAAAGTGTATAAAATATCACATTAGAGTACATTGGAGCACATAAAAAGCAATTAAAAGAGAAATTGACGAGAAATAGAGATACCTCTTTAAAGACCCGGTACCAATACTTAAAAAAATGAACACACACGTCAATGCATCATAATATAAGCAAATAAAACCTAAGATATATAAGTATTGATAAATTGAGATACGAATAAATTCTAGCGACTTAGGGGGCTAAAAAATAAAATTCTATAAAACCCAAGGGGTAAGAATTAAAAATTTTAACTAATCAAGGGGTCATGACTGAAAATTAACATAAATTGGGGAAGGGGGCAAAACAATAAATTCTAGAAAATGAAGGCATAAAAATATAAATTTCAGCAATTTAAAGGGCATAATTGTAATTATCCAGGACCTAATTGCAATCACATGAAATTTAGGGGGTCAATATGTAGTTATTAAAGACTTAATTGCATAAGAAATTCTTGAGGCGAATTAATAATATTCCAGAAAATACAAGGACTAGACCATAAATATTCATATGATAACAACTTAGAAAAGAAAAACTAAACAATGACAGATATTAAACTAATTGATTAAATTAATCCCGTTAATTAATGCAACTAATCCGAAAACCAAATTCAACAAACTAAAACAACAAGATAAAAAGAATAAATTAAAAACCAAACATTAGAAAACCCTCTCAAGACCCATTCTACTTTTCGTTCTTCATTTTTCTTTTTTTTTTACCATCTTCATTTTCCCTTTTTCCCGTTTTCCTTCTTTTCCTTTTTTTTTCTCTCTTTTTTTTTCTCTCTCGTCCCTGTTTTTGTTTTTCTTTCTTTTTCTCTTTTGTCATTTTTATTTTCTCTCCTTCTAATTATCTGATCCTCTCTCTCTCGTTTGCTTTCCATTTCCCTCTCTGATCTCCATTTTCTTTCTTTCTTCTCGTTCCAATATTTCTCTCTATTCTCTCTGCACTCTCCGGCTTCTCTCTCCCTCTCTTCTTCCAGCTTTGACTCACCTTTATTCTCTCTCAATTCTCGTTGTTTACAGCTTTCTCTCATCCTCTCTTCTCTCTCAGATTCGTTCCCTCTCTGTTTCCCTCTTTCGGTTTTCTTTTTATTCTCACTAACTCTCTTCTCTGGTCAGTCTATCTTCTTCCCTCTCACCTGGTCTTCTCTCCGTCTTTCCCTCTCTCTCTGTTTTTTTCTCCCGATGGCTCTCTCTCTCTGGTCTCCACTCTCCAGTTCTCTTTTTGCTTCTTCCTTGCCCCCCCCCTTCTCTGATTCAGCCCTCTCTCACTCACTCTCTGGCTCGGTGGTTTCAAGTTATTAAGAGGACGGATGAGGGGCAATAGAGGGAGAATTTGAGGGCTGTGGTTTTGGCCGAGAAATTGATGATTGGTTGCTGAAATTGGGCATATTTTTTGTGACTGTTGATGGCCGATTGTGCAAGTGGGATTCTGTGTTGTGCGTACGGCCTTGGTGATTTTGTGCGTTTGTGTTTGTGATTTTGATGGTGATGGCAGGGGAGGAAATGGCAACGGTGGTGAGGTGATGAAATTGGGTGGTGGGTGGCTTTGGGTTACTGTGATATTGTTTTCTGCAGGTCACTGGGTCGCTTGGATGGCTGGTGGGTTATGGCCGTGAGCTAGATAGGGCTGTTATGGAGCTTGGGATGGCTTTGAAATTGGGATTTTGGTGGTGAAGAAGACTGGAATTTGCGGTGGAGAGGTTGTCAGTGGTGTAGCGGGGTAGTGGAGAATGATGGAGCTAAGTGACAGGGGAGTGGTGGGCTTGAGACTAATTTTGCGTGGCCTGGGATTTGGATTGGCTGGGCAGTGGCAATGGGTTTGGCTGGGCAGTGGAATTGTCGCTGGGGTGATGGCTGATGGAGCAGGGTGGTTGTATGGAGGAACCGGTTGAGATTTTGGGTGGTTGACGGTGGTTTCGACAAGATTATAGGACTGTTCTGTGAGGAACGTTGCTGTGGTTTTTGTTTTGTGATTTGTGAGTTTCTGGGGACTGAATAAGGCTGTGATTGGCAGTTGATTTGGAATTGATTTTGCAGGTTTACTTGACTCTTCTGTGGCTGGTTATTGCTGTTTAATTGTGATGATTTGGGCTGTAATGGTAATGAATTGAGCTGAATTGTGATTGTCTGGGGGGTTTAGGTGATCACGATCATGACTGTTTGGTTTCTGTAGGTGGGCTTTGGCAACGGAATGGGGGTGGTAGCTGAGTGGAGAAAATGTGGTGGTTTTGGATGGAGGCTCCTGGTGTTGTTTGATGGAAAAGGGAGGAGGGATGGTGGCGAAGCAGTGGAAATGAAAGAGAGAGATAGGCGGTGAGAATAAAACTCCAAGAAACAAACAAGCAGAATCAAAATTCATAAATCAAAAATAGAAAAATCTGAAACACAGCATAGCAATGAAGCTCATAAACAAACAAAAAGAAGAAGATAGAAACTAAATTTCAAAGAATACTCAATTAAGATTCCAAGCAATCAGATTCACAAAATTATGGAAGAACAATGAATCAAAACAAAAACAAAGAGGAGAACAATACCTGTTTAAGCTTCAAGATGTCTGGCACTGTTCCGATGAACAGTAACTTGAAGAAAAGAGATGGCGGCTTGTATGTGTTTGGTGGTGTGGAGTGTGTGTGTTTTAATCTAAAAAACACAAAAGAAGAAGTGTTTTAGGGTTTCCTTTTCTTTTTTCTTTCTGATTGAAGGGGGTATTTATAGCCCACTTGCCTTGTTGGCCAAGAATACTGTAAAATAACAGAAATGCCACCGGTATTAAAAATGCTAATTTTATTAAAAAATATTTTTTAACCTCAAAATTAAAATTAATACAAAGAATCTGACAGAAATCTCTAAATTTTCAAAAAGAATTCATATTAGATTTAAAAAATAAAAACTAGAGTTCAAAACTGATAAAAACGCGCTCGGGGTGTAAAATGACGGTTTTACCCCTGAACAATGAAAATTTGTAGAAAAATAGCTATTGACCCCAAAAAATCATCAAAAATTACAAATAAGGTTAAAACACTAGAAAAGGCATTTACGACTCAAAATTTGACAAAAAATTAACTTAGATTGTAAAATGACGATTTTGCCCTTGGGCAATGAAAATTCACAAAAAAATAGTTATTGTTCTCAGAAAATTATCAAAAATTACAAATAAGTTTAAAACACTAGAAAAAGCATTTATGACTCAAAATTTGACAAAAAATGAACTTAGATTGTAAAATAACGATTTTGCCCTTGGGCAATGAAAATTCACAGAAAAAAATAGTTATTGTTCTCAGAAAATTATCAAAAATTACAAATAAGCTTAAACTACTGGAAAATGCATTTTTTACTCAAAATTGGTGAAAATTGAATTTAAATTGTAAAATGACGATTTTGCCCTTAACTGGTACAAAAAATAAAAAATACCAATTAAATCCAGAAAAATCATAAGAAATTAATAAATTTACATAAAAGTAAAAATATGAATTTAAAACCCCCAAAAGTTGATAGAAAAATATTTACAGATAAAATTACTATTTTGCCCCCCAAATTATGGAAAAATTAAAAATTTGTCCCAAAAGTGCAAACATGCCCCCCCAATGTTTGAAAATAAATGGTGTGTACCAATCTTTCTGCGGTATTGTACCAATCTTGCCCGCTGCTCTCAATTGATAATATATCTGATCCAAAAGACGACCTAGGGGAGTGAAAGCCCTAGGCCGTCTCTGTGGAGGGTTCACCAGACCTGTTGTATTTTGAGGCTAATTGGGTGGAGCGTAATTGTTAGGATAAACATGCCTCGAGCGGTTCTGCATGGGTGGGCGAAAGTTATTTTGTGTGGACCGAGAGTTTTGGAACATGGGTTGGGTGTTTGGGTAGAATGGCTGAGCATTTACTAGTTGAGATTGGGTATTGAAGACGGGTTGAGAATATTGAGGATAAATAGGTGGCGAAGGTATTGACTGGGGATACTGTAGGTGTTGAGTCGGGTAGTTTGATCGATTGTTAAATTTGAGTTTAGGATTGGGACCTTGGTTTATGATAAAAGCTGCTTCCCCTTCTTTCTTCTCGAGCTTCTTCCCAATGGCATTTTTCACATTGTTCATGTTTTGCAAAGACTCAACTTGTATTTTTATAGCTACCATATCCACTACTTTTCCTTTCTTCACACCTCTCTCTGTGGCCTCTGCTTGTTCAATGACTTGAGCAAAAGATTTTCCAATAGAACCAATAATCGCCTGGTAGTACGGCAGGTCTTGGGCATCAATAAACAACTTTACCATTTCATTGTCATCGATCGGCGGACTCACCTTCGCTGCGACGCTTCGCCACCTCTAACCATAGGCTACATAGCTTTCCGAAAGTTTCTTTTTTAATTCTACCAAAGAGAATCTGTCAGGTACTAGATCACAATTGAACTCATACTGCTTGATAAAAGCTCTAGAGAGGTCTGTCCAGTTTCAAATTTTTTAAAAGTCCAACTTCAAATACCATTCCAATGCATCTTTTTCTAAACTTTCACCAAATAACCTCATCGGCAACCTATCATCTCCAGTCGACTTTCCCAATTTGTTACAGAATATCTTCAGGTCAACCACAGGGTCCCCATTGCCATTGTACTTAGAAAACTCTAGGTTTTGAACTATGGTGGCAATTGGGTATCTGGAGACATGCAAAAGTCTTCATAGTCCAATCCTCCATATCTGTCGAATCCCTGACTTTCTTTGATAAAGTCATCAAACCTATCCAACCTCCTTAATAAAGCCTTCTCCATCACATTGGGATTTTCTTCTCTAGCATATGGCTCTGCATTCGCTCCTCCTTGAAATCCAGAATCTAGCACAAATTGGCTTGTAGTATGTATTGGTAAGGGTTGGTTGTTCAGAGTGAAATGGGTGGTTTGCTGAGGGTGTTGAGGTTGTTCCAGGGTATTTTGAGTATGTCTAGGGCTGGGAGGAATTGGAATGGGCATTAGTGGGTTCTGAATGATTGGCGGTGAAGGAGGCATTTGAGTATTCTGAGTATCCATGGGTGGAGTTTGTTGGGCAATTGGGACAGTATTGTTCAAATCTGGTGTGTTCCCTCCTGTATTAAGTCGGGTCTGCAGAGTTCCTTGAGCAACTGGTGCACTAGAGGTAGAGCCACCATTGTTCATGTTGCTAATGAAATGTGCAATAATCTGGCTATGAGAAGACGCTTCTTGAGTCATATCATTCATTTTGGATAGCATTTCGTTCATCTGGGCCCTTAGTGCCATCATCTCAGATAACTAATTTCTCGTGGGCGCTTCGAGAGACTCCGGGCGGTTACACATGTTTATATGCAATAATCTAGCACGGGACCGCGTGTAAATGGGGCTTCGGTGGAATGAAGATATGATTAAGAGTACCTGAAATACATGTTGGAGAGGAAACTGATTCAGTTGTCCTTTCATTACTGGTGCTATCAAAAATTCATTATTCAAAAAGAAAAAAAGAAAAACAATGAAGTTAGTAAGTGTATAAATAATTTCAATGCATGTCCTAGGGGGGAGCCCTTATTATGCCAATGGTAGGCCTAACATGATGCAACACTCTCGAAGTAAGGCCTGTTTACCAAACCTGTACTTTGAAACATAACGTCTTGAAATGAACCACTTTCATTGATAAAATTAAAGTTTAAAAACATTGTTTACATCATTTCACGAAGATGACTTTGTACAAGATCATTAAACTTCTTCAGCCTATCTATCATAGCATCTTTTGATTCTCTAAAGTACGGGTTCTTCATGCATTCTACTTGATCGTACAATTCACTGCATTTCCTCTTCATCTCCTGGTTCTTCTCTCTAGCATCCTCATACAACTCTTTGTTCTGTTCTGCTATTTCCTTGCTCCGTTCTACTGATTGCCTCAATTGCAAGTTTTCCTTATCCTTCGCCTTGATGATAGCCATTAACTTCATTACCTCATCGGATTGTGTTTCTTGCGGTCTATTCTCTTTGCGATTCTTAAACCAATCTTCATACTGAGGGGTCAATAGACTCTTTTGTTTAGACTGTGGATCATAGATAATGCTGTCGTCATTGGATAGTGTGCCCCAGGCTTGAGTGATTTGGGTCTTCATTGGAATAGTGTCCAGACAAATCCCTTTATCGAAACTGACGGTGAAACTGGCTAGATCTGGTGTAGGTGGCAGACCTTGAATATGTCCAAACTGTCTAAGAAACCTTTTCGGTGTGTAAGCAACAATGCCCTAAGTCCCCAACAAAGGTATGAAGTCTGAAGATTTTGTACAGTCGGTCCAATCTAGGACCTATCTAACTTTCTGATCTGGCAATGTCTCTAAAAAATCCAAATAATCAGATGCATTCATCAACCTGTCGTTCTTATCAATGTTTTTGTGATGAGTGATTATCCAATTATATCTGACCAATGGCAGACTATTAAGAGTGGGTGAGCGCCTCCTGAAGTGTTCCATAGCCCATATGTACAAAATCTAATTTGATCCATGAAAGAAATTTTCCCCTCTTTGACAATTTGTACATGAGACAAATATATCTACCAATACAGTTGGTACTATAGATGTTCTTCGACCCCCGATCCTGAAAAATAAATCAGTCATAAGCTTGGTAGTCTTGAACCCGATCTTTTTGTCTCTCCTAGGGAAAAAATAAATGCCAGCCATCACGAACCCATACACCATCGGTCTCTTATGCTCCCATATCGCCTTGGATGCAAATGTGAAGTCCTCCATGTGTAGGTCAAACCCATCTTTTGCTGCAAACTGATCGAATAGGAATTTCACATCTATGCTTTGATCTGATCCTTGCATTACAGATTCCTTTAACCCAGTGAAATGACAGAACTCGGTCTTCCCTGAAATAGTTGGAAACACTGGCATTATATGTTCTGTTGTCAAATTTAACAACCCAGCAACCTCCTTGACAGTAATAGTCATTTCTCGATCTCCAATCCTAAATGTCAAACAGCTAGAATCCCATAGGTGAACCAAAACTTCTACCAGGCGTCCATCTACCTTTATGTCTTTAAAATCACCAATGGGTCCTAGAAAAGCTACCACTTGATTGATTTCACTGAAGGAGAGAAGTGTTGGCCATTTCTTGACTTTTGGCGAGACTGCTAATATCTGGTAGATGCATCGAGGCCTGTCCATCTGATGCACATTACCATGTCAGATACCTCACCTACAGGCCCAACTTCTCAAGTTTTATAGAAATGTAAACATGCAATTTCCCATGACAAGGGTTATGTACCCAAGGGAAGCAAGGTTGGCTTATTCCTACCATGGGATTCCCTAAATGGCATCCCCTTCTAAGGCTAATACATGATGACAGTTTATTAAAGCAAATTAAAATATGCAAAATGCTAATTTTGAGAAATATCCTAAAGAGATTTTATTTTATTTTATTTTTCTTCAACAATGATGCAAAAATTTCTTCGAGAAAGATGGACCATAAACTGTACAAAAGAAAATTATTGACTCCAAAAATATTTGATTGAAAGAAAAAAAATCGAACCTCTAAATGATTAGGGGATATAACATTGAGTGGAAATCAAAGATTGTGATTTTACTAGTAAAGAAAAGTCAATTTATTAAATGATTTTTGCGTAATGTGGGATGGGAGGGCGGGGGATATGTGACAGCCCCACCTTACCCAGAGGCGCACCAAAGGGCTTAGCGGACTGCCTGCCTAGCTCTCGCCAGGTCTCGATACGCACTCACGCAAACGTCCGAGGGTACTTAACTTAAAATAAAATAACTAAAATAAAATGAAATAAATAAAATACACTCATTTTATTTATCATAAGGTACAATTCACATCAAAAGTTTACGTGTCATAATATACATGATTTTTCACAAAGATAGCCTAATACAGTTCGGCTATTACAATAACTAAAACATCTAGCATACTCAAAATCAGTCGTTCCAGCTTTAATTTTTCAGGGAACCTGAGTAAGGAAAACAAATAAAACGGAATGAGCTATAATAGCCCAGTGAATGTCCAAGTCATGCAATCAAATCAAGAACTCATTATTTTAGTAAATAAAATAATCGAGCAATTAATTAATAAATCAAGATATGAACAATTTAATTTAACATGTAGTCAAAGGAGGATACAGGGCTCAACTACGGAAGCAAGCTTAACCGCAGAAAGAGCAAGTACTGATCATGTAGTCACGATATTTGGACCGAGATAATAGCTCAGGTCTTTATCAAAGAACATATCAGTTTTATCAAGCACAAACCCTAACCGCCAATCACCTTATAACCTCCGTACAAGCTACCACATCCAGGGAGATATTCTCAACCCTGGAGGGCCAACAAGCAAACAGGTTCAATCCGGAGTTGGCCTCTTTGAGGATTCACAACTCGAAAGGGAAAGAACATCAAGCCCTAAAACACCCAACACCTTATGTCCTCCCACGTGCAGCCGGGTTGACCATCCGTGAAATAACGGTGAAGTTAGTCACGGTAGTCTCACGCACACACAAATAACACATTGGTCAATGAAAGCAAGTAACACATTGCGGAATAGATGTGATAAAGTACACATCTTTCCTCAAGTAGCACAGGTATTCACATAGTAATTGCAAATTTTCGCATAATATTTATCAAATAAAATATCACATTTCATGCATCATGCACACATAAAGACACTCACCTTGAAAGCCTAAGAAAATATCTCGTGAAATGGTCGTGATGTGTTTTCGGACCCTGAAATTTAAAAGAAATAATAACATAAAAACTCAATTAAAATCCTAGTAAATTTAGTAAGAAAAAGTCAAGAAAATACCCAACTTACTTCTAGGGTTTTGGTTTTAGGGTTTCTAGGGTTTAGGGTTTACTTATTCTAAGAAAGTCTAATCTATCACTAGATCATTTCTAAAAATTCCTACACTTAAATTTCCCTCAATTGCACACATTCTAAGCTTAAAATTTCACTTATCCATTTTTCTTCTTTTAATTCTACCGAAATTTCGGCAGCATTTCCCCTTAAATCGGACTAACCAAAATTTTTAAACCTGCAAGAAAATTCAACAACCCAATCCATTCAACATGTACCACAACTTCTATGTTCAATTTAAACTCAAATTCAATCAAGATTCCACTCAAATTCAAAATTCCTACTCCAAGAATAATTACCCAAATTTGCACAGGATTGGTTTTCAGCCAACTTCGTGCCATTTCTGGGGTCAATCCACTAAGAACTAGGGAATTGTGATTACATGGTTTGAAAGTACGTTTATAGGGCTACAACTTTCGTGAAGATCATCACTTAAAATTCCAACTAGAACAGGTTCAAAATCAGGCCCCAAGTTGGCTCTTCATCAAAACTGTTTACGCAGAACCGAATTTTCAGCCAACTTTGCAAGCTTTCTGCGGTTAATACACAATGAACCACCATGCAAGCTTTATACCGATTGAAAGCCCTATGAATCTAGTTTCTAAAACAACAAGAATCATTCGAATCCAAGCTATCTACACCAAGTTATGAAAGTTTTACTAAAACTGGTCCAGCATGACTGTTTTAAGTGTTCTTGAGTTCCAACTTAAATCTTCAACTAAACCACATATAAAACATAAATTCTCCAGGTTTAAAGGCCATATACTAGTCTATCTAACCACAAGAACACTTTATATAGCAAGTAATTCTCAAGTTCTAACAAATTTCTCTAAGTAGTATTAACAAGAAACTTAGTCTTAAACTTGCATAAAAACTAATTAAAACATGAAATTAATAAGATAAGTTCATGGTAAATACCTTAGATGTGCTTAGAACTTTGCTTAGAAAAGGTAGAAGTCCACTTCCTATGGTTGATTTGTGTCAACTTGAGAGATGAAAGTCCAAGAAGTTGAGAGCAAAAAATGAGGGAAGAAGAACAAAAAGCATGGCCGGCCAAGGTGAGGAGAAAAAGAGAAAGAAATAGTCTAGGAAAAATGAAAAAGAATTGAAGAAAAGGTGAGGAAATAATTAACCAATAATATCATAACAAGAGTAAAGTAAAAAGTAAGCTTTTAATGCAAGAGGTGCTATCTTGGATTAATTTAATTGGTGGAGCTAAATACCCTCTTATCACTTAATACTAACAATAATAAGACATAAATTATTAAAGCAAAAATAGAGTAAATTAGGGAGAGAGAGAAACCGGCCCTAAGGGGAAAGAAAAAGAAAAAGAATTTTCGGCCAAAAAGAAAAGAAAAGAAAGAGAAAAATTTCAGCTAAGGGAAAAGAAAATAAAGTAAGAAAATAAGTGAAACTTTTGAGAAAAATTGAGCAAAAATTCAAGTAGTCAAAAGGCTAGAAAATAGTAGAATAAATTAAGCAAAATTTAAACTCTAATTTAAATTAAAGGGTCAAGAAAAATTATTCTAAATGTAGTGCTTAAATGTTCTTGCTCAATAATGAACCTTAGTTAATTAACCTAATTAACTCAAGAAATCTCCCAACTAATAAATCAAGGATTAACACTTAACCCTAAATAAGAAAAGAAAATGTCTCTTATATGTGCATTTTCTAGGGTGCTACAGGATATAGCAAAACTGACATATCAAAAATTAATAATTTTTTTAAATGATAAATGCAAGCTGTGCAAAAAAAATTCAACCACCTGGATACATTTATTGATACTGAGAAAATTTGGTACATATAAAATTGACAAGTACAACAAGGAGGAATATTGACAAGAATTTAAAAAACTACAATTTTTATTTAAGAATATACGAGACGAAAAATCAAATTTTCAAGATTTTTAAGAAATTCACAATGATTGATCCCTTGAGTATTTATAACAAAATGCGATATACAAAAAATTTATGAAATTCTATTTCCATCCTTCTTGAAGAAATTAATTATGAAAACGAAATTTAAACGTGCCAAAAGAAGGTTGGCTTCCTACGAGACCACCATGCTAGGGTTCTTTATTCTATGGTTGTGAATGCAATCAAAAATAGGAAAGAAATTGTGTTAGTTTATTCAACAAATAACAGATAACACATTGGTAAAAACAAATAATACACATAGATAACAGTAAATGGAATAACAAGAAAGATAAAGGAGGTTGGTTCCCTCCTCTCGTGCCTAGTGTGCCTGATAGGGTAAAGCCGACTCTACCCTAGGTTATTCTACATGGATGCATGAGGTTGGGCTCACTAATGCATCTAGACTCAATTAGGCTGTCGGTTCCCAAGCCTTCAAACCTAAGGGTAAGGGTCATCAATCCCAAAGCCCTTGGTCGGTGGCTTAAGCGATCCCCCGAACACTGCTACGTGCACATCGTGCCCCGGTCACGTATCCGAGTGGATCTTAAAATCCCTGAATCTCTAGACTTATGGACTTAAGCCAAGAGTTTGGGTGACCTCCGAAACATGATTACATGCACATCCTGCCCTACTCACATGCATAAGTAGATCAATTCTATTCCTAACCGGGATGGGTGGGTGACAACCACCAAAAAAAGAAAAAGGGTAAAAACATAGAATGCACATATGAAGTGCTTCTTATGAGAGGAGGGAATGATAAAGCGTGGGCGCTAAGGGTGACTGATCCCCTCCCCAAATGCAAGCGCGGTCAAATAAAGCAAAAGTAAATAAATCATACATACATCACATAAGTAGTCGAGAGACGGAAGTGTGTGTGATGCAAAAGAAAAACCTAAAAACCTAGGAAAGAAAAATGCAATCTTAACATCCAAACACGATAAAATAGAAGGGTTAAATAAGGAAAAGATGATTAAGCCTAGTGCTCGGACTCACTAGTGATCCCCAGTGGAGTCGCCAAAATCCTGTCGCATCCTAAAAAACGTAAAAGGAAAGGGTACTAGTGGGGTCGTTGACTGTCGTGTCCCAAAGAGGATGATCCGGTCTCGGTGACCCTTTTCGAAAATAAAGGTTTTGGAAAAACCGTGCGTGTGTGAGAAAAAATCATGTTTTAGTAAGTGTTATTTAGTAAAAAAAATAGTGTTTTAAAAGAAAATAAGGCCGAGACTAAAAAATGCAACAGTTTGGCCAAATGATTTGAAAAAGGGTTTTATTTTTGAAAAATGGAGTCGCCACTTGGTATTAAGTTAGGGTGTACCAAGTCACCTCAAAAATCGTTTAACAAAACAAAATAAAAATTTTAGAAAAATATTTTAAAAAACCCCTTTTCAACTCCGGTTTACAAAAAACGAGAGAAAAAGGTCTGGGAGTCACATTTGAAGAAAGGGAAGGCAAAGGCTTGCGCCTAAGGCACCCTTTCAACCTAGCCGAGGCTAGTTGTAAGGTTTAATCAAATTTTCCTAAATTAAACTTAAATTCAATCGTGTTCGGATGTATCTATATGAATGCAAATCCTAAGTCTAAATGTGAGTATCGGGAGGGTCGAAATGTTCCGTCGAGACTTGGTCGGAATTATCGCATTAATTGCAAAACTCGAGTCGAGACCTCGAGGGAGTCACGAGTTTTTACGCAAAATGTGATGCAAAAAGAAAAGAAAATAATAATATATAGTAAGTGAAGAAAGAAGGTGAGTATGCAACATAATGGGTGCGGGAGACTAACATCTCATGACTGAATATTCCTACTCACGGAAGGGGGAATGGCATGTATGCTGTCACGCCCCATTTTTCGAAAGGGAAATAATAAAGTGTAAGTGAGGTCGAGAAAAAAGAAAAGGAAGAATTAAATGTGATTTTGTTTATATTGGAAAAAAGAGTGTACATTTTTGTAAAAATAATTTTTTTTATAAAAAATACTTTATAAAAGATAATTTGATAAAATGTGACAAACAAATGCTTTATTTTGAAAAACAAAAGAAAAAGGGCCTAAAATGGGACTTTGAAAATGCAACGGTTTTTGGGCTCGAAAATAAAGTCCAAAAAGGGCTTTTTAGTAAAGAAAAGGAGTCGCCACTTGGTTTTGAGTTTTGGTGTACCAAGTCACCCGAAAATATTTTATAAAAGATAAGAAAGTTAAGAATGATTTATTTAAAAAAATGATTTTTTGAAAAATATAGAAAAAACAAGAAAAACCCTTTTAGACGACTCCAGGTCTTTGAAAACAAGAGAAAAAGGTTCGGGAGTCACAGTTGAAGAAAGGGAAGGCAAAGGCTTGCGCCTAAGGCACCCTTTCAACCTAGCCGAAACTAGTTGCGAGGTTTAGTCTAAATTTTCCTAATATAACCCTAAGATTTTATCGCATTTGGATGCAACTATATGAATGCAAATCTAATCCTAAAAATGAATATCGTTAAGGGACAAAATGTTCCATTGAGGTTTAGTCGGAATTACCGCATTAATTGCGAAAACCGAGTCTAGACCTCGATGGAGTCACGAGTGTAGATGCAAAATGGAATGCAAAAGAAAAGAAAAATAGTAATATAGATAGTAAGTGAACAAAGAAAATGGGAATACAACATAATGGGTACGGGAGATGAATGAACTCGTGACTAACTATTCTTACTCATGGAGGGGGGAACGACATGTATGCCATCGCTTCCCACGTGAGTAGATGACTATTTCTAGTCAAATCACACAAATGACTTAAAATTCTATGTGTATTGGAATCTAAACGTTATGCACTAAACATGTGTTTAAAAATAGATAGTAGATGATAGAGTATATATATAAAAATCATTCTAAATGGAAAAAGGCCTAAAAAAAATGTGTGTGAAATGGCATGGAATGAACACGCGAGAAATGATCCTAATACTAAAATGACCTAAAGGCCTAGCATTGGACTAGCCTATTTTTCTATAAATTCTCCGCTAGCGTTGGACTAGCGAAGAAACCGAAATTAGCCACAACTAGCGTTGGACTAGTGTGGTGACGGTACACACATATATAATAATAAAACAAATAAATAAATAAAGCATAGATTGAAGCAATAATCACATAAAAGCACATAATAGCACATAGGAGCACATAACATATAAGCATGATATTCTAGATGCAAAGTCCTAAAGAAAAGCAAATAAAACACATAAGCACATTGCACACATAGCACACAAAGCCTAACTATTACACCAGAGAAACCTACTTACAATCTAAAATGGAAAAGATAATCAAAGTAGCCTATCTAACCTATCTATTACATTTTCTAACTAAAATACAAAAGTTTTTGTTAACTAGATATAAACTATCTATTACATTAACTATCTAAATACAGAAATCTTACTAAATAGAATATTACCTATCTATTACATTTCTTTGAATAATCAAAAATTAAATTCAAATAAACAACAATGACATAAATAAATAAAACACTCACACATGGATAAAAATTATAATCACAAAGATACATGAAAACACATAGGAAAACACATAGGAGCACGTAAAAAGAAATTAAAGGGTAATCGAGGTACCTCCCATTCGTAAACTCGGTACAAATTGCTACTAAATGAACAAACATGTCAAAAATACCACTATTTAATAAATAATCCACTTAATTAAATAATTTCATACCGATCACTATGAACATATTACGATAATTCAAACAATTATAGCAATAATAAACAAAATAAGAGAAAGAAAATAATGATAATGATAATTAATTATTTAGGAAGAAAAATGAAAATTGTTTAAGTATAAATAAATAAATAAATAAAGCAGAACAACAAAAATAAAGAAATAATAATAATAGAAGATAAAATACAATAATACATACTTAAACTTTTAACACCCCAAATAATGATTATTACAATAACTAAAAGGGAAATAAAGAAACTAATTTGAACATTAATTAGACTAACAAGACCCAATTTTAGAACATTAATCATAAATTTGATAAAAATAAATAAAGAAAAATGTGAACAGAAATAATTTAAAGCTTTGAGGACTTAACTAATTTTTATTAATATTTTTTTTGCAAAAATAAAATATTATAAGATTTGGATTAAAAGAGAAATTTGGGCCATATTCTAGAGTAAAAAATGTAATTTGCAACAAGCAAAAAGGTAAAATTATAAATTTAAACCCTACTTAAGGTAATGACATAGTTTACAACGAATTTAAAGGCTAAAATATAATTTTCAGCAACTATAAGTATTAAAATACAAATTCCAGCAACATATAAAAGACTAAAATACAATTTCTAATAATTAATGGAGGTATTAAAAAAAATTCCAGCAACATAAAGGACCAAAATATAAATTCCAGCAACAATAGGGGGCCAAAAATAAAATTCCAGCAGGTATAATAACTCAAATAAAATTCCAGCAAGGTTAGGAGTGATAAAAATGAAATTCCAGCAAGCATTCTAGGGCAAAAATAGAATTTCCAGCAATGTAGGGGGTACAAAATAAAATTCCAGCAAGTTAAAGTATGCAAAATACAATTTCTAACAAATTTTAAAACTAAATTGCAATTTTAAGCAACATTCAAGGTTCAATTTGTAAATTATAGCCACATTAAACACCAATTTGCAATATCCAACAATACAAGGGGGCGGGCCAAACGAAATTTTCAGAAATATTTAGGGGTAAAAATGTAATTTCAGAAAAAGTATAGGGGTCACAATACAATTTTATGAAAATATAGGGGTCAAAATGCAAAATTGAAAAATGCAGGGGCCAAAATTATAATTATCTAAAAGTTGGGGGACCTAAATGCAATTAATCGGGACCTAATCGAAAAGGAATAAAATTATGGGGGTAAATCTACAATAAACAGAAACTTAAATGCTCAAATTATAAATGCCCAGGGCCATAGTGACATTAATAAAAGTATAAGGACTATAAAATAAATATTTATTATTAATTAAAATAAATAAAAAAACTAACTAATCAAAACGATGTAGTTTTGAGTGAAACTACGTCAAAACGACGTAGTTTCACTAAAACTTTTTTTTTTTTTACCCGATTTTCCTTTCTTCTTTTCTCTTTTTTTTTCAGATTTTCTTTTTTCCTCTCTTTTCTCTCTTTTCTTTCTTTTCTTTTTTTCTTCTTCTTCCTTTCCAGATTTCTCTCTTTTCTTCTTTTCCCCCTCCCCCGATTCTGTTCTTTCTCGATCTCACTCTCCCCTCTCGTTCTCTCCGTTTTCTCTTCTCTCTCTCTCTCTCTCTCTCTCACCGGACTTTTCTCTCTCTCTGTCCCTCTCGTCGGTTTCCCCCCAGTCTTCAAATCCACCTCTCAAGGTCACTTAAATCACTATCAAAACTTCAGATTTCATGATCCAATATACCACCATATGCATCTATCTTAGCAATTAAATGACAAATTAAAAGGATTGAAGGAAAGGGGAGAAGATTTACTTGTGTCAGAGGTTAATGGAGGAGATGTGAAGGTTGGCTGTGGATGACTGTTGCGTTTGGGGCGTTGATGGTGACTGGTGGTGCGGTGGTGAGGAGACTGGACGTGGAGCCGGAGTTACAGGTGATGGTGGAGCTTCGGCCGGTTTTTGTTGTTGTTGTTGCTGTTTCTTCTTCTTTTTTTTTTTTTGTGTGTGCAGGGGTGTGTGATATGTTTCTATGTGTTGTACGTGTGTGTGTTTGATGGTTCTGGTCTATAGGATGGTCTGTGTACTTTTCTGCAGGTTGTGGGCAAATTTTGGCTTGATTGTGCGTGTGTATGTATGCGGATGATTGTGTGTGTATACGTGTGTTTTGCTTGTGTGCGTTTGTGTAGCTAGTTGGTGAAACGTGTGTGCAATTGATGTCTGATGTGAGAAAAACTGAGAGGGGGTGTGAATGGTGAGTGTGTTTTGTGTGTATAATTGGCTCTGTGAGTGTGTGAATTGTGTGTTGTTGTGCAAGATGGTGAGGCAGAAGGAGATCGAGAGAGAGTTGTGTGTAGTTTCGTGTGTCTGTGTGTGAGTGTTTGCAGGTGTGAGGGAAGGCTTGAATGTGAGTGAGTAAGTGCTAGTGTGTGAATTTGTTTTTGCAGGATGTGCAGTGTGTGTTTGTGATGCAGGTGCGAAGTGTGTGTGCTTGAATGTGATTGAGTGAGTGCTAGTGTGTTGTGCGTTTGTTTTTGCAGGTATGTTCTGTCTGTGCTTGTGAGTTCTGGCCGGGAGAGAAGAATGGGAAGGAGAGTGAATTGTTGTCTGCAGGTGTGTTTGGCCAAGAGAGAAGAGGTTTGTGTGTTTGTTTTGTTTTGTGTGATGTGTGTTTTTGTCTGAATGTGATGAAGCTGTGAGGAAGAGGCAGAGAGAGTTGAATTGAGTGAGTATGTGTGGTGCGTGTATGATGTCCTGGTGCGTGAGTGGGTGAGTGTAGTGAGAGCTTGTGAGATGAGTGTGGTCCGGCAGAGGGAAAAGAGAGTGAGGGAAGTGAGCCGAGGGAGAGATGAAGAAGTGTGTGCAGATGGAGTCTGATGTCTGTGTGAGTTGCAGAGGGAAAAACCAGAAATATTGAGAGAATGGTGAGGATGAAAACTGGCGTGTGTTGGTGTGTAAAAATGGTCAAAACCAAAACTCAATCAAAATCTCCAAAAATCTGATAAAAAATGAGTGCAAGTGATGTGATTAGGCATGGAGTTTGTGGTTTAGGTAGAATGGTTGAGGTTGTTCTGATGGCAGTCATGCTGCTACAGTAGTAGCAGGCTGCAAAACGCAGCCTGCTCTTCAACAAGACAAGTTGGCTATAAATACCCTCTTTCATCAGTAGAAAAAACAAAAGGGAAAAAATGAAAAACCCTAAAACACTTTTGCTTTTGTAATTTTGGATCAAACACACACAAAACACACCAAAAAAAACACACACTAAAGAAGCCGCCACCTTCAATAGTTGATCCACTGTTCATCAGTTTGCTGTTCATCTTCAATTTCACCATCAGATTTACTGTTCATCTTCATCCCAGGAATCATCACTATTCGTTAGATTGTTTACCATCTTCCAACAGGTAGTTTCTTATCTCTTTTATTTTTAATTTCATCCCTTTTCTTTGATTGTGTAAGTCTAATTTTATTATGCTTTAATGGCTTGAAATTTGGTTAAACTGGATTGTTGTTTCTTCTACAAATTTTCTGGTTTTTTTTTATTATCTAATTCCGTTGATTTTAATTGTTTGTAATTTAGTTGAATTTGGTCGTTGTTTTGTTGTTGTGTTCTTCTTCTTCAATTTTTTTGGGCTTCTTCCTTCTCTCTCACCATCACTCTCCTCCCTCCACCACCGCCTCTGTAGCAGCCCCACCTTACCCAGAGGTGCACCAAAGGGCTTAGCGGACTGCCTGCCTCGCTCTCGCCAGGACTCAAACACGCACTCGCTCAAACATCCCTCCGTACTTCACTTAAAATAAAATGCACTCATAAATAAATACATTCATAGTATTTACTTGAAAATATAAATATTACAAGAGTTTTACATCCCAGAATGTAAATAATATTTATAATAAAAGCCAACACATTTAAGCTATCAAAATACCGAAACAAAACATCTACAAGGTTCAAAATCAGCTCCTTCAGCTTTGATAGTTTTGGAAACCTAGTTAAAGAAAACAAATACATGGGATGAGCTATAATAGCCCAATGAGTGCTCAAGACATGCGGCATACCAATAACAAATAACCTTTAAAGATAATAATTAACGATTTCAATAAAAATGAACAAGCAAAGTGAAGTGTCATATAATCAATGGCAGATACTAGCTCACTACGGGAGCAAACTCAATCGCAGGAATATCAATTACGAACAAGATAACAAGGATATCGGGACTGAGATAATAGCTCAGGTCTGCGACACTTGAAAAAATTCAATCCAGAGTTACCCTCTTAGAGGAATGAAACTCATATAGGAAAGAATATCATGCACCTATAACCCATAGCACCTTATATCACCCCAAACTCACCAGGTTAACTAACCGAGGAGTAACGGTGAAGTTAGCCCCGGAAGTCCAAGATCAAGCATAAAATTTAATCATGAGTTAGCCTTTTTTAGGACTTTACTCAAATATAAAATTAACACGCACCGAATAACGCCCATCACCATATTTCTCTCCCATACTCAACCACGGAAGCCACATGCACAAATAACACGTTGGATAGTGAAAGCATGTAACACATTGCAGAATAGATGCGATAAAGTACACATCTTTCCTCAAGTAACACATTTTATTAAATAACCATGTCAAACATAACATATCATTTTATGCATCGAAATAATAATATCAAGTATTACATGGAATTTCATGCATCATGCACACATAAGAACACTCACCTGAAATACCTATGAAAAGATTTCGTGGTAAGGTTGCGTCTCACTTCCGGATCCTGAAATTCACGAGAAATAATCGTATAAAAATCCTAACTAAAATCTAAGAAATTTCATAAGGAAATTCAAGAAATACCCCAACTCTTTCTAGGGTTTAATTTCTAGGGTTTTGGAGCTTAGGGTTTTACCCTAGGGTTTAGGGTTTTCAAATTTAGGGTTTTCTAACTTTCTAGGGTTTTGCTCGGAAAGGTTTACTTCACTAATAGCTAATCTATGAAAATTTTTGCACGCTTAAATCACTAAATTACAGCTTATAAAGCCTTAAATCATAGCCTAATTCTTTTTATTTCCTAGGTTTTACCGAAATTTCGGCAGCACTTCCCCTACAATCGAACTAACCCAAAAATTTTAAACCTGCAAGAAAATGTCCAACAACCCAATTTCAACTAGTTCTACTATTCTCACATCAAACTCAATTCAATTCCATTCAAATTCATCACAAAAATACATAAACCACTCCAAGTTCTTCAAGTAAATCAAACCTAGATCATGACTTTTCAAGTTTAATTTACTATCTACAAGGCATACAAGTCTATATGCTTCACATTCATGGAATAAAACTTCACTTTTCATGGCCAAAAATCAATCTTACTTAAAAAAAAAACATAACTTAAGAGCTAAAAACTATAATCTTACACTTGAAATTAAAAGAGAAATTCATGGGAAATACCTCTAGGTAGACAAGTTTGTTGCTTAGGAGGAAGTTTCACTCAATTTCTATGGTTGAAAAATGAGTAAATGGAAGTAAAGAGCAGCCGGTTTTGAGAGAAAGAAAAAGAGAGAAAAATGCTTAAGTAAAGAAGAAAAGAAATGGAAAAGAATTGGGAAAAGTTTGACCAATCAAAGCAAGACAAGAACAAAGTAATCTTGACTTTCTTAACCACGAAAGACTACACTTGGCAATGGATAATTAGAAAGGAATTTTGTTATTTATCTTCCAATAAATCTTGCAAGATTTCCTAGGTACAACTCTTAAAGAACTAAGTACAACATGCTCATTCTCTTTTTTTTTTTTTCCCACAAATTCGGCAACCACTTCTTTTTTTTTCCCTAATGAACATGATACAAAATAAATGGTTTTGGCATGAATTTCTAGGGTGTTACAGCCTCTCCACACTCACCCACCGTTCTACCACCATCAGCCTTCATCCCTCTTCCACCGCCTCACCACCATCTCTTCTCCCCTCCCCAACAACTTGAACATAAAAAGGTCAATACAAGTCCTTGCAACCAATGCCAGTCCTCCCGTTTCCTTTGCCAGAACCAATTTCCCAGCAATAAGCCAAGAATAATCTTCCAACCCACACACATACAGATTCACACACACACACACACACAGAACAATCAGATTTATACACAAACACATGCATATCCACGACATCACAACCCAAAGCCACAGCCCCAAATCACATTCACAATTTCACCACCTCTACCAGCAGAACACTGAACAGCCCCAGTTTTCGAACTTCCTGTAAATAGACCACAACCAAAGCCATCGCGATAGAACATAGCCCCAAATTCGCCATCACTCACCACAAAACCATCAACCAATTACCCAAATACTTGCCACTTCCCTGCATTCCACAACCCATAACCTGCAAAAACAATAATACAAACAGAAGAGAAACAATCCCAAAACAACCAAATAGACACGCACAATTAGAAACTCACGCCCTCCAAACACCTCCCAATCCACCAGCAATACACAACACTCCACCCAATCCACCCATACTCTTTCAAAAATCAGTCACCAAACAACTGCCCTTCAACACACGGTCACAACACCCAGCTTCCAGAGATTCAACCTAGAACAATCCAACCCCCTGCCATCTCCATTTTCTTCTTCCTCCCTCTAATTTCCCTACCCAAATTTCCATACAACCAAACCACCACCTGAATTACATGAGCCACCATCCATGGTCAGAATATGCTTCTCCAACTGCCTCACTTTCCAACCCATTATCTACCCAATCACAATTCAAACTCAGTCCATAACTCCCATCAAAATCACCTTTACAAACCACCAATTTAGCCACTATTCCCCTCGGTAGCTACCCAATCCATGGTCGAAATTACAACCACGACCACTTTAACTTGCAATCAAACCCCACCCCCTGCAAAAAGACAATTGCAGCTACCCACCAATTCGGCCTTCAAATTCCAGTAACCAGAGAACCAACACAAACCCAGCCAAACGACCACTAGGAGTCCGTCATTCCACAACCCTCATCACAGCCCTGTAGCCGCCAACTACCTGAACCACCACAAAACTGCCATTCACAAGTAGCAAGCCACCCGCAAAACAGTCCCAAGCAACTCCAGCAGTCAAGGCTACAAACACCACCGTAGCCTCCCACCGCTGCCAAGACATTCATTGAACTACCATTCTCTCGACTAAAAGATCAATTGCAGAGGTATCTCTATTTCTCATTAATTTGATCTTTATGTGCCCCAACGTGCCTTATGTGATTTTTATGCATATTTCTTCATATAGTTCTTAATTTACATGCTTTTTGGGTATTTATATATTTTATGTTATTTAATTTCAAATTTTATTATTTTGGCAAAAAGTGTAATATCTTTGTATTTAGTTAGACAATGTAATAGTTAGATTATTTTCTCGTATTTTAGCAAAATTGTGTAATTAGATAGAAAATGTAATAGATAGGGCATTTTTAGTTTCCCCCCTTAAAATTAGAAATCAAGCCCCATGGTGTAATAGTTAGGATTTATTTGCTTTTGCGTGCTTATGTATTTATTATTTTTACCGCTTTCCTTAGGATTTTTGCATCTAGAATATTATGCTTATGTGTTATGTGCTCCTATGTGATCTTATATGTTTTTTTATGTTTAATTTGCTTTTAATTTACGCTTTAATGTTTAATTCATGATTTATGGTATTCCGTCACCACACTAGTCCAACGCTAGTTGTGGCTTCTTTCTTTCCCACTAGTCCAATGCTAGTGGGATTTTTAGAACGGGCTAGTCCAACGCTAGACCCTTAGGACATTTAGTATTAGGTGCATTTGTGTGCATTTCACATCTCATTTGACACATTTTTAGTTTTCTTTTCCATTTGGCATGATTTTATTATTACTATTATTATTATTATATATATATTATTATTATTATTATTATTATTATTTTTTTTGACGCAGTTTTTAAAATGCATGACATTAAGTTGCATCTTCACTTAGAAATTAGGACATTTGTGTGATTCACTAGAAATAGTCATCTACTCACGTGGGAAGCGGTGGCGTACATGCCGTTCCCCCCTCCAGTGAGTAGAAACATTCAGTCACGAGTTATTAGTTGCCCGTACCTCATCATGTTGCATACCCACTTCTTTCGATCACTTACTATATATTATTATTATTTTCTTTTCCTTTTTGCATCACATTTTGCATAAAAACTCGTGACTCCCTCGAGGTCTCGACTCGGGTTTCGCAATTAATGCGATAATTCCGACCAAGCCTCGACGGAACATTTCGACCCTCTCGATACTCACATTTAGACTTAGGATTTGCATTCATTTAGATACATCCAAACGCGATAGAATTAGGGTTAATTTAGGAAAATTTGATTAAACCTCGCAACTAGCCTCGGCTAGGTTGAAAGGGTGCCTTAGGCGCAAGCCTTTGCCTTCCCTTTCTTCAAATGTGACTCCCGGACCTTTTTCTCTTCGTTTTTCGTAGACCGAAGTCGAAAAAGGGTTTTTAAATAATTTTTCTAAAATTTTACTTTTTGTTTTGTTTAAACGATTTTTCGGGTGACTTGGTACACCCTAACTCAGTACCAAGTGGCGACTCCATTTTTCTAAAATAAAAACCCTTTTTCAAAAATTATTTGGCCAAACTTGTCGCACTTTTAGTCCCGGCCTTGTTTTCTTTTAAAATACCATTTTTCTTAAAATATACTTTTTACTAAAATTTGATTTTTTTTTACACACGCACGGTTTTTTCTAAAAACTTTTATTTTCGAAAGGGTCACCGAGACCGGACCGTCTTTTTGGGACGCGACAGTCAATGACCCCACTAGCACCCTTTGCTCACGATTTTTTAGGGCGCTACAGGATTTTGGCAACTCCACTGGGGATCACTAGTGAGTCCAAGCACTAGGCTTAATCGCCTTTTCCTTATTTAACCCTCACATTCCATCGTGTTTGGATGTTAGGATTGCATTTTTCTTTCCTAGGTTTTTAGGTTTCTCTTTTTGCATCTCACACATTTCTCGTCTCTCCGTTACTTATGTGATGTATGTATATTTTATTAACTTTTGCTTTATCCGACCGCGTTTGCATTTGGGAGGGGGTCAGTCACCCTTAGAGCCCAAGCGTGTTACTATTACATTCCTCCTCTCATAAGGACCACTCCATACGTGCATTCGATGTTTTTACCCTTTTATCTTTTTGGTGGTTGTCACCCACCCGTCCCTTTAGGAATTAGAATCGATTTACTTAGACGTGTGACCGTGGCACGACGTGCACATAACATTGTCTAGGAGATCACCCAGACTCTTGGCTTAAATCCACAAGTCTAGAGATTTGGGCTTTAAAAAATCGATTCTCTTGGACATGTGACCATGGCCCTAGGTGCACGTAGCAGTGTCTAGGGAATCACTTGAACCACCGACCTGGGATCTTTGGAATTGACGGATTGGTTACTTTTTGGATCCCTCAGTCTAAAGGTTCGGGAACCGAAACCTTAATTAAGTCTAGATGCATTAGTGAGCCCAACCTCATGCATCCATGTAGAATAACCTAGGGTAGAGTCAGCCTTAATCTGTCAGGTACACTAAGGCACGAGAGGAGGGAACCAACCTCATTTATTTTTCCTTATTATGCCATCTATGTGTATTATTAGTTTTTGCCAATGTGTTATGTGTTACTTGTTGAATAAACTAACGCATTCTTTCTTATTCTTTGATTGCATTCACAACCATAGAATAAAGAGCCCTGGCATGGTGCTCTCATAGGAAGCCAACCCTCTTTTAGCACGTTTAAATATTCATTTTCATAATTAATTTCCTTGAGAAAGATGGATTGTAAACAAAATACCCAAAGGTCAAGTCGTTGTAAAATTTTATAAAAATCCCGAAAATCTAATCTTTCAATTTGCCCACTTTTTTAGAGGTGTAATTTCAAATCTTTTTCAAAATTTACTCATTTTGTTGTGCTTGTCAATTTTTGTCTGAACTAATTTTTTCAAAGTCAATAACTGTCCTCCAATTGTTGAACTGTTGCACAGTTTGCATTTATTTAAAAAAAAAAAAAAGAGAAGCGTCATTTTTACCGTATCCCCCACCCTCCCATCCCACATTGCACAAAAATGATTTAAAAAAATTATTTTATCATACTTTAATAAGCTAACATTTTTTACTTGTACGTCTCTATATAAAGTCATGATTTTTATTTCTTTCAATGTTATGTCTCGTAACCTTTTGGAGGTTTGATTTTTCAATCAAATATTTTTGGAGTCAATAATTTCTTTTGTACAGTTTATGGTCCGTCTTTCTTGAAGAAATTTTTGCATCATTGTTAGATAAAAAAAAATCTTTAGGATATTTCTCAAATTTGGCATTTTCGCATATTTTAATCAACTTTAATAACTGGCATCATGCATAAACGCTAGAGGGAATGCCATTTCGGGAATCACATGATAGGAAGGCCATCCTTTTGTCTTGGGTATTTAACCCTGAAAGACATGCAAGTTTATATTTTCCGTAAATCCTGGCAGGTGAGACCCTAGGTAAGGTAATATGAGTAGAACGGAGGCATCTCTTCTCGGCGAATTTGGCCCATCTATGATTAAAAAGGGGGGTCTCACCCTAATGGAGTGCATTTCATGCTAGGCCTACCCTTGGCATAATAAGGGCTCTCCCTAGGACATGCATCCATTTTGTTTTTATTTATACTAATTTTGATTTTTTTTCATTTTTACAGGTCCTCTAACGAAGGCAGTAAAATAAGAAAAATATCTGATACATATTTGGTCTTACGTTCGAGTATTTTTAAATTATGGTCCAATTCTAAATAAACCGTCACATGCTTCGAGACCCATTAAGGCATCAAAAACATGAGTGCTCTTTTGAATTATTCGAAGGGTCATGGACGACCGATTTTTTTAGAATTGATAGTGCCTAGAAACTAGATAGGTGAGTTTGGTTAGGATAAGCAATGTGATAAATGAAATTGTATTTCATAGATGGACAATTGTAACAAGAATAGAAATAATTTGGATGCTAATAATTGCACTCCTTCTGTAAATTTAAGATTGCCTTGTGTCCAAAATTTTTCTCAGATGAAGTGTTAATAAGTTGCTTTCTCAAATTTGTTTATGACATTTGATTTTCCCTTCATATCTTGCATTTAGCTTTTGAAAAAGTTTTCTTCAAATCTTTTGTTATATTGAGCAAATAATTCTTTGATGAGGCCTCAAATAAATCACATTTTTCTCAAACCTAATGCTAGGTTTGTGTAATTGTAAGGTTTTCTCTTTTGATAAGTTAATGAGTTCAAATTGAATGAAAAGAAAAATATTTTTCTTGTATCTTTTGAGGGTGAAAATAAATGCCCATGGTCTTCAGATGTCAGATTATCTTAAAGCTGATAATTGCCATTTCGATATCTCTCCAGATTCCAAAATAACACAAGCTGTTAATGAGGAGCTAGAGTGATAGCGAAAAGGAATCTGGACTCCGTGTTAAGGATTCTGAATGGTACAAAAGGAAAATCCCAAGCTTAACTTGGAAGAGGTAGAAACCACAAACATTGACACCAAGACATCAGTCAGCGAGTTAAGTCAAAATGCACTTTTGCTTCAAAGATCTGCAAAATGTCAAGCCAATTTGGATGTATTTTTGGGCGATTCAAGCACAATAAAAGAACAAACACGCAGGGATGCCACTTCAACCAATTCACAAGGGGAGTTTTATTGTTTCATGTCCATGAGTTCTTATTCACCTTTGGAATGTGTTGTATGAGTTATTGTGAGGTTAAGATAGGGGATGTCACATGCTTGTGAGTTATGACTTGCAATTCTGATTTTTGTCTAATTCCCCCTACTGGTTGAAATTACTTTATGTACTTTGACAAATGCTTTCTTCAAGTACTAAGAAATAATTATTATGTGGTTTGGAGTTTTGTTCTTATAGAAAGTATATCTTGTAAAGTGGTTGAAATTATGTCTAAATTTTGTGGTTTGATGAAAATTTCTCTTCTTTACTTAATTTCACAGTGTTAAATGATTGATTATGGTCAATTGGTGCAATCATGTAATCTATGATGTAAAAGTCTATTATGAGGGAATTAAAAAAAAAGAGAGAAGAAAAGAAAAAGAAAAAGAAAAAGAAAGAAGAAAGAAAAGAAAAGAAATAATGCAGTTTTTCTACTCCAATGGTTCTCGTGCTTAGTAACTAGGAGTCTTCATCCAAAAATGTCGACTTTCGCGTCAAACGGTACTTGAACTATGAGTAATGCATTGCAAATTTGAGTCAAGTAAATTGTTGAGTAACCAGGGATCTTCATCCAACCAATGTCGATTCTTGCGTAAAAAGGCAAGTTTTACTTCTCGAATACAGTTTCTGCTATTGGCTTAAGATTGAGATGTTGAGTAACCGGGAACCTTCATAACCAATGTCGAGTTTTCGCGTCAAAAGACACTCTCGTATTTTGAGTGATTAGTTCACTAGAATAAAATTCCCTCATGTGAAAAAATGAAATTGATCATAGACATGCGAGTGTTTTGATTGATCATATGATTCGTTTACTTGTGAAATTCAGTAAGGCGAAGAAATTAAGTTGAAATTGCTTAATTGTGATATAATTCCTTCCTCTTTGCTTGATATTATGAGTATTAAAGGCAAGACTAATAAATTGCATAATGGTCATTTACTTGGTCTTGAGGAAATACATTTTAGAACGTACATGTGTGATTTCAATGCTTGAATCACTAGTTGAGCTCGCATTTTTCGAATGATTGAGAACAAACTAATGATTCAAGTGTAGGGGGATTGACAAGTGTCAAAATGATGCATTCTAGTACATTGGCAGATGATGTTAATATATCTATCCCAATCAACAAGGGAAGATTGCCTTACTGATGCCAAATATTCTTCGAGCACTGATTCTGTTTTAATGAAAAAGGGAAGATCATCTCAATTTTGGACATTGTCATCCATTTCATTTCTTCCCCTGAAGTCAGTAATCTGGAAGGATCCTATGGTTAGGAGAATGTGACAGTTGAAGGATCACGGATGAGAAAATCAGTATGCCGACATGGAAGTCATTGAGAAGTTCGATAACAACAGTTGATTGAGGTTGTTCGTCTGCATTGATCAGTTTGTGGCAATGTAGAATTCAAATGGGAATAACATCCGAAGATCAAAAGGCATCCTTTAAGCCATCATTTCAAAATCAATTTTTGAAATATTTTATTTAATTATATTTCATTTAATCTTTGTGTGTTTCGTGTTGTTTACTGTTCAGAATTTCTTTCATATTATTGCATGTGAAGTATTTTTTGATCAATTCATGTTTTGAAAGTTTGACATTTACTTTGTTTGATTTTGAAATAAAAGCAAAGGCAATCTCAAATTTATCAGAAGTTAGAGTTGTGTATAAATTGTGAGACTATTTGAGGGATTTGATCTGAATTATTAACTGAAGGCTATTGAATTTAGAAAACTTGTAGAAAGTCAAGTAAGGGATCGTGTCAAAGATTCAAGGTGGCAACCTCATGTTTATATGTGCTAGTGGAGTCAAGTGGCTGCCAAGTGGTGTTAATACTGTTGCAATTGTAGTTGTTTTCTCTTTTGCAGCTGTGATAACATTATCATCATTTAGAGCCTTCGTCAGAAACGAAAAATGGGGTAAATTTTCTGACAAAATTTGATTCAAAAATTGATTTTGATGCTTTATGCTTGAACACATTTTGGAAAGGATTGATTTTAAATTTATACTGGGGCAAATTTTAAGGGAGTGATTTCAAATGGAATTCACTTGATTCATTTAGTGCATATTTTAGAAGGATTGATTTCAAATAAATTTTTATGCTCTGAACAAGGCCTAAATTTGAAAGGGATGATTTCAAATTGATTTGAGTGTCATATACTGGGGCAAATTTTTTGATAAAAAATTTGGATCTCAAAGTAGTCTTGATGCGTTTTGCCTTAGGCAGAATTTTAAAAGACTGATTTACGCTGGGGCAATTTTTTCGGAAGGATTAATTTCAAAAAGGGATTTTGATGCCTTATAACATGCCAAATGTTGATTGGAATGATCTCAAGCTAGTTTGACCATCGAGGTAAATTCTGAAAAGTTTGATTTTTGACAATGATTGAACACTGAGAAATGAGGATTCATACTTGATGCAAATGCAGACACTGGGGCAAAAAAAAATTGTTTTGTAGACTGCTTTCAACATTTTTAATCTTATTCATGAATTTGTCCAACAAATTGGATGTTTTCACATTAGGCTGCTTTTCGATATTTAAAAAAAAAAATTTTTGTAGACTGCTTTCAACATTTTAATCTTTTTCACAAATTTGTCCAGCAAATTGGATGTTTTCACATTGGGCTGCTTTTCGACATTTAAAAGAAAAAGAAGAAAAAAAAAACTTTTTTCATGCATGTCCAGCAAACTGGACCTGCACATTTATTTTTCAAGTTTGGCAAACAAAACTTTGCATTGCATTTCACCCTAGCAAACTGGGTGCATGTCCAGCAAACTGGACCTTCACATTTATTTTTCAAATTTGGCAAACAAAACTTTGCATTGCATTTCACCCCAACAAACTGGGTACATGTCCAGCAAACTGGACCGTCACGTTTACTTTTCAAGTTTAGCAAACCAAACTTTGCATTGCATCTCACCCCAGCAAACTGGGTGCATGTCCAGCAAACTGGACCTTCACGTTTAATTTTTTTGTACTCACCCCAGCAAACTAGGTGCATGTCCAGCAAACTGGACCTTCACGTTTATTTTCCAAGTTTGGCAAACCAAACTTTGCATTGCATTTCACCCCAGCAAACTGGGTGCATATCCAGCAAACTGGACCTTCACGTTTAATTTTCTTGTACTCACCCCAGCAAACTGGGTGCATGTCCAGCAAACTGGACCTTCACGTTTATTTTTCAATTTTGGCAAACCAAACTTTGCATTGCATTTTACCCCAGCAAACTGGGTGCATGTCTAGCAAACTGGACTTTCACGTTTATTTTCCAAGTTTGGCAAACCAACTTTGCATTGCATCTCATTCCAGCAAACTGGATGTTTTCCATGATTTTGCTTGAGTTTCGTTCAATCCTAGCAAACTAGGGCTCACACATCTCTCCAGCAAATTGGACATTTTATATTTTGCTTTAATTTTATTTTTTTCAAGTCAGGAAGCCAATTGTCTTACTTTCATGTTGGAACTACAGTATGACCTGATTCCTTTCACTAGGATACGTAGGCAGCTCCTAGAGAGCTCGGTCACATTTTTTTACATATTCACTTGTTTGTCTTTCATTTGGATTTTCGTCTCGGTTTGCAATGGTTTTTATTTTCATGTTGAGGTGAGTCAAAATTTGGTGTTGTCTACGTCTTTGTCTGAAATCTCTACGAGATTCTCGACAAAGAGGGGTAAACTGTAGACACCAAATTTTGACATTCCATTTATTTTCAAACACTGGGGGGCATGTTTGCACTTTTTGGGACAAATTTTAATTTTTCAATAATCTGGGGGGCAAAATGGTAATTTTTATCTGTAAATATTTTTCTATTAGCTTTTGGGGGTTTTAAATTCATATTTTTACTTTTATGTGAATTTGTTAAATTCTTATGATTTTTCTGGATTTAATTAGGTATTCTTTATATTTTTACCAACACAAGGGCAAAATGATAATTTCGCTTCGCAAATACCATTTTAGGTCATTTTAGTTCCAAATTCATTTTTCTAATTCTTTAAGTATGTTTTTGAATTTTCTTGATTTTTTCGGAGACGATTACTATTTTTTTGTGAATTTTCATTGCCTAAGAGTAAAATCGTCATTTTACAAATTAAATTCATTTTTCACAAATTTTGAATTGAAAATGCATTTTCTAGTGTGTTAAGCTTATTTGTAATTTTTGATAATTTTTTGAAGACAATAACTATTTTTTTGTGAATTTTCATTATTCGAGGGCAAAATCGTCATTTTACAGTTTCCATTTATTTTTTGTCAAATTTTGAGTCAAAAATGTATTTTCTAGTATTTTAAGCTAATTTTTTATTTTTTTAAATTTTTTTGAGGTCAATAGCTGTTTTTCTATAAATTTTTATTTTTCAAGGGCAAAATCGTCATTTTACAACTTAAATTCATTTTTTGTCAAAATTTGAGTCAAAAAGGCATTTTCTAATGTTTTAAGCTTACTTTTAATTGTTGATAATTTTTTTCAGACTAATATCTATTTTTTGTGTATTTTCATTATATAGGGGCAAAATCGTCATTTTTACACTCCGAGCACGTTTCTATCAGTTTTGAGCTCTAGTTGTATTTTTAAAATCTACTGTGAATTCTTTTTGAAAATTTAAAGATCCCTGTCATATTTCTTGTATTAATTTTAATTTTAGGGTTAAAAATTTTTTTTTAATAAAATTAACATTTTTTAATACCGCTGACATTTTCGTTATTTTATAGCATTCTTGGCCAACAAGACAAGTGATCTATAAATACTCTCTTTCATCAGTAGAAAAAACAAAATGGAAAAAATGAAAAACCCTAAAACACTTTTGTTTTTGTAATTTTGGATCAAACACACCAAAAAAAAACACACACTGAAGAAGCCGCCACCTTCAATAGTAGATCCACTATTCATCAGTTTGCTGTTCATCTTCAATTTCATTATCAGATTTTCTGTTCATCTTCATCCTAGGAATCATCACTATTCGTCAGATTGTTTACCATCTTCCAACAGGTAGTTTCTTATCTCTTTTGTTTTTAATTTCATCCCTTTTCTTTGATTGTGTAAGTCTAATTTTGTTATGCTTTAATGGCTTGAAATTTGGTTAAACTGGATTGTTGTTTCTTCTACAAATTTTCTGGTTTTTTTTATTATCTAATTCCGTTGATTTTAATTGTTTGTAATTTAGTTGAATTTGGTCGTTGTTCTATTGTTGTGTTCTTCTTCTTCAATTTTTCTGGGCTTCTTCCTTCTCTCTCACCATCTCTCTCCTCCCTCCACCACCGCCTCTCCACACTCACCCACCGTTCTACCACCATCAGCCTTCATCTCTCTTCCACCGCCTCACCACCATCTCTTCTCCCCTCCCCAACAACCTGAATATAAAAAGGTCAATACAAGTCCTTGCAACCAATGCCAGTCCTCCCCTTTCCTTTGCCAGAACCAATTTCCCAACAATTAGCCAAGAACAATCTTCCAACCCACACACATACAGATTCACACACACACACACACAGAGAACAATCAGATTTATACACAAACACATACATATCCACGACATCACAACCCAAAGCCACTGCCCCAAATCACATTCACAATTTCACCACCTCTACTAGCAGAACGCTGAACAGCCCCAGTTTTCGAACTTCCTGTAAATAGACCACAACCAAAGCCATTGTGACAGAACATAGCCCCAAATTCGCCAACACTCACCACAAAACCATAAACCAATTACCCAAATACTTGCCACTTCCCTGCATTCCACAACCCATAACCTGCAAAAACAATAATACAAACAGAAGAGAAACAATCCCAACACAACCAAATAGACACGTTCAATAAAAAACTCACCCCCTCCAAACAGCTCCTAATCCACCAGCAATACACAACACTCCACCCAATCCACCCATACTCTTTCAAAAATCAGTCACCAAACCACTGCCCTTCAACACACGGTCACAACACCCAGCTTCCAGAGATTCAACCTAGAACAATCCAACCCCCTGCCATCTCCATTTTCTTCTTCCTCCCTCTAATTTCCCTACCCAAATTTCCATACAACCAAACCACCACCTGAATTACAGCAACCACCATCCATGGTCAAAATATGCTTCTCCAACTGCCTCACTTTCCAACCCATTATCTACCCAATCACAATTCAAACTCAGTCCATAACTCCCATCAAAATCACCTTCACAAACCACCAATTCAGCCACTATTCCCCTCGGTAGCTACCCAATCCATGGTCGAAATTACAACCACAACCACTTTAACCTGCAATCAAACCCAACCCCTGCAAAAAGACAATTGCAGCTACCCACCAATTCGGCCTTCAAATTCCAATAACCAGAGAACCAACACAAACCTAGCCAAACGACCACCAGGAGTCTCTCATTCCACAGCCCTCATCATAGCCTTGTAGCCGCCAACTACCTAAACCACCACAAAACTGCCATTCACAAGCAGCAAGCCACCCGCAAAATAGTCCCAAGCAACTCCAGCAGTCACGGCTACAAACACCACCGTAGCCTCCCGCTGCTGCGAAGACGTCCATTGAATTACCATTCTCTCGACTAAAAGATCAATTGCAGAGGTATCTCTATTTCTCATTAATTTGATCTTTATGTGCCCCAACGTGCCTTATGTGATTTTTATACATATTTCTTCATATAGTTCTTAATTTACATGCTTTTTGGGTATTTATATATTTTATGTTATTTAATTTCAAATTTTATTATTTTGGCAAAAAGTGTAATATCTTTGTATTTAGTTAGTCAATGTAACAGTTGGATTATTTTCTCGTATTTTAGCAAAATTGTGTAATTAGATAGAAAATGTAATAGATAGGGCATTTTTAGTTTCCCCCCTTAAAATTGTAAATCAAGCCCCCCGGTGTAATAGTTAGGATTTATTTGCTTTTGCGTGCTTATGTGTTTATTTCTTTTACCGCTTTCCATAGGATTTTTGCATCTAGAATATTATGCTTATGTGTTATGTGCTCCTATGTGATCTTATATTTTTTTATATGTTTAATTTGCTTTTAATTCATGCTTTAATGTTTAATTCATGATTTATGGTATTCCGTCACCACACTAGTCCAACGTTAGTTGTGGCTTCTTTCTTTCCCGCTAGTCCAATGCTAGTGGGATTTTTTAGAACGAGCTAGTCCAGCGCTAGACCCTTAGGACATTTAGTATTAGGTGTATTTGTGTGCATTTCACATCTCATTTCACACATTTTTAGTTTTCTTTCCATTTGGCATGATTTTATTATTACTATTATTTTTTTTTTACGTGTTTTTAAAATGCATGACATTTAAGTTGCATCTCACTTAGAAATTAGGACATTTGTGTGATTCCACTAGAAATAGTCATCTACTCATGTGGGAAGCGGTGGCGTACAGGTCGTTCGCCCCTCCGTGAGCAGAAACATTCAATCACGAGTTATTAGTTACTCGTACCCGTCATGTTGCATACCCACCTTCTTCGATCACTTACTATATATTATTATTATTATTATTTTCTTTTCCTTTTTGCATCACTTTTTGCATAAAAACTCGTGACTCCCTCGAGGT
Source organism: Mitragyna speciosa (assembly GCA_024721245.1). Lineage (NCBI taxonomy): Eukaryota > Viridiplantae > Streptophyta > Magnoliopsida > Gentianales > Rubiaceae > Mitragyna > Mitragyna speciosa. Next base: position 19,702,804 of record CM045552.1, on the reverse strand, counting down.
CTCGACTCGGGTTTTGCAATTAATGCGATAATCTCGACCAAACCTCGACAGAATATTTCGACCGTCTCGACACTCACACTTAGACTTAGGATTTGCATTCATTTAGATACATCCAAAACGCGATAGAATGTAGGGTTAATTTAGGAAAATTTGATTAAACCTCGCAACTAGCCTCGGCTAGGTTGAAAGGGTGCCTTAGGAGCAAGCCTTTGCGTCGCACCCGAAAAATCATGGGTAAAGGCTGCTAGTGGAGTCGTTGACTGTCGCGTCCTAGAAAGGACGGTCCGGTCTAATGACCCTTTCGAAAATAAAGATTTTTGAAAAAACGTGCGTGTGTGAGAAAAATCAAATTTTTGTAGAAAAAGTGTATTTTAAAAGGAAACAAGGCCGGGACTAAAAATGCGATAGGTTTGGCCAAGTAATTTTTGAAAAAGGGTTTTATTTTTAAACTGGAGTCGCCACTTGGTTCTGAGTTAGGGTGTACCAAGTCACCCAAAAAAAATTTGTTTAAACAAAACAAAAAGTAAAATTTTTAGAGAAATAATTTAAAACCTTTTTTTGACTCCGGTCTACGAAAAACGAGAGAAAAAGGTCCGGGAGTCACATTTGAAGAAAGGGATGGCAAAGGCTTGTGCCTAAGGCACCCTTTCAACCTAGCCGAGGTTAGTTGCGAGGTTTAATCAAAATTTCCTAAATTAACCCTAAGTTCTATTGCGTTCGGATGTATCTAAATGAATGCAAATCCTAAATCTAAATGTGGGTATCGGGAGGGTCGGCGTGTTCCATTGAGGCTTGGTCGAGATTATCGCATTAATTGCGAGTCCCGAGTCGAGGTCTCGAGGGAGTCACGAGTCTATGCAAAATGAAATGCAAAAAGAAAAGAAAATAATAATAATATATTAAGTGAAGAAAGAAAGGGGGTATGCAACATGACGGGTACGGGGGACTAATAACTCGTGACTAAATGTTCCTACTTACGGAGGGGGGAACGGCATGTACGCCACCGCTTCCCACGTGAATAAGCGACTATTTCTAGTCGAATCACACAAATGTCCTAATTTCTAAGTGAAGTGCAACCTAGATGTCATGCATTTTAAAAAACGTGTCAAAAAAAATAATAATAATAAATAACAGTAATAATAAAATCATGATAAAAGGAATAGATTGCCTCTCTTTTTTTTTTCATCTTTGATTGTTTTGGCTTCTCTCTCTGACCTCTCCACATCTATCCGTTTCTTTTGGATTTTGATTTTTAAAATTTAGGGTTTTGGCCACCACCATGGCTGGTTCTCAGCCATGTGATGGCCAACCACCGCCTCCCTTTCTTCTACCTGGTTCGTCTATCCCAAAATCCTTTGCTGCAGCTGTTTCCTCTTCTCCAGCATCATCTTCCACGACTAATTTTGGCAAACTGGCATCTTATCGTGGAGAGCCAGCATTATTCCTTTCAAAACATGATCTCCAATCACTCTCCAAGCCTTTCCAAAATGCTCTTGTTGGTAGGTTTGCCCTTGGCAGACCGAACATGGAAACCATCCGCAAGTTTGTCATCTCTCTTGGTCTTCAAGCCGAATGTCCTGTGGGTTTGTTGGACGCCAAGCACATTATTTTGAGGCCTCAAACAACTGATGATTTCACACATCTGTGGTGTAGGCAAAGATGGAATATTAATAACCTTCCCATGACTCTCTCTCGCTGGACCATTAGCTTTCGGCCTGATCATCAATCTCCCCTTGCTCTGGTGTGGATCAATCTGCCAGATCTCCCTCTGCCTTTTTTCTCCATGACAATTCTTTGCAAACTAGGACAATCGGTTAGAAGGCCTTTGCAAGTGGATGAGTCTACGGTGAAACTAAAGAGGCCATCAGTCGCCAGAATTCTGGTAGAGATGGACGTCTCAAAAGATCCTGTTAAACGGATATGGATTGATTTCGAGGAAGGTGGGTTTTGGCAAGCAGTTGAGTATGAAAATCTTCCAACATATTGCAACTTTTGTTCAAGGCTAGGGCATGAGGAAAAAGGTTGTCATGTGAAGTTTCCACACTTGCGTCTAGTTAAGCAAAGAGAAGCAGCAAAGCCTAGGGTACATAATTCGTAGGTGCAGGCAGGGAAGAAAGAAGGTCAACGTAGTATGGTTTATGTTCCTAAGCAGATGGTCCAACCTGATAAAAATTGCACCAAAATAGGTTCGCAGGAAGGCCCTCCATCCATGGGAAAAACTGGAACAGGTAATCAGCATGTAAACCATGTGCGAATGTCTTTGAATGACCAGATTGGTCATCTGGTGCAGCCCGATCTAGTTCAAAACGTAAACCAACGTGAACGGGAGCATGTGGAGCCTCCACAAAGGGAGCAGGAGAATGAGAACACTAAGGATAAGCAAATGTTGCAAGGGGCTGCAGTTACTCAAAATGGTTTTGAGGTGTTAGCTGATCTTGAAGAGGACAACGAATAGGAAGTTGCACTGGTTCTAGCAGACAGTTTTTGTGATTTTAGCAACAACAAGCGCGGCTGCTCTTCTATTCCTTCTTCACCTCGTCAGCTGCAGATGAAGGAAGCTAGCTGGAAGTCAGTTGGTGCTCTCAACTCTACTGCTTGTCTGTCGATACAGGCATGGAAGGAAGTCCAACAGCAATCGAACCATAGAATGGAACAAACACGCATCAGTGGGGGAGACAATACTACAAGATCGATGAGTTCAGGTGAGGGTGTTATGATTGGCACCTTTAAGGAAAATAACAAAAAAGGCAAAATCACTTTATTGAAGAAGGGAGATATGGTACATGAATATTCAACTTATAACCTTCGTTCCAAAAATGTTAGAATCGTTTAATGTGGTTTTTTGGAACATTAGGGGTGCCTCTCGAAGGGACTCTATTAGATTTATTGCAGGAGTTTGTAGTAGAAATTAAGTTAATTTACTTGTTTTAATTGAGCCATTTTCTTCTGTACAAAAAATAGAACCATTACGTCTCTTTTTTCAGTTTCAAGAAGCTAAGTCTTTTTTAGATGGAAAGATTTGGATATTCTAGAGGAATATTTCATGCAATTTTGTAGAATGCATTGGGCAACTGGTGCATACTTCGATTACTTTGCATCTGGAGATAATATTGAGCTCTCAGCCATTTATGCAAAACACTCTAGGGCAGAACGTAGGGTGTTATGGCAAGGTTTGGAGGCAATTGGTGCGAATGCAAGGGGTCCGTGGGTCTTGGGTGGTGATTTCAATGTGATTTCTTCAGCAACGGAGAGGGTAGGGGGGAGACCTCCAAATGTTCGGGATATGGAGGAATTCAACATGGCCATTCTCAATGCGGGTATTCAGGAGGTGACTTTTGATGGTTCTCCATTCACTTGGACCAATGGTAGGATGTGGCAGCGTCTTGATCGAGTTTTTATAAATGATCAGTGGTCTTCGGCATTCTCCAATTCAAAATTGTCTTACTTGCCAAGGGGTAGGTCTGATTATTGCCCTTTGCTTTTTGTTTGTAATAATATGGGTCACAAGGGTTCTCCTTTTCGTTTCTTGAATATCTGGTGTCAACATGAGGATTTTCAACATCTAGTAAAAGAATCTTGGGAACAACCGATGTCCAACAAGGGTTTACTTGGTTTTTTTCATAAATTAATGAGGCTACGAAAAGCTCTACAACAGTGGAATAAAACTAGTTTTGGCAATATTTCAAAGTAGGTGAAGGAGGCAGAAGTAGTGACGACTGAGGCAGAAAGAGTTTATGACGAGGCGAGAAATATTGAGGCACGAGTCAAGTTGAATGAAGCGAGGGCTAATCATAATAAGCTCCTTGCACTGGAGTGCAATTTATGGCGACAAAAGTCTGCCATTAAATGGCTCACAGAAGGGGATGCAAACACAGCTTATTTTCATTCTTTGGTTAGACAAAGGAGAAACCAGAACTTCATTGGTAAGATTAAAAAGCAAGATGGGAGCTGGATAGAGGAGTCAGAGGAAATTAAGGCCTCAGCAGTAGAGTATTACTCTAACCTATTTGGTGATGATAGATCTACCTCTCCTCTTAATGGAAATCCTTTCTCTCTACCCCAAATTTCTAATGAGCAGAATGCGAGTATGTTTGCAATTCCTGAGGTTCAAGAGGTTAAGGAGGTGGTTTTTTCAATGTATGTTAATAGCACCGCGAGACCAGATGGCTTTGGAGCCATGTTCTATCAAGTATGTTGGGATATCATCCAAAATGACTTATTGGAGGCTGTTGTTGACTTCTTTAGAGGAGGGCAACTATCGAGGGGTTTTACTAGCACCATGATTGTTCTTCTTCCTAAGACATCTGGTGTTAGTGTATGCCCTAAAACCAAGTTGGTTTTTGGGATTTTTATTACGCTTTTTTCGTGTTATACTTATATATGTGGCATTTTCTTTGTCATTTAATACTTGTTATTAATATTACTTGTTTATTTGATAAAGTCCATAGAATATTAACTGTGTATAAGAGATTGTAAGAGTTACAATGATGAGACTCTTATTACATATTAAGTTATATTCTTAAATATCCCTAGTCATAGTATTAATGAGATTGGACATCATTAATATGGGAAGACTAGCACATACTTTGCCTCTACTTATGGTAAGTAGTAGTTGATCTCGTCAACTATGGCGTGTGACACCTAAGCTGGTATGTGGATGCTTGTTAGAGAACAAGTTCATTGGATTGATCCGCCAAGAGTTACTATTCATAGTGCTAATGAATTATACTCTTAATGGCAATGGTGTAAGTGATCCTTAGACTTGAGATTACCATGGTATCTTGAGTGTGGATTGCTATGCTTTGACTCTATTGCTCGGTGCTCGTAAAAGAGTAGCCCATACGGTACAGATTGGGTATAGTATGAAGCATGGAAGGATAGTGAGTAATCGATATAGGATTCACCACTTCTTATTATAGGAGAGTATATCCCGGATTGGCCACTTGTTGAAATATGACTTAAAGAATCTTTTGCGCAAAAGTGAAAGTATGACTTGAAAGAGTTTCAAGGTTATACTTTTATGGAAAGTTATATTTCGGGAACAAGAAATTGTTAATTAGTCATTTAAAGATTGCGCACTACACTCATAGACTAATTGGGATATAGTGTGGTGAAAGGATATTAATTACACGGTAACATTGTCATTGATAGGTGTAGTCTACCATGACTTTCCTATTCACTTGGGTGGTCATGATGCATTGCTAGACGCCACTCATGATCTATAAGTGCAAATTAATTAATTAGTGAATTGATGATAAATTAAAGTGTTAATTTATCTAGCTCTTAATTAATTAATTAATGAGTTATAATTTGTACTTATTGCCAACGTGAATGGAACCTAATGGGTCACACACAATAAGAACATGGTCTTTGGGTTAAATTGTTATTAAGATAAGTATATGATACTTATGGGGTTAATTTATGTGATAAATTAACTTAAAGGACTTAATTATAAATATTCTAACTCTTGATGGAAATTAGTTTCCTAAAAGGAATTAAGAAGCTATTTGGTTTCCTTTTGGAATAGGTTTCCTAAAGGAATAGGATTAGCTTAAGGTAAGCTTCCTAAACCTTCTTGGTTTCCAATTTCTCTTGTTTCCTTAAAGACTAGGATACTACATCTATAAATAAGTCCATACCTTGACTCTTGGAGGATTGATGAAACATAACACAAAATTAGAGAGAGAAAAATTGAGAGCTTGGTGGCGGTTTTTCTCTCCAAGAAAAACACCACACCTCCTTCCCTAATTGTTAGGGTTTCAACTTCTTTCTTCTTCTTGTGTTCTTCATGAATCATTCAAGGGAGCTAGCACTCAAAAGGCAAGGCAAGCAAGCCCAAAGGTTCCTAAAGATCATGTTCGTGTGGATACCGTTGGAGGCTCTACACTTGGAGGGCTTTTCATGGTAGATCAACACCTTCATCAAATAGGATCTTGCCCTTTGAAGCATAGAAACCTTCTATGCTTGAGGTATTTGTGCTAAACACCCTTTAATCGTATAGATTACATCAAAGAGATCCATGGCTAAGGTAATAAATTTTTAAATTTTCCGCTGCATTACTCCCCTTATTACCTTACATTTGGAGCTTCACAATGGAGAGACTTCCGGCCTATAAGTCTGTGCAACGTAAGTTCTAAGATTATCTCCAAAATTTTGAGTTGCCGTATTAATAGGCTTCTACCTACTATTATTGCACAGTGGCAAACAGGTTTTGTACCGGGCAGGGGCATTATAGATAATATTTTGACTGCACAAGAACTGGTGACTAAGATTGACAAAAAGCTGAAGAAGCCAAATCTTGTTTTGAAGTTAGACATGGAAAAGGCATATGACTGTGTAAACTGGTCCTTCTTGATGGTGATGATGAGAGGTTATGGATTTTCTGGACAAGTGGTGGACTTGATCTATCGGGTATTGGCTAACAATTGGTTTTCAATATTGATCAATGGTGAGGCATCGGGCTTCTTCAAATCCTTTTGTGGGGTGAAGCAAGGGGACCCTCTTTCTCCTGCTCTCTTTTTACTCGCTGCTAATATTTGGGGCGTGGTATTAGCAATCTTTTTGACTCCCATCAATCTCTCTATTATGGCTCAAAAGGTGGTAAGATTCCCTATTTATCTTTTGCGGATGATACTATTATTTTCATAAGATGCTCTAAACATGGTTTGGGTATATTGTGGAATTTTTTGCAACATTATCAGTTAGTTTCGGGTTAGAGGATTAATGTAGCTAAAAGTTCCTTTATATGCTCTATAAAAGTTGTTCCTAGAATTATTCATAGAGTTAAGCGGGTATTGGGGTTTAAAAGGGAATCTCTTCCTTTTCAGTATCTTGGTGTCCCGTTATTTAAAGGGAGAGCAAAGAAGTTGTTGTTTGATGGAGTAGTTGACAAAATTAGAAAGATAGTTGCTCATTGGAACTCTAGATATTTATCATCAGGGGGGAAGTTAATTTTGATTCGACATGTTTTATCTTCGATTCCCTTTTATCTGGTGCAGGTGTTGGCTCCTCCAAAAGGTGTGATAGTTAGTATTGAAAAGATCCTTAATGCTTTTTTATGGGATAACAGAGACGGTCATCGAACACACTGGGTCTCTTGGGAGAGAGTGTGTTATCCTTGTTGCTGAAGGAGGTTTGGGGGTTCGTGCAATATCTGATATGGTGAATGCATGTTCAATAAAATTGTGGTAGGAAATTGAGAAGGAAAGACTCCTTTTGGGCTGAAGTTATGTTTTCTAAATATATTAAAGAGATGCATCCATTATTAGTGGAATCCTCTGGTTCCCAACTTTGGAGAAGACTGGTTCACATCCGAATCCAAGCAGAATCTCAGATTAGATGGAGTGTTGGAGCGGGGATGATTGATTTTTGGAATGATTGTTGGGTGGGAGAGGAATGTTTATCTTCTATATGTAACATTACTAATCCATCCTTTACTTTGGTTGCTGAATTTTTTACTGCAGATGGATGGAATAAAGAGAGGCTCAGGGCATGGGTCCCAGAACATGTTGTCAATTGTATTCTGGAAATTCAATGGTGTTCTTCTGAACCTGATAGATTGATTTGGGCAGCTTCAGAGGATGGAGAGTTCACCATGCATTCTGCTTGGGAGATGTCAAGGAAAAAGAGGAATGTATCACGTGTGCTATCACAGGTATGGTCCTCGGGGTTGCCACTTAAAATTCAATTTTTCACTTGGCGTGTGGTATATGGTTTTTTACCCATTGATTCAATCATGAAGAAAAGAGGGATTTATATTGCCTCTCGTTGTGTTTTTGTGATGATGAAGAGGACATATTGCATGTATTTTTTAATGGTAGTCTTGCAAGGGAAGTTTGGTCATATTTTTATGGAACTGTGTGGTATTCCACTACGTTCATATACTTGCATTTCGTCATTGCTCATGCATTGGTTCAGCTTTTCTAAGGTGAAAGATAGTCCAAATATCTGGTGTATTATTCCATTGGTGGTGTTATGTTTTTATGGCTGGCTAGAAACGAGGGTAGATTCAAGGGTACCAACCTGACCCGAAATAAATCCTTAGCTGAAATTGATAGAGTCTTGAGGAAATTTGGTGCATCCAGGTTGTTTGCTAATAGGGGTCGCTTTGGTGATTTGGCTATTTCCAAATATTTCAACTTCACAACACCAAGGAAACATACTATTCGTGCTATTTCATGGAAAAAACCTCTAGCTGATTTTTTGAAACTAAATACTGATGCTTCGGTGGTTAATGTTATGGCAAAGGGAGGTGGGGTTCTTCGTGATAAACACGGCAAGGTGATTTTTGCATTTTATAAAGAATTTGATGAAGTTGGAGTTTTAGTGGCAGAAGCAAAGGCTCTTTTGCTTGGCATTGAGTTACCAGCTAATCATGGATACTCTAACATCATAGTGGAAGTGGACTCTCAAACTTTGGTTCAGATTATCAAGAATCAAAAAAAGGGTAGCTGGCACCTTTGTTACGTTCTTTCTCGCATAAGGTAGATTAATTCCTCGTTGCATACATCCATTGCTCATGTTTACCGTCAAGCAAATATGGTTACAGACAGTTTGGCATCATTAGCTTTGCTTAGTTTTCAACTTTTCAATCACGAACAATTACCTCATTTTGTTAGAAGACTAGTTATTCTAGATAGTGGTGGTTTCCCATCATTGAGACAGGTTTATGTAAGGGAGTAGTACTCCTTGTTTAGTTTCTCTACAGCTTGTAAGGGAGTAATTCCTTTTTTTTTAATTCCTTCATTATCTCTGTGTAATGGAGGGCCGTTGGGCCCCATCCAACTCTTGTACTTCTTTTTCATATTAATAAAATTCGGGGCTAGCATCCCCACCCTTGAAGGGGTTTGCCAAAAAAAAATCATGACAAAAGAAAACTAAAAGTGTGTGAAATGAGATGTGAAATGCACACGAATGTACCTAACACTAAAATGTCCTAAGGGTCTAGTGTTGGGCTAGCCTGTTCTAAAAATCCCACTAGCGTTGGACTAGGGGAAAAAGAATGAAGCCACAACTAGCGTTGGACTAGTGTGGTGACGGAATACCATAAATCATGAATTAAAGCATTAAAGCATGAATTAAAAGCAAATTAAACATATAAAAACATATAAGATCACATAGGAGCACATAACACATAAGCAAAATATTCTAGATGTAAAAATCCTAATGAAAGCAGTAAAACAAATAAACACATAGGCACACAAAAGCAAATAAATCCTAACTATTACACCGGGGGTTTAATTTACAGTTAAAAGGGGAAAAATTAAAAATGCCCTATCTATTACACTTTCTATCTAATTACATAATTCTTGCTAAAATATGAGAAAAATAATCTAATTATTACATTGACTAGCTAAATACAAAAATATTACATTTTTGTCAAAATAATAAAATTTGACATTAAATAACACAAAATAAATAAATACGCAAAAAGTGCATAAAATAAGAAACGCATAAAAAAAATGCATAAAATATCACATTAGAGCACGTTGGAGCACATAAAGAAGCAATTAAAAAATAACGAAAATACTTTTTGAAGGCCCGTTACAAATACTACCCAACATGAACAAACAAGTCAAGGTATCTCGGTATAAACAAATAAAATCTAAAAATATATGAGTATTAACAAAATTGGTATAAAAAATAAATTCTAGCAACTAAGGGGAATATGAGCCAATTTCTATAAAACTTAAAATACAAAATTAGAAATTCACAAAGTCTAAAGGTGTAGAAATGCAAAATTAAAGTAAATTGGGGGGACAAAAACAATAAATTTTAGCAATTGAGGGCATATCTGCAAGTAGTGGGACCTAATTGAAATGAAAGTAAAGTTTGGGGGCCAATCTATAAATAGGGGGTACTTAATTGCAGAGAAATGAAAAGTCTTTTGGGCATATCAATAACGATTAAGAAAACAAGGGCTAAAACATAAATATTACTTTATAATGAAAATGCCAAATGAAAATTATCAAATTCACTGAATTAACTAAATTAATTTAGTTAACTAAAGTTAATCAAAAATTAAATTTGACTAGATTAAAGCAAACTATAAACATATGAATAAACAAGAAAACTAAATCAGATAAGGAGAAAGAAAAGAAAGAAAGAAAAGAAAAAAAAATCAAAAGAATTCACTACAAATCGTTTAACCAAATCAGACAACAAGAAAAGAAAAAATATAAAGAAAAGCACAAAACCCACACCCAAAAATTCCCAAAAATTCATATCAGTTTCAGTCCCCTTTTTAATTGTTTTTATGCCTTTCAGAAAATGTTCCAAAAGAAAATTTGTTTTCTTCAACCTTTAATAAAACATCAGATTCAATAACACACTCTCTCTCTCTCTCTCTCTCTCTCTCTCTCTCTCTCACTCGTAGCCTGTTCTCTTTCTCTTCGTTCCTCTCTTTCTCCAACTCTCTCGATTCTTTGCTCTCTGAAGCAGGGAGAAGAGTGGAGATGATAGGGGAAGCGAGAAACGATTTGAGGCAGAGGAAATTGATGGTTGTGCAGGTGTTGATTAGTGGTGGCGGCGGTGTAGGGTGTGGTGATGGTGGTGATTTTGTTGGATTTGGGTTGATGAGGCTGGCAGCGTGTGACAGGGGATACGGTTGTCCGATTGGTGTTTGGGTGGAGGTTACGGATTGAGGGGATGGCAGTTTGAAGTTGTCTTGCTGGTCATTTGGGCTGCCTTGGGGAGATTTTGATTGTTTTTGCAGGTTGGAAGGATGCGATTTGGTAGGTTGCGATTTGGAGTTGTAATTGGGTGGTTTCGGGTGGCAATTTGAGGCTATAATTGGGTTGCGATTGTGGCTGTAGTGGTGGTTGTTTTGGGGTATTTGAGTGTTGGGTGAATGTGTGTGCGTAGAATGTGTAATCTGTGTGTGTGTATGTGTGTAAGATATGCGAAACTGTGTGTGTAACAGTGTCCATGTCTGGGTGTAAGGTGTGTGAAATTGTGTGAATTGTATGTGAATTGTGTGTGTGTTTACTGACTGCGTGTGTATGGCTCTGGCTGCCTGCGTGTGAGTTCTCTATGTGTGTTAATGGAATTCGTGGGGTGTATGTCCGATTGAATGGGGTTAGAGACTGTTTTGGGTTGTATTGGTCATGACAATGGTGGCAGGGGAAATTACTGGTGAGCTTTTGGTGGTGATGAATGGTTGAATGGGCTGCTAATTGGTTTTCTGTGCAGGTTTTGGTGAACTTAGGACTGATGTTGGTGGCTGTGATTGTTGTTTCTTCTTTGTAGGTGATTAACGGCAGTGGTTGTGTTTTGCAGGCTTTGGGTGATTTGGGGCTGATGTGAAATTTGTGGTGGAAAGGAGACTGTAATAGTGGTTGGACGGGAATTGGTAGGAAACGATGGCATGAGGCTGGGCAGATGGCTTTTACTGGTGGTTATGAGATTCTTGGTGCTGTGGAAATTCTATGGTGCAGTTAATGGTGGTGATGAGTGAATTGCCGGTGTTTTGGTGTGGATCGTGTGTGATTGTGGGTTGTTTGGAGGGTTTTATTTTGGTGTTGGATTTTTGCAGGCATGCTTTGATAGTGTTTTGGGTATATGTGGTTGCTGATTTGGTAAATTGGGTGATTCGAGTGAGATTTTTGGTGATTAATTGGTAAAGGTTGGGAAAGGGAACCTGTTTAGTCATTTTCCGTTTGGTTGTTCTGCAATGTGAGTTTTATTGTTTTTTCTCTTTGCAGGTCATGGTTATGGTGATGAGCAGGGAAATTGCAGATAGTGTAAATTGGTTGGAATGGCGTTTGGGTTTTCTGGTGATAGATTGGCGAGTTAACAGTGGTAATGAGTTGTTCTGGTAGGGAAAAGTTGAATGATTGAATATGACAGAGATGGAAAAAAGGGGGAAAGGGATGACAAGGTGAAGTTTGGGTGATGAGGAAGCCAATGAAGACGAAGGTTCTGATGATGATTTTGTTGGTTGTTTGCAATTGCAAGTATCCTTGCTAATTGAATGAGAGTGTGAGATGGTCGTGAGGAAGAGGAAACAGGTCCTGGTAGTGGTGGAGGAGTTGAGGTCTGGTGATTCTTGGTGGTGATTGGCTGAGCAGGTGGTGGTGGAAGGAAGAGCTATGGTGGAAGGAGAAGAACGTGTATTTCTGGTAGTGGAAGAGGGAGGAGAGAGAGAAAAGAGAAACGGTTCAGAAAGATAAAACCCAGAAAAATTTGACCCCAAAAAGTTCAATCTTTAGACAAAAATTGTAAATTTACAGACAACTTTTCACATAGATTGAATCAATTAACAAAATCACAAATTAATCAAACTAAAAACACATAAAGAAAACCAATTAAAAAAACAAAAGCCATCAAAATTACCTATTTATTAGATAAGCTAGATGAACGGTAGAAATGGAGAAGCCAGATGAACAGTGAAAATCTGCAGCTCAAGGGTGAACAGTAACCTGATGAATAGTAACCGGGAATAGAAGAAAATGGAGTGCTGTAAGTTGAAAGCTGTCTTGGAGTGTTTTCAGCGTAAAAGTAAAAAGTGTTTTCAGCGTTTTTCTTTTTCTTTTTCTTTTTCTAAAAAAAATCCCAAGTGGGGTATTTATACTACACAAGTCTTAACCTCCAAGAAATAATTAAAAGACCAAAATACCCTTGACTAGAAAAATTGTAACTTTATCCTTAAAAAATTTATTCTCTCACAATAATGAAAAAATCAAGAAAAATGTAAATAATAAATTCATTAACGATAATTCACTCCGAAAAAAGTTAGAAACTCAGAAACATACTTAAAACCTAAAAACGAATTTGGGACCCAAAATTGGTGAAAAATGAGTTTGAAATGTGAAATGACAATGTTGCCATTGGATGACGAAAATTCACAGAAAAATAGCTATTGACCTCAAAAAAATATAAAAAATTACAAATAAGCTTAAAACACTAGAAAATACATTTTTTACTCAAAATCTGTGAAAAATGAATTTAATTTTAAAATGACGATTTTGCCCTTGGGCAATGAAAATTCACAGAAAAATAGTTATTGTTCTCAAAAAATTATCAAAAATTACAAATAATCTTAAAACACTAGAAAATGCATTTTTGACTCAAAATTTGTGAAAAATGAATTTAACTTGTAAAATGACGATTTTGTCCTTGGGCAATGAAAATTCACAGAAAAAATAGTAATCGTCTCTGAAAAAATTATCAAAAATTACAAATAAGCTTAAAACACTTGAAAATGAATTTTTTACTCAAAATTGGTGAAAAATAAATTTAATATGTAAAATGACGATTTTGCCCTTGGGCAATGAAAATTTACAGAAAAAATAGTAATCGTCTCTGAAAAAAAAACAAGAAATTAAGAAACATGCTTAAAGAATTATAAAAATGAATTTGGAACTAAAAATGAGCTAAAATGGTATTTGCGAGGTGAAATTACCATTTTGCCCTTATGTTGATAAAAATATAAAGAATACCAATTAAATCCAGAAAAATCATAAGAAATTAACAAATTCACATAAAAGTAAAAATATGAATTTAAAACCCCCAGAAGCTGATAGAAAAATATTTACATATAAAATTACTCTTTTGCCCCCCCAAATTATTGAAAAATTAAATTTTGATCCCAAAAAAATAAACATGTCCCCCAATGTTTGAAAATAAATGGTGTGTCAAAATTTGATGTCTACACTTTGCCTTCTCTTTCTTCAAATGTGACTCTCGGACCTTTTCCTATCGTTTTTCGTAGACCGGAGTCGAAAAAGGGTTTTTAATAATTTTTCTAAAATTTTACTTTTTGTTTTGTTTAAGCGATTTTTTGGGTGACTTCATACACCCTAATTTAGTACCAAGTGGCGATTCCATTTTCTAAAATAAAAACCCGTTTTCAAAAATTATTCGGCCAATCTGTCGCACTTTTAGTCCCGGCCTTGTTTTCTTTAAAATACCATTTTTTTTAAAATACACATTTTACTAAAATTTGATTATTTTTTACACACGCACGGTTTTTCTAAATACTTTTATTTTTGAAAGGGTTACCGAGACCGAACCATCTTTTCGGGACACGACAGTCAACAATTCCACTAGCACCCTTTGCTCACGATTTTAGGGCGCGACAATAGGTAACTACATTACCATCCATGTCAGTGTAGACACCAAATTTTGATACACCATTTATTTTCAAACACTGGGGGGGTATGTTTGCACTTTTTGTTACAATTTTTAATTTTTAATTTTTCAAATAATTTGGGGGGCAAAATAGTAATTTTATCTGTAAATATTTTTCTATCAACTTTTGGGGGTTTTAAATTCATATTTTTACTTTTATGTGAATTTGTTAATTTCTTATGATTTTTCTGGATTTAATTGGTATTTTTTTTATTTTTGTACCAGCTAAGGGCAAAACCGTCATTTTACAGTTTAAATTCATTTTTCACCAAATTTTGATTCAAAAATGTATTTTCCAGTATTTTAAGCTTATTTTTAATTTTTGGTAATTTTTTGAGGTCAATAGCTATTTTTCTGCAAAATTTCATTGCCCAAGGGCAAAATTGTCATCTTACAGATTAAATTCATTTTTGTCAAATTTTTGAGTCGAAAAGGCATTTTCCAGTGTTTTAAGATTATTGTTAATTTTTGGTAATTTTTCGAGGTCAATAGCTATTTTTCTGCGAATTTTCATTGCCCAAGGGCAAATTCGTCATTTTACAGTTTAAATTCATTTTTCACCAATTTTGAGTAAAAAATGCATTTTCCAGTAGTTTAAGCTTATTTTTAGTTTTTGGTAATTTTTTTGAGGTCAATAATTATTTTTTTGTGAATTTTCATTGCCCAAGAGCAAAAACGTCATTTTACAAATTAAATTCATTTTTCACCAATTTTGAGTCAAAAATGCATTTTCTAGTGTTTTAAACTTACATGTAATTTTTGATAATTTGTTGAGGTTAATAGCTTTTTTTTTTGTGTGTATTTTCGTTGTCTAGGGGTAAAATCGTCATTTGACACCCCGAACGTGTTTATGTCAGATTTAAGCTCTAGTTTTTATTTTTAAAATTTACTGTAAATTCTTTTAAAAATTTAGGGATCACTGTCATATTTCTTATATTAACTTTTTAATTTTAGGTTTAAAAATATATATATTTTTAATAAAATTAGCATTTTTTAATACCGGTGGCATTCTCATTATTTTACAGTATTCTTTGCCAACAAGACAAGTAGCCTATAAATACTCTCCCTAATCAGCAAAAAAAAAATGAAAAAAAACCCTAAACACACACCTTTCTTACCTTTAAGGATTAAACACACACTAAAATACCTAAAAAACACACACTAGCGCCGTTTCTTCAAACAAACATCTACTATTCATCTGGTTTTCAAAAAAGTTCAAAATCACTGTTCATTATCAGTTCACCGTGTAGAATCAGGAGGAAGTCACTGTTCATATAGTTTTCAAGCAATTTCAAAGCCACGGTTCAATCACCAATCCAGCAAGTTTAAAGGGTAAATTTTTTATGTTAGTCTTGATTTTGGTCTTCTTTTAATCTGATTAATGGAAGGTTTAATTTCTCTTTTTGCCTGCTTGATCATGGGTCTTTATTCTTTCCGTTTTTGGGTTTGATTTCTGGTTTTTGTTTCATTCCTCTTCCCATCGTTCTCCTTCATTCGCTTCTCTCCCTCTCCTTCCTCCTCCTTCCACCACCAGAGCCACGCCTTTTCCAATTAGCAATATAATACCATCTCTTCCCTTGGTCGACTGCTCAATCCTAACCAACCTCTTCACCGTAATCCCAAAATCAGGCACAAACCAGTCACAATCTCCTTCCAGCTCCGCCTCTCCAAACGGCTAGCCATAAACAATCAAAGCTCAACAGCCATCACCATTGCTAGTCATACGCACAGCCCCTGCAAAATCAGACTCAAAAAAAAAATAGAAGACCACCTCGTCACTCAATTCCAACCAGAATCCACCGCTGCAATCAAACCCCACTCCCTGCGGAATACAATTGCAGCTCAGATTCCAAAACAGCCCAAACCACACAAACATCTCCTGCAAATCATTCTGCAAGAAACCAAACCCCAAATCCACGATTTGCCCACCATTCGCCCACCAATCCGAGAACCACCAAAACATACATCCACTATGCTCCACCAAGAATAATTGCTACCTGCAAACACCAATGGACCCCTAAAAACAGCCCAAGTCTACCCAAATCCCCTTCCAATTGCCACCAATTTCAGTCACTAAGTCTCCCCATTCACTGCCATTACCACCACGCCACCATTACAGAAAGCCTGCAGTCACCACCACCGTTCGCCCGCCCAACCATAGCCCCACTCCTTAATCACCTACTTGCAAGAGAAAGAACAACAAAACAATAACATACAAATAGCCCCAATCAACGCCTCCACCACCCAAACACAAACGCAATCCTCATACATACACATGCAATTAACACACAAGTACATAATTGATTCAAGCCATACAAGTTAAACACACAATCAGAAACCATTTGCAAGCACCCTTGTCATCATCGTAGGACCTCCCCCACTGCCTCCATCATAGTCTCAAGATCCACTTATCCATTTCCATTGCACACACTGAGAGGGTGAGCGAGAGTGAGAACGACAGAAATCAGAGAGAAGGAATCGACCAGAAGAGTGAAAGAAATGCAAAAGAGAAGCTGAAAGAAAGAGGAGAGATCAGAGGGAAATAGAGAGAGCAAAGACGAAGAAGAAGAGGAGACGAGAGAGTGAGGCAGAGAGGGGAGAATAGATGAGAGGAAGAGAAGAAAATCATAGAAAGAGAGAAAAGAACGAGAAGAAATTGGGGAGAGGGAAAACAGAAGAGAAATAGAAAGGCGGACAAATCAGAGAAGGAAAGCAGGGGAGGAGAAAAGAGAAGTTGGAAAGAAAGAGGAGAGATCAGAGGGAAATAGGGAGAACAGAAACAAGGAGAGAACGCGGAGAAAAATAAAAAGTCTAGGGGAGAGCTTTTAGTTTTATTTTTAGTTTTTAGTTTTTCCATTTCACCAAGAACACCAAGAACACACACTTTTTTTTCTACACACATCTTCAAGTTTTCACACACCACACCAAGAACACACACTATACATTTTCAAATTTTCACACACCACACCAAGAACACACACTCACCTTTCTCTCACACACACTACACACACTTACACTACACACATATTCACCTTTCTCTCTCATACACTACACACACTTCTCACGTACATAAACACACTTCATCGCACACAAAACAAACGCAATACACAAACAGTTTCACACGCATTACACACACAAACTTACACTTTTAGACAATCACACAACACATATAATTCACACTTATACACACAGTCACAAAAACACACACCAATCACATAATTCTCACACACAGACAACAATCACACAACACACACATTCAACCACGCAGTTCACACACAGTCACCCACACCCACATACACCAAAGACACACATTAGATTCACAAAATTCAAACACAGAACACTCACTTCATTGCACACAAAACACACGCAAAACACACACTCACATGGTGATCCTCACACAACACACAGAATAGTCATTTCACAGAATCTAAAAACTCACACAACACCAATAAACGTCTTCACAGCATCCACACAATCAGACTATTGCACATTCACGCACGATCACTCAAGCAAAAATCAGAACACACACTCATTTACACGCACACAATCAATCAGCCCATAGACACTTTATGTTCATTCAGAAATTCACCCCCTCCAGTCATCTCCTAAACCACTGCAAAACCTTTCCCTGTAATCATGACCCAAAATTTTCAAAACAAAACAGCTGTAATTGTCAGCTTAGAACTGCCCAATCCCCACAGATTTCAAACTCCTCCCCTGTCTTCCTCTTCTCTGAAATTGCCCTCAAGCCTTTCCACCCACTGTCAGTCAATGCATCTCCCCAGCGTCCATCCTCTATCACCATACAATCAAACATAATAGCCAACAATTCACAGCCCAAATCACCAACTTCACTAATCAAATCAGGCCCAAAACAAACACATCATCAGAACCGGACACCAGCAAGTCACAACACACAACAACAATTCATCCTTCAAACACCCAATACCACTGGTAATCATTTCACTAGCTTCACAGTTCCAATTCCTTCCTACCAACAGGCCCAATCCAACACCATATCCACCAAATGCCACCAAGTTCACTACCTTCCACGCTAGCAAAGCGAGCAAATCCCGTCAATCACTACCAACAACGCTCACAGACCCGCCTATGATCCGCCACAGAAACACCACAGTTCCTCCTCTGCCCATCGCACCAGTCAACAGGCCACCAATCGGCATTCCCAAACCACCAACGTTACTGGAAGCTGCAACCAGAGAAGCTCAAAAATCTTCTTCCCATCACAGTTGCAACACCAGAGCATCGCTGCCACGATTACAACAGCCAAATCCCCCCAGTTTCAAAACTCACCTCAACCATCATTCTCTCTTCGGACAACAGGTAATCCCTCTGGTCTCTCTCTCAAATTTTTTTTCTTTTGTATTGTTTAATTATACAATTTTGGGCACAAATGATTAATCATATAATGGTGAAATTGAGTATGAAAGGGTGGAACTTAGGGTTGTGATTCGAGAGTTGCGAGTTAGAATTTAGGACTCTGTTGTTTGAATTAAAAAAATAAAGAGAGAGTGAGTGAGAAACAAAGAAGGGAGTAAGAGAGAAAAGCGATAGAGAGAGAAGATGTGCGATAGGAAAAGAGAGAGAGTGAGAGATTACGGAGAGAACAGAGGGAGAAGGTGATCAGCAGAAGTGAGAAAAATTCGAGAAAAAGGGGAATCTGTTAGAGGAATCCGAGAGAGGAGGAGCAAAGAGAGAATGGATGTAGAGAGATTTGGGTGAGAGCCAGAAAGAAAGGGAACTGAAAGAGGGAAGAAAAAAGAATCAGGGGAGAGAAAAATAGAGCTGGGGAGAGAAAAACAACGCTGGAGAAAAATCAGTGAGAAAGAAGAGAAGGAAGAGAGAAATTCAGAGAGAGAGAGAGAGAGAGAGAGAGAGAGAGAGAGAGAGAGAAATTGGTATTGTCTGGAGGTTGAAGACGATTTGGGGAACTTAGGTAATTTTGGCTACTAATCCAATTTAGCTAATTTTGGGAATTTTGGTTGCAGAGGAAAACAATTAAAGGTTTAGTCTTTGTTGTTTTGTTTGTCTAAAATTTGTCTTGACTTTTAATCTGGATGATTTTCCTTATTTATCATCTTGTTTAATTTGATTTAATTTTAATTAGTTACCATTTTAGTTAATTAGATTAATGTAGTTAACTGATTTAGTTTTTTAATTAATTTCACATTTGTTTTTTGGTATGCAATAAAATAAACATTTACATTGTAGTCCTTATTTTTCATGAGCATTATTAATACGTCCTCAAACATTGACCCCCCTAATTCTAATTTCTTTCAATCAAGTTTCTATTAATTGCAATTAAGCCCATTAGTTGCTGAAATTTATATTTTTGTGCCCTTTTACTTGCTTAAATTTACATTTTTGCCCCCGTTTATGTGAATTTTTTTTAGTTTTACCCCTTGAGTTTTATTGAATTTTATTTTAGCCCCGTTGTAACACCCTAGAAATTAATGCCAAAACCCTTCATTTTGTATTATGTTCATTAGGAAAAAAAAAATGATGGCCGAAATTGTGGAAAAAAAAATGATGATGAGCATGTTGTACTTAGTGCCTTAAGAGTTGTACCTAGGAAATCTTGCAAGATTAATTATGGGATAACTAATGAAAATCACTTCTAATTACCTAGTGCCAAATGGAGTCTTCCATGGTTAAAAAGTCAAGACTTACTTTGGTTTTGTCTTGTTTTAATTGGTCCAAATTTTTCCCAATTCTTTTCCATTTCTTTTCTTCTTTACTTACCAATTTTTCTCTTCTTTTTTCTTCTTGCTGGCCGGCTGCTTCTTCCCTCTTTTCTCTCCATTTTCTTTCAATTTTCTTGGATCTTTTACTTCCATTTACTCATATTTCAACCATAGAAATTGAGTGAAACTTCCTCCTAAGCAACTATCTTGTCTATCTAGAGGTATTCCCTTGAATTTTCTCTTCTAATTTCATGTGAAAGATTATAATTTTAGCTTTTAAGTTATGTTTTTATGGGTTGAGTATGATTTATTTTGGCCATGAAATATGAAGTTTTATTCCATGAATATGAGGTTTATGGACTTTTATGACTTGTAGATAGTGATTTAGACTTGAAATGACATGATTTAAGTTTGATTTGGTTGAAGATTTAAGCTTGAACTTAAGAACACTTAAAACAGTCATGCTGGACCAGTTTTAGTAAAACTTTCATAACTTGGTGTAGATAACTTGGATTTGAATGATTCTTGTTGTTTTAGAAACTAGATTCATAGGGCTTTAAAATGGTATAAAGCTTGCCCGGTGGTTCATTGTGTATTAATCGCAGAAAGCTTGCAAAGTTGGCTGAAAATTCGGTTCTGCGTAAACAGTTTTGATGAAGAGCCAACTTGGGGGCTGATTTTGAACCTGTTCTAGTTGGAATTTTAAGTGATGATCTTCACGAAAGTTGTAGCCTTATAAACGTACTTTCAAACCATGTAACCAAAATGCTCTTTCTCTTGGTAGATTGACCCCAGAAATAGCATGAACTTGGCCGAAAACCAACCCTGTGCAGATTTGGGTTGATGAAACACTAGGTTGTGGACCAATTTTGGAATGATTTTTGTTAGAATTTGACATAATGCTCTTCATGAAAGTTTTAGCCCTTAGAATATAGTTTCTATCCATATAATCACTTTTCTCATACGACATATCAATTGGAAGTTATGTTCTATTGAATATCCCTAGTTGGTAAAGTTGAAATAGCATGATTTAGGCTTGATAGGGTTAAAGAACTTGGAGTAGTTTATGTGTTTTTGTGATGAATTGGAGTGAAATTGAAGTGAGTTTGATGTGAAATTTGGTAGAACTATGTGAGATTGGGCTGGTTTGGTTGTTTTCTTTGCAGGGAAAATTTTTGGTTTGGTCCGATTATAGAGGAAATGCTGCCGAAATTTCGGTAAAACCTAGGAAATAAAAATAATTAGGCTATGATTTAAGGCTTTATAAGCTGTAATTTAGTGATTTAAGTGTACAAAAATTTTCGTAGATTAGCTATTAGTGAATTAAATCTTTCCGAGCAAAACCCTAGAAAGTTGGAAAACCCTAATTTCGAAAACCCTAAACCCTAGGGTAAAACCCTAAGCTCCAAAACCCTAGAAATTAAACCCTAGAAAGACTTGGGGTATTTCTTGAATTTCCTTATGAAATTTCTTAGATTTTAGTCAGGATTTTTATACAATTATTTCTCGTGAATTTCAGGATCCGGAAGTGAGTCACAGCCTTATCGTGAAATCTTTTCTTAGGCATCAGGTGAGTGTTCTTATGTGTGTGTGATGCATGAAATGCCATGTACTACTTGACAGCATTATTTTGATGCATAAAATGAGATGTTATACTTGACATAATTAACTAATGAAATGTGTTATTTGAGGAAAGATGTGTACTTTATTGCATCTATTCCGTAATGTGTTACATGCTTTCACTATCTAATGTGTTAATTGTGCTTGTGACTTTCATGGTCAATTTTGCTATTTTCCCATGGTTAATCAGACTGGGAGCGTATGGGAGAGATATAAGGTGTTGGGCGGCATTCGATGTGTGTTACTTGTATATCTGAGTAAAGTCCTGAAAAAGGCTAACTCATGATTGAATTGTATTCTTGATCTTGGACTTCCGAGGCTAACTTTACCGTTACCCCTCGGATAGTCAACCGGGAGCGTTTGGGGTGATATAAGGTGCTGGGATTATAGGTGCGTGATATTCTTTCCTATATGAGTTTCATTCCTCTAAGAGGGTAACTCTGGATTGAATTTTTTTCAAGTATTTCGGACCTGAGATTTTACCTCGGTCTCGATATCCTTATTATCTTGATCGTGATTGATACTCCTGCGGTTGAACTTGTTCCCGTAGGGAGCCCGTATCTTCCATTGACTATTTGTTAATTAATTTTTTTTTTTCACAAATTGTTTATTTACTCGTTAAATATTTTATCGAACAAAAATCACATATCACTGATATGGTTGCATGACTTGAGCACTCACTGGGCTATTATAGCTCATCCCATGTATTTGTTTTCTTTAACCAGGTTTCCAAAACTATCAAAGCTGGAGAAGCTGATTTTGAACCTTGTACATGTTTTGTTTCTGTATTTTGATAGCTTAAATGTGTTAGTTTTATTGTAAATATTATTTACATTTTTGGGATGTAAAACTCTTGTAGTATTTATATTTCAAGTAAATATTATGAATGTATTTATTTATGAGTACATTTTTATTTTGAGTTAAGTACGCTTGGATGCCTAAGTGAGAGCGTGTTTGAGTCCTGGCGAGAGCTAGGCAAGCAGCCCGCTAAGACCTTTGGCGCGCCTTTGGGTAAGGTGGGGCTATTACACCCGTAGTTGCTAGAATTCATTTTTTTTATCTCAATTCGTCAATAATTATATATTTTAGGTTTTATTTGATTATACCGAGGTGGCTTGACTTGTTTGTTCATTTTGAATAGTATTTTAGTACCGGGCTTTCAAGAAGAGGTATTTTCGTTACCTTTTAATTGCTTCTTTATGTGCTTCAATGTGCTCTAATGTGATATTTTATACATTTTTATGCATTTCTTATTTCATGCATTTTTTGTGCATTTATTTATTTTGTGTTATTTAATTTTAATTTTAAATTTCATTATTTTGACGAAAAATGTAATATTCTTGTATTTAGCTAGCTAATGTAATAATTAGATTATTTTCTTTTTATATTGTTTACAAAAATTTCTGTAATTAGATAGGAAGTGTAATAGATAGGGCATTTTTAATTTCCCCCCTTAAATTGTAAATCAAGCCTCCCCGGTGTAATAGTTCGGATTTATTTGCTTTTGCGTGCTTATGTGTTTATTTCTTTTACCGCTTTCTTTAGGATTTTTGCATCTAGAATATCATGCTTATGTGTTATGTGCTCCAATGTGATCTTACATGTTTTTATGTGTTTAATTTGCTTTTAATTCATGCTTTACTATTTAATTCATGTTTTATTGTTATTCGTCACCACACTAGTCCAACGCTAGTTGTGGCTTATCGTTTCCCCGCTAGTCCAACGCTAGTGGGATTTTTAGAATGGGCTAGTCCAACGCTAGACCCTTATGACATTTTAGTGTTAGGTGCACTTGTGTGCATTTTACATCCCACTTCACACATGTTTAGTTTTCTTTCCATTCGGCATGATTTTTATCATTATTATTATTATTCTTATTATTATTATTATTTTAACACATTTTTAAAATGCATGACATTTAGGTTGCATTTCACTTAGACTTTAGGATATTTGTGTGATCCGACTAGAAATAGTCATCTACTTACGTGGGAAGCGGTGGCGTACAGGCCGTTCTTCCCTCCGTGAGTAGAAACATTCAGTCACGAGTCATTAGTTCCCCACACCCGTCATGTTGCATACCCATCTTCTTTCTTCACTTACTATATATTATTATTTTCTATTCTTTTTGCATCACATTTTGCATAAAAACTCGTGACTCCCTCGAGGTCTCGACTCGGATTTTGCAATTAATGCGATAATTCCGACCAAGCTTCGACGGTACATTCCGATCCTCCCGATACCCATATTTAGACTTAGGATTTTGCATTCATTTAGACACATCCAAAACACGATAGAATCTAGGGTTAATGTAGAAAAATTTGATTAAACCTCGCAACTAGCCTCGGCTAGGTTAAAAGGGTGCCTTAGGCACAAGCCTTTGCCTTTCCTTTCTTCAAATGTGATTCCCGAACCTTTTTCTCTTGTTTTTCGTAGACCGGAGTTGAAAAAGGGTTTTAAATGATTTTTCTGAATATTTTATTTTATTTTTTATTAAACGATTTTTCGGGTGACTTGGTACACCCTAACTCAGTACCAAGTGGCGACTCCATTTTTAAAAAATAAATAAATAAATAAAACCCTTTTTCAAAAATTAGTTGGCCAAACCTGTCGCACTTTTAGTCCCGGCCTTGTTTTCTTTTAAAATATCATTTTTCTTAAAATACACTTTTTTACTAAAATTTGATTTTTCTCACACACGCACGGTTTTTCCAAAAACCATTATTTTGAAAGGGTCACCGAGACCGGACTGTCTTTTCGGGACGCGACACTCAACGACCCCACCAGCACCCTTTTACTTCACGATTTTTCGGACGCGACAGTCAGTCTTTCTTTTAAAGACCTACTTGCACCCTATGGGCTTTATCCCTTTAGGTGACTTGAACAAGGTCTATACCTTGTTCTTGTACACGGAATCCATTTTGGATTTTATGACTTCTTGCCATGTCAAGGAGTCTACATTAGACAAAGCCTCTTCGTGACTAGTAGGTTTGTCATCATATATGACTAGTACATTATTGCTCTTGCTAATGAGAAATCTATATCTCTCATGTGTGAGAAATCTATATTTCTCAAGAGTATAACACACTCTACCTGTCTTTTGAAGATTTCGTGTATTTTGAGCTTCTGTTGCACCTCATGAACATGTGGCGTAAGCTCTAGTTGTAACTATTGATCTATGTCAGCTCGTGGTTCTTGACCCTTTCAAGTTCTATCTTCCTCCCACTGTCTCTTTTAAAAATAAACTATTTTTCTAGAAAAAGACATTTTTTGAGACAAAACATTTTTCTCAAGGGGATTATAGAAGTGATATCTATTGTTTTCACAAGGATACCCCACAAATAGACATTTGTCAGAACATGGCTGAGTGTATAGGAGTTGGCGTCTAAGACAAGAACCCCTAAAATGAGGTTAGGAATTGTAGTATGGCACATCATGGATTGCGCCATAGCTCATAGGGTACAACTTCTCCTCTTTCACACATCATCAACAATTGTGTGTCAAGTGGAGACATTGAGAAAGAATCAGATTCTCTTTTAATTATTTTGAAACACTTGATATTGAGCATTTTCCACAAAGATCAAATCTTAGTGTTTTAATACTCTTGTCAACTTGTTTTTCTTACTTCAATCCTAATGACTTCGAACACTTCAAAGGCCATGGATTTGTATATCCTATGATACACAATCATATCCCATATGATCATCCATGAAAGTGATAAAGTAGGATAAACAACCTCTAGGATAGATCGACATTGGGCCAAAAACATCTATATGTTGAAGCCCTATGAAGATCACTAGCACATTCACCTTTTATGATAAAAGGTGTTTTGGTCATCTCTCAGAGTAAATGAGAATCGCATGTCTCAAACGATTTATAATTGAATGAGTCCAAGTACACAACTATTATGTAATTTAGAAGTGCGTTTCTCATTCACATGACCAAGTCTATAATGCCAGAAGGACAGTTGTTTCAAAATATAGAGTTTTTGTCTATGTTTGAGAATGGACTTATCAAGGTCTAGGATTTGTAAAACATTGTTTTAATGATCTAATACCACAAAGAACACCATTACGTAAAATAACAGTATATATATTCTCTTTTGTAATGGTAAATCTTTCCACATCTATTATGAATTCATTTCATGTTCTTTTATAAGTATCAGAACATAATAACAATATTTTAAATTCTAGAACAAGCCCAGCTGATAAAGAATGTATAAGTCTCTACGGCTAGTGTAGCAACTCTTGATCCAGTCATCACACGTAGTTTGACTTTCTCTTTTCTTATTGTCTACTATGCTTAAGATCTTGCACATTTTTGCAAATATGGGATCCAAATCTAGTATCTATTACCCAATGGATTTAATTAGTAGATGGATTTATCCCAAACGTAAACATACTTAGAAGTAGAAGCCACACTAGGCCTCTTTATCTTCTTAGTATTGAAACGAGCCTTACAATTCTCTTTCCAACAGAATTGGAAGCATGTGCCCTTAGACTTGTCCATTTTGATCACACCTTTAAGCTTTGTCATATCTACTTGGGTCTTCTCAAGACCACGCTTGGGTTTCCCCTTAACAAGCAATAAAGTGCCCCTTTCTTTCTTGACAGGCTACTCTTTAGATATCTCATATCTTATGGTCCTAGATTGTGTATGAATAACTCTTTGAGACGCACAATCATGGACAAAAATCTATCAATTTGTGCTACTTTTACAGCTTAGGAATTATAGATGACTTCATGATACAAGTAGAAGTATCATTATCATCTTTATGCATCTTGTATGCACATTGTTTCCTAACTATAATTGACACTATATGATAGGTGAAAGTGGGTATCAAGGACACAGCCAAATATGCTTAAGAACTATTCTCAAGTCTTACACTAGTCCAAAAAAAATGGTATATAAATGGAGATATAGGGTGATAAGTGTGTTCATGTGTACATTCATTCTACAACAAAATGTAAAGATAGTACAAGTATTTGTTTCATGTTATAATCGCAAACCAAAAATGTGGGCTTCAAATTTGTTTGGTTTGCTCCCACCATTTTACTTCAAATCAATAACCCTCAAAATATTGATTCGGGAATCCGTTGGAGATTCTTAGTGGGCTAGGATCCCATCTAGTTAACTTTGAGCTTGACGGTCAACCAACAACCCAAAGCTAACTTCGATTAAGTAGGTAACTTTTACCAATCACAACTCTTGTGACTCCTAAATAGTTGGGTATCAACTCTTAATATTCACATCTTATGCGTTACCCAACATTGCCTCACAAAAATGCCATAACCTTGACGGTTGGCCAACAAGTTATGCATTTTGGTTAAGTCAGACCCATTATTCAGAGATCACATCCCATAACAAAAACATATTCCCAGTAAGGTGACCTTGACGGTCGTCCGACAAGTCAACACTTAATAGAAACTCCTCGTTTTTGTTATAATAATGGAAGGCAACTCGTATATTGACTTAATATCGCCTCAAAAATACCATAACCTTGACGGTCAGCCAGCAAGTTATGTATTTTTGTTAAGTTAGATCCATTTGTCGTGCCCCGAAATGACACACAGTGGGGTCGTTGACTGTCGCGTTCCGAAAAAGGACGGTCTGGTCTGGTGACCCATTTTGAAAAGGTAGGTTTTTTAAAAAAATCGTGCGTGTGTGATAAAAATCGAGTTTTTAGTAAAAATGTGTTCTTTTTTAAGTAAAAAAATGGTATTTTAAAAGAAAATAAGGCCGAGACTAAAAAATGTGATAGTTTTGGCCAACTAATTTTAAAAAAGGGTTTTATTTTGAAAAATGGAGTCGCCACTTGGTATTGAGTTAGGGTGTAACAAGTCACCCGAAAAATATTTTAGCAAAACAAATAAAAAATAAAAATTTAAAAATATTTAAAAACCCTTTTCCAACTCCGGTCTACAAAAAAACAAGAGAAAAAGGTCTGGGAGTCACATTTGAAGAAAGGGAAGGCAAAGGCTTGCGCCTAAAGCACCCTTTCTACCTCGCCGAGGCTAGTTGTGAGGTTTAATCAAAATTTCTTAAATTAACCCTAAATTCTATCGCATTTTAGATGTGTCTAAATGAATGCAAATCCTAAAATCTAAATGCGGGTATCAAGAGGGTTTAAATGTCTTGTCGAGACTTAGTCGAGATTATCGCATTAATTGCGAAATCCGAGTCGAGACCTCGAGGGAGTCACGAGTAACTATGCAAAATGTGATGCAAAAAGAAAAGATAATAATAATAATATATATCGAGTGAAAAAAAAAGAAAGTGGGTATGCAACATCACGGGTATGGAGGACTAATAACTCGTGACTGAATGTTCCTACTCACAGAGAGAGGAACGGCATGTACGCCACCGCTTTGCACGTGAGTAGGCGACTATTTCTAGTCAGATCACACAAATGTCCTAAAGTCTAAGTGAAATGCAACCTAGATGTCATGCATTTGAAGATGTGCAAAAATAAATAAATAATATTAACAATAATAAAAATCATGCAAAATGGAAAGAAAACTAAAAATGTGTGAAGTGGGATGTAAAATGCACACGAGTGCACCTAACACTAAAATACCCTAAAGGTCTAGCGTTGGACTGGCCTGTTCTAAGAATGTCCCACTAGTATTGGACTAGCTGGGGAGCGAGAAAACTGTAGTGTATGCCCTAAAACCAAGTTGGTTTTCAGGATTTTTATTACGCTTATTTCGTGTTATACTTATATATGTGACATTTTCTTTGTCATTTAATACTTGTTATTAATATTACTTGTTTATTTGATAAAGCCCATAGAATATTAAATGTGTATAAGAGATTGTACGAGTTACGATGATGAGACTCTTATTACACATTAAGTTATATTCCTAAATATCCCTAGTCATAGTATTAATGAGATTGGTCATCATTAATATGGGAAGACTAGCACATACTTTGCCTCTACTTAGGGTAAGTAGTAGTTGATCTCATCAACTGTGATGTCCAACACCTAAGTTGGTATGTGGATGCTTGTTAGAGAACAAATTCATTGGATTGATCTGCCAGGAGTTACTATTCATAGTGCTAATGAATTATACTCTTAATGGCAATGGTGTAAGTGATCCTTAGACTTGAGATTACCATGGTATCTTGAGTGTGGATTGTTATGCTTTGACTCTATTGCTCGGTGCTCGTAAAAGAGTAGCCCATACGGTAGAGATTGGGTATAGTATGAAACATGGAAGGATAGTGAGTAATCAATATAGGATTCACCACTCTTTATTATAAGAGAGTATATCCTAGATTGGCCACTTGTTGAAATATAACTTAAAGAATCTTTTGCGCAAAAGTGAAAATATGACTTGAAAGAGTTTCAAGGTTATACTTTTATAGAAAGTTATATTTCAGGAACAAGAAATCATTAATTAGTCATTTAAAGAGTGCGCACTAAACTCTTAGACTAATTGGAAAATAGTGTGGTGAAAGGATATTAATTACACGGTAACATTGTCATTGATAGATGTAGTCTACCATATGACTTTCCTATTCACTTGGGTGGTCATAATGCATTGCTAGACGCCACTCATGATCTATAAGTGCAAATTAATTAATTAGTGAATTAATGATAAATTAAAGTGTTAATTTATCTAGCTCTTAATTAATTAATTAATGAGTTATAATTTGTACTTATTGCCAACGGGAATGGAACCTAATGGGTCAGACACAACAAGAACATGGTCTTTGGGTTAAATTGTTATTAAAATAAGTATAAGATACTTGTGGGGTTAATTTATGTAATAAATTAATTTAAAGGACTTAATTATAAATATTCTAAGTCTTTATGGAAATTAGTTTCCTAAAAGGAATTACGAAGCTATTCGGTTTCCTTTTAGAATAGGTTTCCTAAAGGAATAGGATTAGCTTAAGGTAATCTTCGTAAACCTTCTTGGTTTCCAATTGCTCTTGTTTCCTTAAAGACTAGGATACTACATCTATAAATAAGTCCATGCCTTGATTCTTGAAAGATTGACGAAACATAACACAAAATTTAGAGAGAAAAATTGAGAGCTTGGTGGCGGTTTTCTCTCCAAGAAAAATGCCACACCTCCTTCCCTAATTGTTAGGGTTTCAACTTCTTTCTTCTTCTTGTGTTTTTCATGAATCATTCAAGGAAACTAGCAGTCAAATGGCAAGGCAAGCAAGCCCAAAGGTTCCTAAAGATCATATTCGTGTGGATATCATTGGAGGCTCTACACTTGGAGGGGTTTTCATGGTAGATCAACACCTTCATTGGATAGGATCTTGCCCTTTGAAGCATAGAAACCTTCTATGCTAGAGGTATTTGTGCTAAACACCTTTTAATCGTATAGATTACATCAAAGAGATCCATGACTAAGGTAATAAATTTTTAAATTTTTCGCTACATTACTCCCCTTATTACCTTACAGTGGTATCAGAACCTCCTTTGATTATATCTATATGATTTGTGTTTATTTAATTGTCATAAATATGGATGGTTTGTTCTTGATGAAATTTGTCTCAAAATTGTTTTAGAAAAAGCAAGAGTTTGATTTTTAAGTTAAGTTCTTAATTGTTTAAAAGTGTTTTAAATAATTAAGATGAGTTCTTATGGTTGTATTCAAGGTTTCAAAATTATTTTTATGTGCTAAAAAGGTTTTAACTTGTTGTGATTCAAAAGAGTTTTGAAAAAGACCAAAGAATTTCAAAAAACGTATTTTCTGCACACAACCGCGCGACAAACCACGGGTTTTTGCTTGTGGTTTCACCTGCGGTTAAAATTCCGTACCTTCTGTCCACAAACAGCGGATGAAACCGCGCACAGTTTGTCCCACGATTTGTAAACTGCGGACGAAACCGCACACGTTTTGTCCCACGGTTTGCTGGCAGAGTTCTAGCGGGATTTTTTCTAATTTTTTGGAAAACGCAAATTTTTGAAATTTTCTCTATAAAAACACTTTCCAATTTTAATTGTTAATATTTGGAAAGTTAAATTTTGGAAACCTACACCTTCTATAACTTTATTTTTGAGACAAATAAATTCAAGAATATTAATCTAATTAAATTAGACCATGTGATTTATGACTAGAATTAAATAAATTAATTTATTTAATTGTTAAATATTATGATGTTATGGTGGATGATTATGGACTATGACCAATGTGATTGAATGGTTGAATTTTTATTAATTTTTTTATGGTTGGCTTATATTGGTTTTTAAAATAGGGCCTGCGTGTCCTACCTTCTCTATTATTCTTATGTAATTCTCTTCTCACCTAACTCCGCTCGAATGTAACTCGAGGTTTCTTAATCAATATATGTAATGTACATTGTGTAGGTTAGAGTTAGGTTTTAATTTTCTAAATTGTTTAGAGTAGAATTACAAGTGTAATGTACAAAGAAGATGGAGATGGAACCAAGGAGCAACCATGGAGTCTCATCAAGAGTTGGAGACCTCCCAAGGAATGCATCAAGGAGTTGATCACGTCTCTTAGGAATTTGACCATATATTTTCCTTAAGGCTCGAGGAAATTATCTTAGTAAAGTCCATAATCATCCACGGTTTATTGTGCATGTTTTTATTTTATATGTCGATATATTTTAATTACATGTTATGATAAGACTATATATTGTATATTTAAAATAAAAACCCTCTGTGATAGCCCCACCTTACCCAGAGGCGCATCAAAGGGCTTAGCAGACTGCCTGCCTAGCTCTCGCCAGGACTCGAATCATGCACTCACTCAAACATCCAAGCGTACTTAACCCAAAATAAAATACATTCATAATGACATACATTCATTTAATTCATTCGAAAGTACAAGTATCACAAGAAGTTTACATCCCAAAATATACATATTATTTAAAATAAAAGCCCACACAGTTAGGCTATCAAAATACCTGAAAAAAACATTTACTACATCCAAAAGCAGCTTTTCCAGCTTTAGTATTTTGGGAAACCTGGTTAAAGAAAACAAATGAACAGGGTCGAGCTATAATAGCCCAGTGAGTGCCCAAGTCATGCAACCATACCAGGAATTCATTATTTTAGAAAACAAAATAATTGACAAGATTAAATAAGCAGGGTATGAACAATTTAATTAACAAGTAGTCAATGGCGGATACAAGGCTCAACTACGGGAGCAAGCTCAACCGCAAGAGGAGCAAGTACTGATCATGTAAGCCATGACGCTAGGACCGAGATAATAGCTCAGGCCCTTGCCAAAGGTCATGCCAGTATTAACTAAGCAAGACCCTAACCACCGTTCACCTTATACCCTCCGTACAGGCTACCACATCCAGGGAGTAATCTCAACCTTGGAGGGCCAACACGCGAGCAAGAAAGTTCAATCCGGAGTTGGCCTCTTTGAGGATTCACAACTCAAGGGGAAAGAACAACATGCCCTAAAACACCCAGCACCTTATATCCTCCCACGCACGTCCGGTTGACTAACCGTGAAGTAACGGTGAAGTTAGTCACGGTAGCCTCAAGCACAAGTAACACATTTGATCACGAAAGCATGTAACACATTGCGGAATAGATGTGATAAAGTACACATCTTTCCTCAAGTAACACATGTCATAAAATAACAATTACAAGTATAGCATGATATTTCATATTATAACATTCTCAAGTATGACAAACATTTCATGCATCATGCACACATAGAGACACTCACCTGAAGTGCCTAAGAAAAGATTTCGTAAAATGGTCGGGTATCACTTCCGGATCCTGAAATTCAAGAGAAAATAGTCGTATAAAAAACCCGACTAAAATCTAAGTAATTTAATAAGAAAATTTGAGAAATACCCGAGTCTTTCTAGGGTTTACTTTCTAGGGTTTTGGAGTTTAGGGTTTTACCCTAGGGTTTAGGGTTTTCAAAATTAGGGTTTTCTAAATTTTTAGGGTTTTGCTCGAAAAGATTCAATTCGCTAATAATTCATCTTCGGAAATTTCTGCACGTTCAAATCACTAAATTACAACTTATATAGCTTTAAATCATAGCCTATTCACTTTTACTTCTTAGGTTTTTTCGAAATTTCGGCAGCATTTCCCCTATAATCGGACTAACCCAAAATTTAACCTGTAAAGAAAACAACCATCCAATCCAACTTTCAACAAGTTCTACAACTTCTATGTTAAATTCCAACTCAATTTCACTCAAAATTCCACTCAAATTCAAGATTTCAAGCCCAAGTTTCTTCATCCAAGTAACATATAACACATGAAATTTCAAGGTTTAAATGCTATTTACTAGTCTATCTAACCACAAGAACACTTTGTCTAGCAAGTAAATCTTCACTCCCAACTAAATTCTTCAAGTAGTAATAACAAGAATCTAGATTTAAACTTGTACAAAAGCTAAAGAAAAACTTGAAATTTAATAGCAAAAGCTCATAGTAGTTACCTTAAACAAGCTTAGAACCTTGCTTAGGAAGAAGAAAAGCTCACTTTCTATGGTGAAATTGCTCAAAATTTAGAGAGAAAGCTTCAAGAAAATTGAGAGCAAAAGAGAGGTAGAGAGAGAATAGGGTGGCCGGCCAAGATGATGAAGAAAAGAGAAGGAAATAGGCTAGGAAAATAGAAAAGAAATAAAGAGAAAAGTGGGAAAAGAATAACCAATCAAAACATAACAAGAGTCAAGTTTAGGTTTATGCTTTTAAGGTATTAGTGGTTAAGTTGGATAAATCTAATTGGTGGAACTTTTTAATCTCTTTATCACCTAGTACTTAGTAACATTATGGCACAAATCTTAAAGCAAAAAGAGAGAAAAATAAGAGAAGAGAGAGCCGGCCATGAGGAAAGAAAAAAAAGAAAGAAATTCGGCCAAGAAGAAAAGAAAAAGAAAGAAGAAATTTCGGCCAAGAGAAAAGAAAAAGAGAGAAGAAATTCAGCCAAGAAAAAGAAAATAAAGCAAGAGAACAAGTGAAATTTTTTGAGTAAAAATTGAGCTAAAATTCAAGTAGTCAAAAGACTAGAAAATAGTAGAATAAGCTAGTCAAAATTAAACACTATTATAAATTAATGGTCCAATAAAATTATTCCAAATTTGGTACTTAGGTGTCCTACTTAATAATGAAAGAATCTTAGTTAATTAACCTAATTAACTTAAGAAATCTTCCAACTAATAAATCAAGGATTAACACTTAACCCTAACTGAAAGAATTTCTCTTTTAAGTGCATTTTCGGTTTTTCCCTTTTCTTTTTCTTTTCTCTATATATACTTTTTCTACTAATAGTCGTATATGGATTAAATTATTCTTGTATGTATTTTCTAGGGTGTTACACCCTCAAATAAAATATTAAGTCACTTGCCTTCCATTATTATAGTAAAAATCATAGTTCTTGCTAAGTGTTGACACGTTGGCCTCCGTCAAGGTCACCTTACCTAGAGCATGTTTTTACTATGAGATATGATCTCCAAATAATAGGTCTAACTTAACAAAAATGCTTAACTTGTTGGTCTGCATCAAGGTTATGATGTTTTTGAGGCAATACTAAGTCAATATATATAAGCTGCCTTCCATTATTATAGCAAAAACGAAGAGTTCTTATTAAGTGTTGACACGTTGGCCTCCGTCAAGGTCACCTTGCTTGGAATATGTTCTTGCTATGAGATGTGATCTCTAAATAATGGGTATGACTTAACAAAAATACATAACGAGTTTGGCCTCCGTCAATGTTATGATATTTTTGAGGCAATGTTGGGGAACACATAAGATGTGAATTCAAGAGTTGATACCCAACTATCTAGGAGTCACAAGAGTTGTGATTGATAAAAGTTATCTACCTAATCAAAGTTACCTTTGGGGCATTGGCCTCCGTCAAACCCAAAGTTAATTAGATGGGATCCTAGCCCACTAGGAATCTCCAACGGATTCCCGAATCAATATTTTGAGAGCTATTGATTTGAAGTAAAATAGTGCGAGCAAACCAAAAAAATTCAAAGCCCACATTTTTGGTTTGCAATTATAACATGAAACAAATACTTGTACTATCTTTTCATTTGTTGTAGAATGAATGTACACATGAACACACTTATCACCCTATATCTCCATTTATATACGATTTTCTTGGACTAGTGTAAGACTTGAGAATAGTTCTTAAGCACAATTGGTTATGTCCTTGATACCCACTTCCACTTGTCCTATAGTGACAATTATAGTTAGGAAACAATGTGCATACAAGATGCATAAAAGATGATAATGATATTGCTACTTGTGTCGTGATGTCATCTATAATTCCTAAGCTATAAAAGTAGCACAAATTGATAGATCTTTTTGTCTGTAATTGTGCATCTCAAAGAGTTGTTGATACACAATCTAGGACCATTAGATATGAGATATCTAAGGAGCAGTCGGTTAAGGAAGAAAGGGGCACTTTATTGCTTGTTAAAGGAAAATCCTAGTGTGGTCTTAAGAAGACCCAAGTGGGTATGACAAGGCTTAAAGGTGTGATAAAAAAAGGACAAGTCTAAGGCCACATGTTTCCAATTTTATTGGAAAGGAAATTGTAAGGTTCGTTTCAATACCAAAAAGATAAAGAGGCCTAGTAAAGCTTCTACTTCTAAGTATGTTTATATTTGAGATAAATTTATCTACTAATTAAGACCATTGGGTATAAGATACCAGATATAGATCCCATATTTGCAAAATATGTAAGGTCATAAGCATAGTAGCAATAAGGAAAGAGAAAGTCAAACTACGTGTGATGAATAGAGCAAGAGTTGCTACACTCGCTGTAGAGACTTATACACTCTTTACCAACTGGGCTTATTCTAGAAATTAAAACATTGTTATTATGTTGTGATACTTACAAAAGAACATGAAATCAATTCACATTAAATGTGAAAATATTTACCATTACAAAAGAGAATATATACTGTTCTTTTACTAATGGTGTTCTTTGTGGTATTAGATCACTAAAACAACGTTTTACAAATCCTAGACCTTAATAAGTCCATTCTCAAACATAGACAAAAACTCTATATTTTGAAACAACTATCCTTCTGGCATTATAGACATGGTC
The DNA here is from genome assembly GCA_024721245.1 of Mitragyna speciosa. NCBI lineage: Eukaryota > Viridiplantae > Streptophyta > Magnoliopsida > Gentianales > Rubiaceae > Mitragyna > Mitragyna speciosa. The sequence goes on along the minus strand of CM045552.1, from coordinate 19,667,332 downwards.
ATGTGAATGAGAAATGCACTTCCAAATTACATAATAGTTGTGTACTTGGACTCATTCAATTATGAATTGTTTGAGACATGCGATTCTCATTTACTTTGAGAGATGACCAAAACACCTTTTATCATAAAAGGTGAAGGTGCTAGTGATCTTCATAGGGCTTCAACATATAGATGTTTTTGGCCCAATGTCGATCTATGCTATAGGTTGTTTATCTTATTTCATCACTTTCATGGATGATCATATGGGATATGATTGTGTGTCACACAATATACAAATCCATGGCCTTTGAAGTGTTCAAAGTCATTCGGATTGAAGTAAGAAAAACAAGTTGACAAGAGTATTAAAACACTAAAGATTTGATCTATGTAGATAATACTCAATGTCAATTGTTTCAAAATAATTAAAGAAGAATGTGATTTTTTCTCAATGTCTCCACTTGATACACCATTGTTGATGATGTGTGAAAAAGGAGAAGTTGTACCCTATGAGATATGGCACAAACTATAATGAGCCATACTACAATTCCTAACCTCATTTTTTCTATTTTGTATGCTATCCTATGTACGAGACCCGATGTCTCCTAGCTTTAAGTGTTACAAGCGATTCAAAGTGAGCGCCACTAGATGGTTATCAAAGAATATTTCTTAAGTACTCGAGTAGCACTAAAAGATTATTCTTGTCTATAGAGATCACACCTGGAAGTGTGTGGATTTAAAGACTCAAGCTTTTAATCCAATAGGGATGATAAGCAAATCATGGCATGAATTGGTGTTCACGTTGAACTGTAGTGGATAAAAGCGTTTTATGATAGACACTACAACATATTCTACTACAAAGGCAAGTACATTGTAGCTTTAGAAGTTATTATGGATCAAGAGATTCTTTGTTGGACAAAGAATAGTTCCTTCTATTGTTTTATGAAAACGATTGTGCCATCGCTTAATCAAGGAACTAAAGTTTCATCCATGATCCTAAAGTGTATGTTCATGCCACCATCTATTTGTGGAAATAGTTTGGTACAAATGATGAAAAGATAGAGGAAGTTTCCACAAGGATAATGTCATTAATCCTTTCACCATGGCCTTGTCCCAGAATAGGCACGATAGTCATGCTCATGGCCTAAAACCTATAGGTGATTGGTTTTAGTGCAAATGGGAGTTTGTTAGTGTATGCCCTAAAACCAAGTTGGTTTTCAGGATTTTTATTACGCTTATTTAGTGTTATACTTATATATGTGGCATTTTCTTTGTCATTTAATACTTGTTTTTAATATTACTTATTTATTTGATAAAGTCCATAGAATATTAACTGTGTATAAGAGATTGTAAGAGTTACGATGATAAGACTCTTATTACACATTAAGTTATATTCTTAAATATCCCTAGTCATAGTATTAATGAGATTGGACATCAATAATATGGGAAGACTAGCACAAACTTTGCCTCTACTTAGGGTAAGTAGTAGTTGATCTCGTCAACTATGATGTGCGACACCTAAGCTGGTATGTGGATGCTTGTTAGAAAATAAGTTCATTGGATTGATCCACCAAGAGTTACTATTTATAGTGCTAATGAATTATACTCTTAATGGCAATGGTGTAAGTGATCCTTAGACTTGAGATTACCATGGTATCTTGAGTGTGGATTCTTACGCTTTGACTCTATTACTCGGTGCTCGTAAAAGAGTAGCCCATACTGTAGAGATTGGGTATAGTATGAAGCATGGAAAGATATTGAGTAATCAATATAGGGTTCACCACTCCTTATTATAGGAAAGTATATCCCGGATTGGCCACTTGTTGAAATATAACTTAAAGAATCTTTTACGCAAAAGTGAAAATATGACTTGAAAGAGTTTCAAGGTTATACTTTTGTAGAAAATTATATTTCGGGAACAAGAAATTATTAATTAGTCATTTAAAGAGTGTGCACTAAACTCTTAGACTAATTGGGATATAGTGTGGTGAAAGGATATTAATTACACAGTAATATTGTCATTGATAGGTGTAGTCTACCATATGACTTTCCTATTCACTTGGGTGGTCATGATGCATTGCTAGACGCCACTCATGATCTATAAGTGCAAATTAATTAATTAGTGAATTAATGATAAATTAAAGTGTTAATTTATCTTTTATTTATTTATTTATTTTTATTTAATGGCAAGCCCCTTTCAGGGGTGGGGATGCCAACCCCGAATTTTATTAATATTAAAAAGAAGTACAAGAATTGGAGGGGGGCTCGACCTGACCTCCATTACACAGAGATAATGAAGAAATTAAAAAAGGGAATTAGTCCCTTACAAGCTGTAGAGAAAAATAAACAAGGAGTACTACTCCCTTACATAAACCTTTCTCAATGAAGGGAAACCACTACTATCAAGAGCAACTAGCCTTCTAACAAATTGAGGTAATTGTTCGTGATTGAAAATTTGAAAACTAGGTAAAGCTAAAGAGGCCAAACTGTTTGCAACCATATTTGCTTGACGGTAAACATGAGCAATGGATGTATGCAATGAGGAATTGATTTGCCTTATGCGAGAAAGAATGGAACAAAGGTGCCAGCTACCCTTTTTTTGATTCTTGATAATTTGAACCAAAGTTTGGAAGTCCACTTCCACTATGATGTTAGAGTAGCCATGATCAGCTGATAACTCGATGCCAAGCAAAAGCGCCTTTGCTTCCGCCACTAAAACCCCAACTTCACCAAACTCTTTATAGAATGCAAAAATCACCTTGTCGTGTTCATCATGAAGAACCCCACCTCCCTTTGCCATACCATTAACCACCGAAGCATCAGTGTTTAATTTCAAAAAACCAGCTGGAGGCTTTTTCCATGAAATAGCACGAATAGTATGTCTCCTTGGTGTTGTGAAATTAAATATTTGGAAATAGCCAAATCACCAAAGTAACTCCTATTAGCAAACAACATGGAAGCACCATATTTCCTCAAGAATCTATCAATTTCGGCTAAGGATTTATTTTGAGTCAATTTGGTACCCTTGAATCTACCTTCGTTTCTAGCCAGCCATAAAAACCATAACACCACCATTGGAATAATACACCAAATATTTGGACTATCTTTCACCTTTAAATGGCTGAACCAATGCATGAGCAATGAAGAAATGCAAGTATAGGAATGTAGTGGGATACCACACATTCCATAAAAATATGACCAAACTTCGCTTGCAAGACTACCATTAAAAAATACATGCAACATGTCCTCTTTATCATCACAGCATACACAATGAGAGGCAATATAAATCCCTCTTTTTTTCATGATCAAATCAATGGGTAAAAAACCATATCCCACACGCCAAGTGGAAAACTGGATTTTAAGTGGCAACCCCGAGCACCAAACTTGTGATAGCACACGTGATACATTCCTTTTTTTCCTTGACATCTCCCAAGCAGAATGTATGGTGAATTCTCCATCCTCTGAAGCTGCCCAAATCAATCTATCAGGTTCAGAAGAACACCTTTGAATTTCTAGAATGCAATTGACAACGTGTTTTGGGACCCACGCCCTGAAGCCTCTCTTTATTCCACCCATCTGTAGTAAAAAATTCAGCAACCAAAGTAAAAGATAGATTAAGGATGTTACATATAGAAGATAAACATTCCTCTCCCACCCTACAATCATGCCAAAAATCAATCATCCCCGCTCCAACACTCCATCTAATCTAAGACTCTGCTTGGATCTGGATGTGAACCAATCTTCTCCAAAGTTAGGAACCAGAGGATTCCACTATTAATGGGTGCATCTCTTTAATATATTTAGAAAACATAAATTCAGCCCAAAAAGAGTCTTTTCTTCTCAATTTCCACCACAGCTTTATTGAACATGCATTCACCATATCAGATATTGCACGAACCCCCAAACCTCCTTCAGGCAACAGGATAACACACTCTCTCCCAAGAGACCCAGTGTGTTCGACGACCATCTCTGCTGATCCCATAAAAAAGCATTAAAGATATTTTCAATACTAACTATCATACCTTTTGGAGGAGCCAACACCTGCACCAGATAAAAGGGAATCGAAGATAAAACATGTCGAATCAAAATTAACTTCCCTCCCTGATGATAAATATCTAGAGTTCCAATGAGCAACTATCTTTCTAATTTTGTCAACTACTCCATCAAACAACAGCTTCTTTGCTCTCCCTTTAATAACGGGACACCAAGATACTGAAAAGGAAGAGATTCCCTTTTAAACCCCAATACCTGCTTAACTCTGTGAATAATTCTAGGAACAACTTTATCAGAGCATATAAAGGAACTTTTAGCTACATTAATCTTCTGACTCGAAACTAACTGATAATGTTGCAAAAAATTCCACAATATACCCAAACCATGCTTAGAGCATCTTGTGAAAATAATAGTATCATCCGCAAAAGATAAATAGGGAATCTTACCACCTTTTGAGCCATAATAGAGAGATTGATGGGAGTCAAAAAGACTGCTAATACCACGCCCCAAATATTCAGCAGCCAGTAAAAAGAGAGCAGGAGAAAGAGGGTCCCCTTGCTTCACCCCGCGAAAGGATTTGAAGAAACCCGATGCCTCCCCATTGATCAATATTGAAAACCAATTGTTAGACAACAACCGATAGATCAAGTCCACCACTTGTTCAGAAAACCCATAACCCCTCATCATCGCCATCAGGAAGGACCAATTTACACGGTCATATGCTTTTTCATATCTAACTTCAAAACAAGGTTAGGTTTTTCAGCTTTTTGTCAATCTCAATCACCAGTTCTTGCGCCGTCAAAATATTGTCCATAATGCCCCTGCCTGGTACAAAGCCTGTTTGCCACTACGCAATAATACATGGTAGAAGCATATTAATATGACAACTCAGAATTTTAGAGATAATCTCAGAACTTACGTTGCACAGACTTATAGGCTGGAAGTCTTTCCATTGTGAAGCCCCAAATTCTTAGGAAGAAGAACAATCATGGTCCTGGTAAAATCCCCTCGGTAGTTGCCCTCCTCTAAAAAAATCAACAACAGCCTCCATTAAGTCATTTTGGATGATATCCCAACATACCTGATAGAACATGGCTCGAAAGCCATCTGGTCCCACGGTGCTATTAACATGCATTGAAAACACCACCTCCTTAACCTCTTGAACCTCAGGAATTGCAAACATACACGCATTCTGCTCATTAGAAATTTGGGGTATAGAGAAAGGAATTCCATTAAGAGGAGAGGTAGTTCTATCATCACCAAATAGGTTAGAGTAGTACTCTACTACTGAGGACTTAATTTCCTCTGACTCCTCTATCCAACTCCCATCTTGCTTTTTAATCCTACCAATGAAGTTCTGGTTTCTCCTTTGTCTAACCAAAGAATGAAAATAAGCTTTGTTTGCATCCCCTTCTGCGAGCCATTTAATGGCAGATTTTTGTCACCATAAATTGCATTCCAGTGCAAGGATCTTATTATGATTAGCCCTCGCTTCATTTAGCTTGACCCGTGCCTTAGTATTCCTCTCCTCATCATAAATTTTTTCCGCCTTAGTCATCACTACTTCTGCCTCCTTCATTTGCTTTGAAATATTACCAAAACTAGTTTTATTCCACTGTTGTAGAACTTTCCGTAGCCTCATTAGTTTTTGAAAAAAACCAAGTAAATCCTTGCTGGACACCGGTTATTCCCAAGATTCTTTTACCAAATGTTGAAATTCCTCATGTTGGCACCAGATATTCAAAAAATGAAATGGAGAACCCTTGTGACCCACATTATTACGAACAAAAAGCAAAGGGCAATGATCAGACCTACCCCTTGGCAAGTGATGTAAGGTAATAGCATAGGTAACGCAGCGGAAAAATAAAAATTTATTACCTTAACCATGGATCTCTTTGACATATCTATATGATTAACAAGGGGGTTTACATGAAGATTACCTTAAGCACAGAAGATTTCTATGCTTCTAGGCAAAGATCCTTCGAAGAAGATGTTTGATCTACCACGAAAAGCCCTCCAAGCGTAGAGCCTATAACGATATCCACACGAACAGCTTCTTTGGGAACCTTGTAGGCTTGCTTGCTTTGACTTTTGAGTGCTAGCTCCCTTGAATTATTAAGAACACAAGAAGAAGAAAAACCTAACCCTTAGGAGAGAGAGAGAGAGACGCCTAAAGAGAGAGAGAGAGAGGCGTGCCTTTTTCTTTCTTCTATTTTCTCTCACTAGTTTTCTTTTTGTGTAGCAATAATAATTCAAGAGTCAAAGCATGAACCTATTTATAGAGGAAGTAATCTAGTCATTTAGGAAATAAAGCTAATTAGAAACCAAGAAGGTTTAGGCAACTTACTTTAAGCTAATCCTTCTCCTTTAGGAAATCTATTCCATGAGGAAACCAATTAGTCACTTTATTTCTTTTAGGAAACTAATTTCCTGCAAGACTTAGAATATTTATAAATAAGTCCTTTAAGTTAATTTATCTCATAAATTAACCCCATAAGTATCTGATACTTATCTTAATTACATTTTAACTCAAAGATTTTGTTCTTTATGTGTGTGACCCATTAGGTTCCATTCACGTTGGCAATAAGTATAAATTATAACTCATTAAATGAGCTAGATAAATTAAACACTTTTAATTTATCATTAATTCACTAATTAATCAATTCATACTTATAGATCATGAGTGGCGTCTAGCAATGCATCATGACCACCCAAGTGAATAGGAAAGTCATATGGTAGACCATACCCTTCAATGACAATGTTACCGTGTAATTAATATCCTTTCACCACACTATATCCCAATTAGTCTAAAAGTATAGTGCATACTTTTAAATGACTAATTTACATTTTCTTGTTCCAGAAATATAACTCTCCATGACGTATAACCTTGAAACTACTTCCAAGTTATACTATCACTTCTGCAGAAGATTTATGAGTTAATATTTCCAATAAGTGGCCATTAAGGGATATACTCTCCTATTAAGGAGTGGTGAATCCTGTATTGATTACTCACCATCTTTCCATGCTTCAAACTATACCCAATCTCTAACCTATGAGCTACCCTTTTACGGGCACCGAGGAATAGAGTCAAAGTATAGCAATCCACACTCAAGATACTATGGTAATCTCAAGTCAAAGGATCACTTACACCATTGCCATTAAGAGTTCAACTATTGGCACTATAGTTGAAACTCTTGGCGGATCAATCCAATGAACTTGTTCTCAAACAAACATCCACATACAAGCTTAAGTGTCACGCACACCATAGTCAATGAGATCAACTACTACTTACCATAAGTGGAGGCAAAGTATGTGCTAGTCTATCCGTATCAATGATGTCCAATCTCATTAATACTATGACTAGGGATATTTAAGAATATGACTTTATGTATTAGTAGTCTCATAATTGTAACCCTTACAATCTCTAATACACAGTCAATATTCTAAGGACTTTATCAATCAAACAAGTAACATGGAAATACAAGTATAGATGATAAAGAAAAATACCACATGGATAAATATAACATATAAAACACCTTAAACCATCTTGGTTTTAGGGCATACACTAACAAGTGAGACAATTTTGAAATGGAGAATGCTGGAGGCTAATGATCATTTATAAATACTCGATGAAGACACTGCCACATCCTACCATTGGTCCAAGTGAATGGAGAACCATCAAAAGCCACCTCCTGAATACCTGCATTGAGAATGGCCATGTTGAATTCCTCCATATCATGAACATTTAGAGGTCTCCCCCCTACCCTCTCAGCTGCTAAAGAAATCATATTGAAATCACCACCCAAGACCCACGGACCTCTTGCATTCACACCAATTTCCTCCAAACCTTGCCATAACACCCTACGCTCCGTCCTAGAGTGTTTTGCATAAATAGCTGAGAGCTCAATATTATCTCTAGATGACAAAGTAATCAAAGTATGCACCAACTGCCCAAAACAATCTACAAAATTGCATGAAATATTCCTCCAGAGTATCCAGATCTTCCCATCTAAAAAAGACCTAGCTTCTTGAAATTGTAATAAGAGACGTAATGGTTCCATTTTTTGTTAGGAAGAAAATGGCTCAATTAGAACAAGTAAATTAACTTTATTTCTACTACACACTCCTACAATAAATCGAATAGAGTCCCTTTGAGAGGCACCCCTAATGTTCCAAAAAATCACATTAAACGATTCTAACATTTTTAGAACGAAGGTTATAAGTTGAAGATTCATGTACCGTCTCTCCCATCTTCAACAACGTGATTTTTCCTTTTTTGTTACTCCCCTTAGAGGTGCCGATCATATTATCCTCACCTTTACTCACCGATCTTTCAGTATTGTCTCCACTGCTAATGCTTGTTTGTGACATTCTATGGTCCAACTGCTGCTGAACTTCCTTCCATGACTGTATCGACAGACAAATATTAAAGTTTAAAGCACCAACTGACTTCCAACCAGCTTTCTCCATCTGCAGCTCATGAGGTGAAGAAGGAACTGAAGAGCAACCCCGTTTGTTGTCACTAAACTCACGAAATCTATCTGCTGGAACTTGTGCAACTTCTTGTTCATTGTCCTCTTCAAGATCAGCTAACACCTCAAACCCATTTTGAGTAACTTCAGCCCTTGCAAAATTTACTGTTCTTTAGTGATCTCTTTCTCCTGCTCTCTTTGAGGAAGTTCCATATGTTCCCGTCCAAGTTGGTTTATTTCTTGAACTGGTTCGGGCTGTACCAAATGAACAATCTGGTCATTCGAGGGCATTATGTCATGGTTTACATCCTGATCATTTGTCCTAGATATTCCCATGGTTGGTGGGCCTTCCTGCGAAACTATTGTGGTGCGATCCTTACCAGGTTGGACCGTCTACTTAGGGACATAAACCAAATTGCTAGCCTTCTTTCTTCCCCGCCTGCACATGCGAGTTATGAACCCCAGACTTTGCTGCTTCTCTCTATTTAACTGGACGCAAGTGAGGAAATTTCACATGACAGCCTTCTTTCTCATGCCCTAGCATTGAACAAAAGTTGCAATACGTTGGTAGATTTTCATACTCAACTGCCTGCCAAAAACCTCCTTCCTTGAAGTCAATCCATATCCGTTTAATAGGTTCTTTGGAGACGTCCATCTCAACCAAAATTCTAGCAACCAATGGCCTCTTTAGTTTCACCGTAGACTCATCCACCTGCAAAGGCCTTCCAACCAATTGTCCTAGTTTGCAAAGCATTGTCATGGAGGAAAAGGGTAGTGGGAAATCTGGCAAATTGATCCACACCGGAGCAAGGGGAGATTGACAATCAAGCCGAAAGCTAATGGTCCAACGAGAGAGAGTCATGGGAAGGTTATTAATGTACCAATTTTGCCTACACCACAGACGTGTGAAATCGTCAGTTGTTTGAGGCCTCAAAATTATGTGCTTGGCATCCAATAAACCCACAGGACATTCGGCTTGAAGACTAAGAGAGATGATAAACTTGCGGATGGTTTCCATGTTCGGTCTTCCAAGACCAAACCTACCCACTAGAGCATTCTGGAAAGGCTTAGAGAGGGATTGGAGATCATGTTTTGAAAGGAATAATGCAAGCTCTCCACGATAAGAGGTCGGTCTACCAATATTAGTTGTGGAAGATGTTGCTGGAGAAGAGGAGATAGCTGCAGCAAAGGATTTTGGAAGAGAAGAACCAGGTAGAAGAAAGGGAGGCGGTGGTTCGCCATCACACGGCTGGGAACCAGCCATGGTGGTGGCCTAAACCCTAAATTTTGAAATCCAAAATTCAAAAGAAACGGTTAGAGGTAGAGAGAGAGAGAGAGGAAAAAAAATAATTTAATTTATCTAGCTCTTAATTAATTAATTAATGAGTTATAATTTGTACTTATTGCCAACGTGAATGGAACCTAATGGGTCACACACAATAAGAACATGGTCTTTGGGTTAAATTGTTATTAAGATAAGTATAAGATACTTATGGGGTTAATTTATGTGATAAATTAACTTAAAGGACTTAATAATAAATATTCTAAGTCTTGATGGAAATTAGTTTCCTAAAAGGAATTAAGAAGCTATTTGATTTCCTTTTGTAATAGGTTTCCTAAAGGAATAGGATTAGCTTAAGGTAAGCTTCCTAAACTTTCTTGGTTTCCAATTGCTCTTGTTTCCTTAAAGACTAGGATACTGCATCTATAAATAAGTCCATGCCTTGACTCTTGAAAGATTGATGAAACATAACACAAAATTTAGAGAGAGAAAAATTGAGAGCTTGGTGGCGGTTTTCTCTCCAAGAAAAACGCCACACCTCCTTCCCTAATTGTTAGGGTTTCAATTTCTTTCTTCTTCTTGTGTTCTTCATGAATTATTCAAGGGAGCTAGCACTCAAAAAGACAAGGCAAGCAAGCCCAAAGGTTCCTAAAGATCATGTTCCTGTGAATACCGTTGGAGGCTCCGCACTTGGAGGGCTTTTCATGGTAGATCAACACCTTCATCGAATAGGATCTTGCCCTTTGAGGCATAGAAACCTTCTATGCTTGAGGTATTTGTCCTAAACACCCTTTAATCGTATAGATTACATCAAAGAGATCCATGACTAAGGTAATAAATTTTAAAATTTTTCACTGCGTTACTCCCCTTATTGCCTTACAAAAACCACAATTAGCGTTCGACTAGTGTGGTGACGAAACAATAAAGCTGACAAAACATGAATTAAAATAGAAAAAATTAATTAAAGTAAATAAACATATAAATATAAAGACATACAAGAGCACATAACACGTAACCATGCTATTCTAGATGCAAAAATCCTAATTAAAAGCGGTAAAACAAATAAGCACTTAAGCACGCAAGAACACACAAGCCCTAACTAATACATTGGGGGGATTTAGCTACAATTTCAGGGGAAATAATTAAAGATGAGCAATCTTTAATATTACACTTTTGTCAAAAATAATAAAATTCAAAATTAAATAACATAAAGCAAATAAATACGTAAAAAACATAGAAAATATGAAAAGATGTAAAAAAATGTATAATAAATCACATAAGGGCATATTGGAGCACATAAGAGAAAAATCAACGAGGAATAGGGGTACCTTTTTGAAGACTCAGTACCAATGCTTAAAAAAAAAAACGAACACACAAGTCAAGTTATCCCAATATAAACAAATAAAGGCTAGAATATGAAATTATACCAAAATTAGGGTCAAAAAATAAATTCTATGTACCTAAGGGGACTACAAGTAAATTTCTATAAAGCTCAAGGGGTAAATTGGAAATTCATGTAAATAGAAGGGGACAAAATGGTAAATTCAAACAATTTAGGGACAAAATGGTAAATGAGGGGACCTAATTGAAATGAAAGTAAAATCTTGGGGGGCAATATGAAATTTTGGTGGGTTTAATTATATAAAATGCAATCTTTAAAAGACACACCCATAATGACCAAAAATTAAGGACTAAAGAATAAGTTTCTAAGAATAAAACATCAAATTCTAAAATATAAGAAGCCAATTTAATTAACTAAGATGATTCAATTAATTTAAATTAACCATTATATTAAATTAGTTAAACTTACATTATTAACTAAACATTAACAAACATAATCAATTAAATAAATAAAAAAAATGAAAATTAAAGAAAAACCTAAAACTAAAAATTACACACCTCCCCTCTATTCTACTTCTTCTTCTTCTCCCTGCTTCTCGATTTCTTTCTTTCTATTTCTCACTTTCCTTTCTCCCTTCTCTGTTCCTTCCCCTTTCTCTCCTATCTTCATTTCTGCTTCCAGCTCTTTCTCTCTCTCTCTCTCTCGCGTTCTTCTTCTCCTTCCTCCCTTTCTCTATTTCTTCTATTTTTCACCAATAGCTCTCCTTCCCCCGATTCTTTTCTCTCTCTTTATCCTCTACTCCTCTTCTGATTCCTTGCTTCTCGTTTTGTTTCTCTAATTCTCTCTTACTTTCGCTTCTTCTCTCCCTTCTATTCTCTCTGATTTCTCTCCGTCGACTCTCTGATCTCTCTCCTCTTCGATTTCTTTTCTCTCATCTGTTTCTCATCCACTCAAACTCTGCCTTTTCTGGTCACTCACTAGAAATATTAGGATAAATTTCTCTCTCGATTCCCCCTTTGAAATGGGGGAGGCGTAGGAGTGGTGGTGGCTTGTGCAATTTCAGGCCGTTGTTTGGTAGTGGGCATTGGCTTTGCGTGTGACTAGGGATAGTGATTGGTGGTTCAAAGGGGTTAGGACTGATGATTGGGGGAGCTCGGGGTGCTTCTATAGATTGAGTGATGTTTCTGGGTGATTGTTTTTGGCTAATCTGGTGGAGCTTTTGTGAGGGCCACTAAGTGATGTTTTGTTGATGCAATTGGGTTGTTTGGTTTTTTTTTTCCATGCAGTTTTGTGGATGTTGATGGTGAGGCAGAGGGGATTGATGGGTGATGATTTTATTATGGGTGGTCAATTGGTGGTTGGGTGGTGATTGTTGAGACTGATTTTAAGAGATAGAGATTTGGTGATTGCTTTTGATTGATTTTTTGCAAGTGGTGGTGAAGCGTTGGAAGTGTAAAACTGGGCTTCCATGGCTAATGGTTAATTGCAAATTGGGGGTGGAGGTTGGGTGACATAGTTGACTATTGATGGCTTCCAACAGTATGGGAGGTGGAGGGGAGGAGAGATTTTGAACATTTGTACTGCTTTGTAGTCATGTACAGATTGGACAGTGGTTTTAGGAGGCAGTTATGGTTCTGTCATGGGGTGATTAGTTGTAGCTGGTTTTTGTTGATTTGCTAGTGGTGGAGGTGTGTGGTTGAGGTTTTGGTAACAAGGGCTGGAGGGAAATAGATGGTGGTTTGTGTTTTGATGCTGGAATTACTGTTGGAGGAAGATGAGGGCAGAGGCGAGAGGAAGGAGGAGGGGATGGTGAGTTGTGATAGTGAAGTATTGATATTGGATTGTTCTATGGTGGTAGATGGTGGTTACTGATTGGCAGCTTTAAAGAGAGGAGTGGAAGAAATTGAACCCAGAAAAACTCAAAGAAAATCATAATCAAGCAAAGAAATCAATTAAGCAAATTAAAAGAAAAAGACCCAACATAAAAAAAAAAACAAAATGAAGCAATTACCTTTGGAATCCTGCTGTTTTGAGGACGAATAGTAGACCTAATTGAACGGCTGATGAACGGTGATGAACAGTGATTTGTTCTTGATTTTGAAGATGAATAGTAACCGCGATAAAGAGAACGATGCTTAGTGTGTGTTTTTGGGTGTGAAGTGTGTGTTTTGATCCTTAAAGCACAAAAGTAAAAGTGTTTTTAGATTTTTCAATTTTCTCTTTTTGTTTTTTGCTGATTAAAGGGGTATTTATAGGGCAATTGTCTTGGTCACCAAGAATACTACAAAATAACAAAAATGCCACCGGTAATAAAAATACTAATTTTATACATAAAAAATATTAGAAATGACAGCAATCTCTCAAAAATTCAAAGTAAATTTCAAAGTTGATTTCAAAAATAAAAATTAGAGCTTAAAGCTGACAAAAACGCACTCGATTTTGCCCTTGACCAACAAAATACACAAAAAAAGGCTATTAGCCTCAAAAAATTACCAAAAATTAAAAATATACTTAAAACACTAGAAAGTGCATTTATGACTCAAAAATTGACAAAAAAAAACGAATTTAAACTGTAAAATGAAGATTTTACTCTTGAACAATGAAAATTCACAGAAAAATAGCTATTGACCTCGAAAAATTACCAAAAATTAAAAATAAGCTTAAAACCCTAGGAAATGCATTTATGACTCAAAATTGGTGAAAAATGAATTTAAACTATAAAATGATGATTTTGCCATTAGGTAATGAAAATTCACAGAAAAAAACAATCGTCTTTGAAAAAATTAATAAAATTTAGAAACATGCTTTAAAGAATTAGAAAAATAAATTTGGAACCTAAAATGAGCTAAAATGGTGTTCGCAAGGTAAAATTACCATTTGACTCTTATGCTGGTAAAAATATAAACGAATACCAATTAAATCCAAAAAAATAAAAAAAATTAACAAATTCATATGAAAGTAAAAATATAAATTTAAAATCCCCAAAACTCAATGGAAAAAATATTTACAAAGAAAAATTAGTATTTTACTGCCAAGATTATTAAAAAATTAAAATTTGGTCCAAAAAATGCAAACATGCCCCCCAATGTTTGAAAATAAATAGTGTCAAAATTTGGTGTCTACAGTTTGCACTCTTTGTCGGGAATATCATAGAGATTTCAGACAAAGACGTAGACGATACCAAATTTTGACTCACTCAAATGTGAAAAACAGACACTGCTGTAAACAAAAATGCAAGGTAATAGCATAGGTAACGCAGCGGAAAAATAAAAATTTATTACCTTAACCATGGATTTCTTTGACATATCTATATGATTAACAAGGGGGTTTGTATGAAGATTACCTTAAGCACAGAAGATTTCTATGATTAACAAGCGTAGAGCCTCTAACGATATCCACACGAACAACTTCTTTGGGAACCTTGTAGGCTTGCTTGCTTTGACTTTTGAGTGCTAGCTCCCTTGAATTATTAAGAACACAAGAAGAAGAAAAACCTAACCCTTAGGAGAGAGAGAGAGAGACGCCTAGAGAGAGAGAGAGAGGCGTGCCTTTTTCTTTCTTCTATTTTCTCTCACTAGTTTTCTTTTTGTGTAGCAATAATAATTCAAGAGTCAAAGCATGAACCTATTTATAGAGGAAGTATTCTAGTCTCTTAGGAAATAAAGCTAATTAGAATCCAAGAAGGTTTAGGCAACTTACTTTAAGCTAATCCTTCTCCTTTAGGAAATCTATTCCATAAGGAAACCAATTAGTTACTTTATTTCTTTTAGGAAACTAATTTCCTGCAAGACTTAGAATATTTATAAATAAGTCCTTTAAGTTAATTTATCTCATAAATTAACCCCATAAGTATGTCATACTTATCTTAATTACATTTTAACCCAAAGATTTTGTTCTTTATATGTGTGACCCATTAGGTTCCATTCACGTTGGCAATAAGTATAAATTATAACTCATTAATTGAGCTAGATAAATTAAACACTTTTAATTTATCATTAATTCACTAATTAATCAATTCATACTTATAGATCATGAGTGGCGTCTAGCAATGCATCATGACCACCCAAGTGAATAGGAAAGTCATATGGTAGACCATACCCTTCAACTGACAATGTTACCGTGTAATTAATATCCTTTCACCACACTATATCCCAATTAGTCTAAAAGTATAGTGCATACTTTTAAATGACTAATTTACTATTTTCTTGTTCCAGAAATATAACTCTCCATGACTGTATAACCTTGAAACTACTTCCAAGTTATACTATCACTTATGCAGAAGATTTATGAGTTAATATTTCCAATAAGTGGCCATTAAGGGATATACTCTCCTATTAAGGAGTGGTGAATCCTATATTGATTACTCACCATCTTTCCATGCTTCAAACTATACCCAATCTCTAACCTATGAGCTACCCTTTTACAGGCACCGAGGAATAGAGTCAAAGTATAGCAATCCACACTCAAGATACTATGGTAATCTCAAGTCAAAGGATCACTTACACCATTGCCATTAAGAGTTCAACTATTGGCACTATAGTTGAAACTCTTGGCGGATCAATCCAATGAACTTGTTCTCAAACAAGCATCCACATACTAGCTTAAGTGTCACGCACACCATAGTCAATGAGATCAACTACTACTTACCATAAGTAGAGGCAAAGTATGTGCTAGTCTATCCGTATTAATGATGTCCAATCTCATTAATACTATGACTAGGGATATTTAAGAATATGACTTTATGTATTAGTAGTCTCATAATTGTAACCCTTACAATCTCTAATACACAGTCAATATTCTAAGGACTTTATCAATCAAACAAGTAACATGGAAATACAAGTATAGATGATAAAGAAAAATACCACATGGATAAATATAACATAAATAAGTGTAAAACAAAACACCTTTAAACCATCTTGGTTTTAGGGCATACACTAACACGTTCAATGATGGGCCATGCATCACTTCCTAGTTCGTTTTGGGGATATGCCTTAGATTCCGCCTCCTATATACTCAACTGTGTTCCATCAAAATCTGTTGATACCACACCTTATGAGATTTGGTATGGTAAGAAACCAAATCTTAATCATTTAAAGATTTGGGGTTGTTCTGCTTATGTGAAGCGAAACATGTCAGACAAGCTAGAGGCTAAGTCTGACAAATGCTTGTTTGTGGGGTATCCTAGAGAGAGTCGTGGATACTACTTCTACAATCCCCTTGAGCAAAAGGTGTTTGTTTCAAGACATGCTACTTTTCTAGAAAAATTGTTTATTCTTGAAAGAAGTAGTGGGAGCAAAGTAGAACTTGAAGAAATTCAAGAACCACAAAGTAGTCAACAGTTGGAACAAGAGCTTATGCCACATGTTGATGAGGTGCAGTCGGAAGCTCAAATTACACAAGAACTTCGAAGATCTAGTAGAACACGTTATGCTCCTGAGAGATATGGATTTCTCATTAGTGAGAGCAATGATGTGTTGGTCATAGATGATGATGACCCTACTAGCTACGAAGAAGCTATGTCTAATGTAGACTCTTTGAAATGGCGCGAAGCCATGAAATCCGAAATGGATTCCATGTACGAGAACAAGGTATGGACCTTGGTCGAGCCACCTGAAGGAATAAAACCCATAGGGTGCAAGTGGGTCTTTAAAAGAAAGATTGACATGGATGGTAATATTGTTACCTATAAAGCAAAGTTAGTGGCAAAAAGTTATAAACAAAGGCAAGGAATTGACTTTGAAGAAACTTTTTCGCCGGTAGCTATGCTTAAATCTATAAGGATTTTGCTTGCCATAGCTGCTTATTATGACTATGAGATTTGGTAAATGGATGTCAAGACTGCATTCCTTAATGGGAATTTGCAAGAGGATGTGTACATGACACAACCTGAGGGTTTTGACTCCATTGATAGTCATAAGGTATGCAAGCTACAAAAGTCTATTTATGGACTCAAGCAAGCTTCAAGGAGTTGGAACATTCGTTTTGATGAGACAATCAAAGAGTTTGGTTTTCTTAAGAATGAAGACGAGCCTTGTGTATACAAGAAGGTGAGTGGGAGCGCTGTCATTTTCTTAATACTTTATGTGGATGACATATTGTTGATGGGAAACAACATACCTTTACTACAAACCGTAAAGGTATGGCTGTCCAAGAGTTTCTCCATGAAAGATTTAGGAGAGGCAACCTATATTCTGGGAATTAGGATCTATAGAGATAGATCCAAGAGGTTGCTTGGTCTTAGTCAATCGACATACATAGACAAGATGCTAAAGAGGTTTAGCATGGAGCAATCGAAGAAAGGGTACATACCTATGAGACATGGGATTACTCTTTCGAGAGACATGTATCCTAAGACACCTGTCGAGATTGATAGCATGCAAAAGGTTCCTTATGCCTCGGCAATAGGATCCATTATGTATGCTATGCTATGTACAAGACCCGACGTCTCCTATGCTCTAAGTGTTACGAGCAGATTCCAAGCTAACCCTGGTGAGGGTCACTGGGTAGCTGCCAAGAGTATTCTTAAGTATTTGAGAAGAACTAAAGAATTATTCTTGGTTTATGGAGGACACACTTTAGAAGTGTGTGGTTTCACTGATGCTAGTTTTCAGTCAGACAAGGATGATAGTAAGTCGCAATATGGATTTATATTCACGTTAAATGGTGGTGCTGTGAGCTGGAAGAGTTCGAAGCAAGAAACTACCGCTGATTCTACAACTGAAGCCGAGTACATTGCTGCTTTCGAAGCTGCAAAAGAGGCTGTTTGGATCAAGAAGTTCGTCAACGAGCTAGGAGTGGTTCCTTCCATTGTTGATCCTATACCTTTGTATGGTGACAACAATGGTGCCATAGCCCAAGCAAAGGAACCTAGGTCTTATCAACGATCCAAGCACGTACTTAGGCGCTACCATCTTATTAGAGAAATAGTTGGTAGGAATGATGTAAAGATAGAAAAGGTTCTCACTGATGACAATATAGCTGATCATCTCACTAAGGCCTTGTCCCAGAAAAAGCATGATGCTCATGTAAATGCTTTTGGCCTAAAACAAATGAGTGATTGGTTTTAGTGCAAGTGGGAGTTTGTTAGTGTATGCCCTAAAACCAAGATGGTTTAAGGTGTTTTATATGTTATATTTATCCATGTGGTATTTTTCTTTATCATCTATACTTGTATTTCCATGTTACTTGTTTGATTGATAAAGTCCTTAGAATATTGACTGTGTATTAGAGATTGTAAGGGTTACAATTATGAGACTACTAATACATAAAGTCATATTCTTAAATATCCCTAGTCATAGTATTAATGAGATTGGACATCATTGATACGGATAGACTAGCACATACTTTGCCTCCACTTATGGTAAGTAGTAGTTGATCTCATTGACTATGGTGTGCGTGACACTTAAGCTTGTATGTGGATGTTTGTTTGAGAACAAGTTCATTGGATTGATCCGCCAAGAGTTTCAACTATAGTGCCAATAGTTGAACTCTTAATGGCAATGGTGTAAGTGATCCTTTGACTTGAGATTACCATAGTATCTTGAGTGTGGATTGCTATACTTTGACTCTATTCCTCGGTGCCCGTAAAAGGGTAGCTCATAGGTTAGAGATTGGGTATAGTTTGAAGCATGGAAAGATAGTGAGTAATCAATATAGGATTCACCACTCCTTAATAGGAGAGTATATCCCTTAATGGCCACTTGTTGGAAATATTAACTCATAAATCTTCTGCAGAAGTGATAGTATAACTTGGAAGTAGTTTCAAGGTTATACATTCATGGAGAGTTATATTTCTGGAACAAGAAAATATAAATTAGTCATTTAAAAGTATGCACTATACTTTTAGACTAATTGGGATATAGTGTGGTGAAAGGATATTAATTACACGGTAACATTGTCATTGAAGGGTATGGTCTACCATATGACTTTCCTATTTACTTGGGTGGTCATGATGCATTGCTAGACGCCACTCATGATCTATAAGTATGAATTGATTAATTAGTGAATTAATGATAAATTAAAAGTGTTTAATTTATCTAGCTCAATTAATGAGTTATAATTTATACTTATTGCCAACGTGAATGGAATCTAATAGGTCACACACATAAAGAACAAAATCTTTGGGTTAAAATGTAATTAAGATAAGTATGACATACTTATGGGGCTAATTTATGAGATAAATTAACTTAAAGGACTTATTTATAAATATTCTAAGTCTTGCAGGAAATTAGTTTCCTAAAAGAAATAAAGTAACTAATTGGTTTCCTTATGGAATAGATTTCCTAAAGGAGAAGGATTAGCTTAAAGTAAGTTGCCTAAACCTTCTTGGTTTCTAATTAGCTTTATTTCCTAAAAGACTAGATTACTTCCTCTATAAATAGGTTCATGCTTTGACTCTTGAATTATTATTGCTACACAAAAAGAAAACTAGTGAGAGAAAATAGAAGAAAGAAAAAGGCACGCCTCTCTCTCTCTCTCTAGGCGCCTTTCTCTCTCTCTCCTAAGGGTTAGGTTTTTCTTCTTCTTGTGTTCTTAATAATTCAAGGGAGCTAGCACTGAAAAGTCAAAGCAAGCAAGCCTACAAGGTTCCCAAAGAAGTTGTTCGTGTGGATATCGTTAGAGGCTCTACGCTTGGAGGGCTTTTCGTGGTAGATCTAACATCTTCTTCGAAGGATCTTTGCCTAGAAGCATAGAAATCTTCTGTGCTTAAGGTAATCTTCATGCAAACCCCCTTGTTAATCATATAGATATGTCAAAGAGATCCATGGTTAAGGTAATAAATTTTTATTTTTCCGCTGCGTTACCTATGCTATTACCTTACAAAAATAAAGTCATAAATTAAATACAGAGTCTAGGTTGCCAGACTAAAATGAACAGAAAGTGGGTCCAGGCTGCTGGACAAAATAAACTCATAAACTAAATGCAGAGTTTAGGCTGCCAGACTGAAATGGACAGAAAGTGAGTCTAGGCTACTGGACAAAATAAATTCATCAACTAAATGCAGAGTCTGAGCTGCCAGACTAAAATGGACAGAACGCGGGTCCAGGCTGCTGGACAAAATAAATTCATAAACTAAATACAGAGTCTGGGCTGCCAGACTAAAATGAAAAGAAAGCGGGTCAAGGCTGCTGGACAAAATAAACTCATAAACTAAATGCAGAGTTTGGGCTACCAGCCTAAAATGGACAGAAAGCGAGTCCAGGCTGCTGGACAAAATAAATTCATAAACTAAATGTAGAGTCTGGGCTGCCAAACTAAAATGAACAAAAAGCGGGTCCAGGCTGCTGGACAAAATAAATTTATAAACTACATGCAGAAAGCAGTGCCTACATTGCTGGACAAAATAAATTCATAAACTAAATGTAAAAAGCGGTGCCCGGACTGCTTGGTAAAATAAATTATAAACTAAAATGCAGAAAGCAGTGCCCAAGCCGCTGGATAAAACAAATTCATAAACTGAATGCAAAAAGTGATGCCCAGGCTGCTAGATAGAATAAATTCATAAATTGAATGTAGAAAGCGGTGCCCATGCTACTAGACAAAATAAATTCATAAACTAAATGCAGAAAGCGGTGCCCAAGCTGCTGGACAAAATAAATTCATAAACTAAATGCAGAAAGCGGTGCCCAGGCTGCTGGACAAAATAAATTCATAAACTAAATACAGAAAGCGGTGCCCAGGCTGCTGGACAAAATAAATTCATAAACTAAATGCAAGCTTAGAAAAACTCAACCAAAAGCATTCAATTTTAATTTTTAAAAAATTGATTTTTTTTTTCATTTTTTGGATTTTTTTTCTTTTTTTTCTTCTTTTTTTTAACCAACAGTTGATAAAAAATAAAATTTACCCCAATATCAATTTCTCGCTCATTTCGAAATTGCTCATTTCAACAATTTGGCTCTATGTGAAAACATCAAATTCTATTTGAAATCAATCTTTTGAAAAGAGAAGCTTTGCCCTTTTATGAATTAAGTGAAATTATTTTGAAACTCACTTTTCAAATTTGCCCCAGTATAAATCTGCTTTTCACAACATTTTGTCCTAATTCCACAGCATAAAAAATTAATCTCAAAATAATAAAAAAAAAATTTTCTAAAAAATTTTGCCCCAATGTTAATTTGAATGCAATCTTTAAATTGAACCATGCCATCGACCAAACCATCAATAACTAAAGAGAATTATCCCAGTTTTCATCCTTGATGAAGACCTCATGCAATAGTAGCGCGCTCCTTCATGCAAAAGAAAACAAACGGCTACATTGCAATATACTGCCACCACATGACGGTCCCTTACTCCGCTAGCACGTATAAACATGAGAATTATCATCTCTAAAAGCTGATACCGTCTCATGCTTCACTTTTTGCCAATTTTTTATTTCAACAAATTTTGGTTCATGGTTCCAATCGTATATCCATATTGTCTTTCCTCCCTGTGTACTACGGACTTCCGATAAATTTAGGATTGTCGTTGCTTTTATTCCAAGTTCAAACAAATCAAGTAACAAAATTTCAATTGTAAATCAGTGAGGAAATACTTTACATGCAATATGGTACAGGAAATTCTAGACCATAAATATTATTTCAAATAAAATGCGTGAAGCTTTCGATTTTAATGGCAAAACAAAAAAATAAATTGTTACGCTTTATTGAAAAATGAATTTTTTGGACGACAGCTCTGAAATATCTAATATTTTGATCCTTTAGATGTCATTCTACTTGAACTTCCATAATTGCCACAAAATGATCAATTAGAAGCAAAACCTCAAGTAACCGTAGTCACCAGCTTCCACGAAGAACTCCACATTCCATGCACAAATATCTTATTTCCTCACTTGTGAGCCTTTATCCGTAGTTGTAACACCCTAGAAAATACATGCAAGAATAATTTAATCCATGTACGACTATTAGTAGAAAAAATATATATAGAGAAAAGAAAAAGAAAAGGGAAAAACCGAAAATGCACTTACAAGAGACATTCTTTCAGTTAGGGTTAAGTGTTAATCCTTGATTTATTAGTTGGAAGATTTCTTAAGTTAATCAGGTTAATTAACTAAGATTCTTTCATTATTAAGTAGGACACCTAAGTACCAAATTTAGGAATAATTTTATTGGACCATTAATTTATAATTGTGTTTAATTTTGACTAGCTTATTCTACTATTTTCTAGTCTTTTGACTACTTGAATTTTCGCTCAATTTTACTCAAAAAATTCCACTTGTTCTCTTGCTTTATTTTCTTTTCTTGGCTGAATTTTCTTCTCTCTTTTTCTTTTCTCTTGGCCGAAATTTCTTCTTTCTTTTTCTTTTTCTTCTTGGCCGAATTTCTTTCTTCTTTTCTTTCCTCATGGCCAGCTCTTTTTTCTCTTATTTTTCTCTCTTTTTGCTTTAAGATTTGTGCTATTATGTTACTAATTACTAGGTGATAAAGAGAGTAAAAAGTTCTACCAATTAAACTTGTCCAACTTAACCACTAATACCTTAAAAGCATAAACCTAACTTGACTCTTGTTATGTTTTGATTGGTTATTCTTTTTCCCTACTTTTCTCTTTATTTCTTTTCTATTTTCCTAGCCTATTTCTTTCTCTTTTCTTCATCATCTTGGCCGGCCATCCTACTCTCTCTCTACCTCTCTTTTGCTCTCAATTTTCTTGAAGCTTTCTCTCTAAATTTTGAGCAATTTCACCATAGAAAGTGAAGCTTTTCTTCTTCCTAAGCAAGGTTCTAAGCTTGTTTAAGGTAACTACTATGAGCTTTTGCTATTAAATTTCAAGTTTTCTTTAGCTTCTGTACAAGTTTAAATCTAGATTCTTGTTATTACTACTTGAAGAATTTAGTTGGAAGTGAAGATTTACTTGCTAGACAAAGTGTTCTTGTGGTTAGATAGACTAGTAAATAGCATTTAAACCTTGAAATTTCATGTGTTATATGTTGCTTGGTTGAAGAAACTTGGAGTAGAAATCTTGAAGTTGAGTGGAATTTTGAATGAAATTGAGTTTGAATTGAACATAGAAATTGTAGAACTTGTTGAAAATGGGTTGGTTGGCTATTTTCTTGCAGGAAAAAAATTTGGGTTAGTCCGATTTTAAGGGGAGATGTTGCCGAAATTTTGGTAGAATTAAAAGAAAAAAATTGACAAGTGAGATTTTAAACCTAGAATATGCACAATTTAAGGAAGTTGATGTGCAGGAATTTTTAGAAAATGACCTAGTGATAAATTAAATTTTCTTAGAATAAGAAAACCCTGAAAACAAAACCCTAATCTCTAAAACCCTAGAAATGAAACCCTAAAAATAATTGGGTTATCTCTTGAATTTTCTTACTAATTTACTTAGGGTTTTGATCTAGTTTTCATTAGATTATTTCTTTAGAATTCCAGGACCTAAAAGCGAGACCCGACCATTTTACAAACTTTTCTCTTAGGCATTCCAGGTGAGTGTCTCTATGTGTGCATGATGCATAAAATGTTATGTTCCACTTGTAAATATTATGTTACACTTGCAAATATTATGTGATAAAATGTGTTACTTGAGGAAAGATGTGTACTTTATCGCATCTATTCCACAATGTGTTACATGCTTTCACTATCCAATGTGTTACTTGTGCGTGAGACTTCCGTGACTAACTTTACCGTTACTTCGCGGATAGTCAACCCAAACAGGCTTGGGAGGATATAAGGTGCTGGGTGTTTTAGGGCATGTTGTTCTTTCCCTTTTGAGTTGTGAATCCTCAAAGAGGCCAACTCCGGATTGAACTTTCTTACATGTTGGCCCTTCAAGGTTGAGATTACTCCCTGGATGTAGTAGCCTGTACGGAGGTTATAAGGTGAACGGTGGTTAGGGCTTGCGTGATAATACTAGCATGTCCTTTGATAAAGACCTGAGCTATTATCTCGGTCCTAACGTCATGATTACATGATCAATACTTGCTTCTCCTGCGGTTGAGCTTGCTCCCATAGTTGAGCCGTGTATCCGCTCTTGACTACTTGTTAATTAAATTGTTCATATCTTGTTTATTTAATTTGTCCATTATTTTATTCAATAAAATAATGAGATCTTGATATGGTTGCATGACTTGGGCATTCACTGGGCTATTATAGCTCATTCCTTTTATTTGTTTTCCTTTACCCAGGTTTCCTGAAAAATTAAAGCTGGATCGACTGGTTTTGAATATAATAGATGTCTTAGTTATTGTAATAGCCAAACTATTTTAGGCTATCCTTGTGAAAATCATGTATATTCATGACATGTACACTTCTTGATGTTACTTGTACCTTTAAGTTAAATAATATGAATGTATTTTATTTTATTCTATTTTATTTCATTTTATTTGGAGTTAAGTATGCGTGGATGTTCTGAGTGAGTGCTCGACTTGAGTCCTGGCGAGAGCTAGGTAGGCAGTCCGCTAAGCCCTTTGGTGCGCCTCTGGGTAAGGCGGGACTGTCACAGTAGTCACCCAACCTCAGCGCCCTTTCGGGTTTTCACTGAGGTTTCCCCCTCCCATTTTATTTATTTTTTTTCTTTTTTTTTTCTTTTCTTTCTTTCTTTCTCTTTTTTTTCTTCTTTTTTTTTTCTTTCTTTTCAGGCGCCCTTTTGGGTTTTCACCTTTTTTTTAGGCACCCTTTCGAGTTTTCACCTTTGTAGAGCAAAAAGAAAGCAAGCAACATTCAGTTCTTGATCAGTTGTCTCCTTTTTCATAAAATCAGACTTGGCATTAAAATATTTGGCATCAGTAAGACAATCATCCCTTGATTGATTAGGGATGGATATATAACATCATACGCCCTATTGATTTGCAAATTTTCATTTAAAAAATTATCTCAAAATAAAGATGGAGGTCGGTAACATTCTCGGCTTTTGTAATGGGGTTAGTTAAGGTGCTTGAAAGGTTAAGGCTAGAAAGCAGAATTTGTGAAAAGGTTGATCATCTTGAGGTCGCATTTTTAGAATGACTCATCCCAAATTTATTCCTTGACTTTTTAGAATTCTCTTTCTTCTTTCTTTTTTTTTTTTAAAATTTGCCCCAATTTATCACTTTTTCGTGGGGTTTTCTTTTTATATCATTTTTACTCTTTTCTCTCTCTCTCTCTCTCTCTTCTTTTTATTTAACCAACAGTCAATCAAAAAATAAAATTTGCTCCAGTATGGGCTGCGACCATCAAGTGGGTTATGAAATGAAATTTATAGATTCTGAAGGCTCAAAAGGGAAAAACTAAGGGAAGAAAATGTTTGAGGAAAAGAAAGAAGGCCCGCCTTTGACCCGTCCTCTTTTGTAATAATTTTTAAAAGAAAACTTTCTAATCAAATGTAAAATTTTTTCACCATGTTTGAATTGATAATCTAGGGAAACACTTGTCCATCCATTTCTGTCAAAATAAGGTCTCCTCTTGATAGTACCTTTTTCACAATAAATGGACCTTGCCAATTTGGGGTAAACTTGCCCTTAGCCTCTTCTTGATTTGGAAGGATCCATTTCAAGACTTTATCTCCCACCTCAAACAGACGCGACTTGACTTTTTTATTATTAGCATGAGCCATTCATCGTTGGTAACATTGTCCATGACAAATAGCGTTTAACCTCTTCTCATCAATTAGTGCCAACTGTTTGTGGCGTTCCTTTAACCACTCTTCCTCTTCCAATTGGGCTTCCATCAAAATGCGTAAAGAAGGAATTTCTACCTTTGCAGGTAAAACTGCCTCCATTCCATACATAAGAGAATAAGGAGTTGCCCTTGTTGAAGTTCTAATTGCTGTCGTATAGGCCAAAAGTGCAAAGGGCAACTTCTTGTGCCAATCTCGGTAAGTATCAATCATCTTTCGAATGATTTTCTTCAGATTCTTATTGGCAGTTTCGACGGCACCATTAGCCTTAAGCCTATAGATAACGGAGTTTCTATGCTTGATCTTGAATAGACTATACAATCCATCTACCATGTCGTTATTGAGATTCCTTGCATTGTCAGTGATCAAAGTTTCAGGCACACCAAAACGACAAATGATATGGTTCTTAAGAAAAATTTGCTACCACCTTTTTGGTCACTTGCTTGTAAGATTCTGCTTCTACCCATTTGGTGAAATACTCAATCGCCACCAAGATGAATTTATGCCCATTTGAAGCTGGAGGATCGATGACTCCAATCACATCCATTTCCCACATTAAGCACGGCCAAGGAGCAATCATACTATGAAGTTCCGAAGGAGGGGCACGTATTACATCACCATGCATTTGATATTTAACGCACTTTCTAACGAATACAACACATTCGTGCTCCATGGTGGGCCAAAAATGTCCTATTCTAATGATCTTTTTGGCCAACAAGTGTCCATTCATATGCGGTCCGCATACACCATTGTGTACTTCCTTCATCAAATACACAGCTTCTTTCTCGTCGACGCATCTCAGGAGGTCCAAATCACTTGACCTTTTGTATAAAACTTCCCCATTCAGAAAAAATAATGTAGACATTTTTCAGAGAAAATTCTTAGACATTGTACTGCCACCTGGGGGATAAAATCCATTCCTTAGATATTCCTTCAAATCATGAAACAAAGGAAGACCGTCAGGTTCCGGTTCGATGCTCAAACAGTGGGTCGGTTCCTCTTGAAGATGAATTTGGATAGGCTCAATTGTCAATTCATCAAGGTGTTTAATCATGGAAGATATCGTGGCTAGAGCGTCTGCAAAGACATTACAAGTTTGCGGAATATGCTGAAATTCTAGGCTCTTGAATTTAGAAGCTAAACTGAATAGACTGCAATGATACAAAATGATTTTGGAATCCCGAGTCATCCAACGTTTAAGCGTCTGATGCACCAGCAAGTATGAATCACTGAACACTATCAAATCCTTAATCTCCATCTCCAAAGCCATCTTCAAACCTAGAATACAAGCTTCATACTCAGCCATGTTATTAGTATAGGAAAAACATAATTTGGCAGTTATAGGATAATGCTTCCTTTCTGGTGATACCAAGACGGCTCCAATCCCAGCCCCGAAAGAATTTGAAGCGTCATCAAAGAATAATATGCACTCTGTGTACTGCTCATTCACGTCTTCAACTGCTCCAATGAACAAAATCTCTTCATCGGGAAAGTAAGTGTTGAGTGGTTGATAATCATCTTCTATGGGATTTTCTGCCAAGTGATCTGCTATGGCCTGTCCTTTTACTGCCTTTTGCGTGGTGAAAACAATGTTGAACTTCGAAAGAATCATTTGCCATTTGGCCATGCATCTAGTAGACATCAGTTTTTTCCAACAAATATCTTAAAGGATCAAAACGGGAAATAAGGTAAGCAGTGTGACCAAGAAGATAGTGCCTAAGCTTTTGAGTAGCCCAAACTAGTGCACAACACAACCTTTCCAATAATGAATAATCCATCTCATAGGCCGTGAACTTCTTGCTCAAATAATATATTGCCTGCTTCTTTTTCCCTGAATCATCATGCTGGCCCAAAACACAACCTATTACTCCGTCTAATACTGACAGATACATGATGAGTGATCGACTTGACTTTCGTGGCACTAAAATAGGAAGATTCAATAGATAGTCCTTAATTTTATCAAAAGCTTGCTGGCAATCCTCATTCCAGTCCATTGGAGCATTCTTCCTTAATAATTTAAATAGTGGCTCACAAGTGAGGGTTAGCTGAGCAATGAATCTGCCGATGAAATTAATCTTTCCCAAGAAACTCTTCACATCTTTTTGCGTTTTTGGAATTGGCATATCCCGTATGGCTTTTATCTTTGTGGGATCTATTTCATTACCTTTCTTGCTGACAATGAAACCCAACAACTTGTTGGCAGGGGACCCGAAAGCACATTTTGTAGGATTTAACCTCAAATTATACTTCCTTAATCTCTCAAACAATTTCTTCAAATTCACCAAATGATCCTCGGACCTCTTAGACTTGATTATGCTGTCATCCACATAAACTTCTATCTCCTTGTGAATCATGTCAGGGAACAACGTAGTCATAGTCCTTTGATAAGTGGCTCCAGCGTTTTTCAACCCGAAAGGCATGACTCTGTAACAAAATGTGCCCCATGGGGTGATAAATGCTGTCTTCTCTCTATCCTCTTCTGCTACCAGGAGTTGATGATATCCAGCAAAACAATCAATGAATGAGTCCATTTCATGTCCTGCTATGTTATCTAATAGAATGTGAATATTAGGTAAACGAAAATCATCTTTTGGACTGCCTTTGTTTAAGTCCCGATAATCTACGCAAACCAGCACTTCTCCGGACTTTTTAAGAATTGGGACCATATTTGATAGTCAAATGGGATAGTGGGACACAATAATGATTTTGGCATTAAACTGCTTGACTATTTGCTCCTTAATCTTAAGGCTCATTTTAGGTTTAAATTTACGAGGTTTTTGTTTTACTGGAGGAAAGTTTAGATCAGTGGGTAATCTGTGCACTACTATGTCTATGGATACCCCAGGCATATCATCATAAGACCATGCGAACACATCCTGAAACATCGTGAGGAATTCAATCATCTTTTTTCTTTGCTTCTTGTTTAAGTGCACACTGATTTTAATTTCTTTCACTTCTGTCTCAATACCAATATTAATGGTTTCTGTTTCTTCCAAGTTTGGCTTGGGTTTTTCTTCATATTGTTCAAGATTCTTAAATACAGAATCATAATCTTCTTCTTTTTTTTTTAAAACAAAACTTAAATACAAAAGAAGGGGACATTATGCCTTGACCTCCAATTATTACATGTAGCAAAAGAAAGACAACTTAAGAAAAATTAATGAAAACGAAAAGAAGAAAAACCTAGTTTATCTATTCTAACAGCTCCACGGACTTCCCTTGGTAATTGTGAAAATTCTTGATAGACCATATTTGTTTTTCCTCGTGCACCATCATTTGAGAGTAGGTCAGCGGGCTTATTCACCTCTCTAAAACAATGATTAAGAGAAACCATATGCTATTGTAATTTTCCTATTGCTTTCACAAATTTGACGTGGTACCATGGACAAGAACTTCTATCTGTAAGAATATTAACCAGTGTTAAAGAATTAGTTTCAATACGAAAAGTTAAATTAGAAACACACAGGCAGACACCAAATAGTAATGCTTGCATCTCTGCCTCCAAAGTCGAACCCCTACCAAAGAAGCAAAAGAAAGTGAAAATGACATTACCATTACTATCTCTCAGCAAGCCACCACCTCAACAATCCCCTGGATTCCTCTTGGAGCACCCATCCGTGTTTAGCTTAAGACCATAGCTACTAGGCATCCATGTGACGGGAGTAATGGTCAATTTCTTTTTCCTTTTAGCAGCATACTCCAAGAGCTCATGCCAATTAGATTGTCGAATACTACATTTGAATCTGCCTTCGCAAGCCATTTTGATATTACAAAATATGTTCACAGTAATTATCTCCCAATCACTAACTATGCCTGAGTGAAAAAAGGGATTTCTTGCCTGCCACAAATGCCAAAGAATAATAATCGGTATAATGGAAACTAAGAAAGCCAGGAATTCATTTTTCACAAACAAAAGCCACCATTTCATCAATCTTTTATGAACCTGATCCCATTCCACCTTGAAGTCCAATGGCACTCCAAAGTATTCCCACACCTTAGAAGAAGTTTCACCCCAGCAGAAAATATGGTCAATAAACTCAATCGAGGGATTTTTACAGCAAAAACACATAGAGGGACCCTGAAGACCCATCCCGTTTAAAACATCATTAATTGGAATTCTTTTATGCAACACCCTCAACATCAAAATGGACATTTTAATAGGTACAAAAGAATTCCAAATGTGTTTAAAGAAAAAACCTAAAGGCTTGCAACTTCTAACACAATCAAAAGCAGATTTAAGGGAGAACAAACCTGAGGACGTAAGTGACCACACCATCTCTAAGGATCCCTCACAAGACTTAGACACCTCACCATCACCATTCATCCAACAAATTTGGTCCTCTACAACCTCCCTGATGGCCAAAATTCGTTTCCTAGCAACTGAATCCAGTCTGGTTTTCTGAACAAAATGAAGAGGACTAGACTTACAAAATTTAGAAACCATGAACTTTGCCCATAGAAATTTCTGTTCTTGGATCTTCCACCATAGCTTGATAGAAAAAGTGTTATGAATATCCTTGAGTGATTGCAGTCCCAGCCCACCTTCATTAGTAGGGAAACATAGACTTTTCCAACTTATCTAGTGGTGCTTCCCCCTATCACCTTTCTTACTCCAAAAAAATACAGAAAACTGCCTTTCCAAATTTTTCAAGACCCCTTTAGGAGGACTAGTAGCTGCAAGAATGTGTAATGGAATAGAGGACAATACATGCTTTATAAGGATCAAACGACCCCCAGTAGATAAGAATTTATTCTGCTAAGCCAAAATTCTAGAAGCAGCAGAAGCACAAATATCAGAAAAATAATCTTTTTTCTCTTACCAACAAAAAGCGGACAAGCCAGATATCATAAAGGGAAAGATTTCTCCACAAAACCCATACTCCTCTTTATCACAGTCTTCCTTAGGCGTGGCATATTTGGATGACAAACAAAACCACACTTAGATAAATTAAGTTACTGTCTA
Source organism: Mitragyna speciosa (assembly GCA_024721245.1). Classification (NCBI taxonomy): domain Eukaryota; kingdom Viridiplantae; phylum Streptophyta; class Magnoliopsida; order Gentianales; family Rubiaceae; genus Mitragyna; species Mitragyna speciosa. The sequence continues at coordinate 19,636,710 of CM045552.1, read as the reverse complement.
AACTATCTCTCATATTCCCTTAACACCTTCGTAACTATCTCTATAGATCTCTTAGCTACACTTGAAAATATAAAAACATCATCAGCAAAAGCAAGATGCGTAATAATTGGACAATCAAAGGGTACCCAAAAAGGGGTAAAATTATGATATTGTGGCAAAAGATTAAGAGCTCTAGACAATCCCTCTGCTGCAATGACAAAGAGAGCTGGTGAAATTGGGTCTCCCTGTCGTAACCCTCTAGTCAATCTAAAAAATCCTTTTGGTACACCATTCACTATTACTGAAAACCAACAATCCGAAATAATTCTCCATATCAAATCAATCCACACCTCACCAAAACCAAAAGCACGAAGAACCTTAACCATGTACAACTAGGAAAGACGGTCGTATGCCTTGGCCATGTCTAATTTCAACACCACATTTCCCCCTCTAGTTTTCTTTCTCATGTCATTTACAACCTCCTGAGCCAAACATAAAATTTTTTGAAATTTGTCTCCCCTTCACGAACCCACTTTGTTCAGGAGATATAATACAAGGTAAAATGATGGATAACCTATCAGCTAACATTCTAGAAATAACTTTATTCACAAAAGTACATAAGCTAATAGGACGAAATTAAGAAAAATCTTGTGGGTGAGATACCTTAGGAATTAAAACAACTAGGGTAGATGTGAAATTCCTAAGTGGACATGCCCCACAAAAAAAAAAAAACTAACCACTGCTTTAAACACATCTTCAGCTACAATACTCCAAGCCTTAATAAAGAAAATACCTGTGAATTCATCAGCACCAGGGGCACTCTCTCCATCCAAGGAAAAGACAGCATGTTTTACCTCCTCTATGGATGGAATCCTTTCAAACAAAGCATTGTCCTCTTCCTGAATTAATTTTGGAATATAATCCAGCTCCATGTCAGACACTATCTTCTCTTGAGAAAAAAGAGATTGAAAATATTGAACTGCCAACATCCCAATTTCCTCCTCATTATCTACCCACTCTCCCTCAAGGTTTTTAATCCTCTGTATCATCGACATGTTTCTACGGGCTGCCACAAATGAGTGGAAGAATTTAGTGTTATGGTCTCCTTCTTTCCACCATTTGATACGGGCCTTCTATAACACCCTAGAAATTCATGCTAAAACCATTTATTTTCTTTTATGTTCACTAGAAAAAAAAATTTTGAAGGGCCGAAATTAGTGGAAAAAATAATAAGGAATGATTTTCTATTTTATTAGCATGTTGTACCATTTCCTTTAAGAGTTGTACCAAGAAGTCTTGCAAGATTAAATATAAGATAAGTGACAAAAATCTCTTCTAATTACACTTGGCCAAGTGGAGATTAATTTGCAAGAAAGTCAAGTTTTACTTTTAGTTTTGTCTTGCTTTGATTGGTCCAACTTTTTCCTAATTCTTTTCCATTTCTTTTCTTCTTTACTTAGGCATTTTTTCTCTCTTTTTCTTCTTCTCAAAACCGGCCCTTCTTCTCCCTCTTTTCTCTCCATTTTCTTTCATTTTCTTGGAGCTTTTACATCCATTTAATCACTTTTCATCCATAGAAATTGAGTTGATTTTCCTCCTAAGCAACAATCTTGTCTTACTAAAGGTATTTCCCAAGAACTTCTCTTCTTATTTCAAGTATAAATTCATAGTTTTGTAGCTTTTAAACCATGTCTTTAATGTTAAGTATGATTTATTTTAGCCATGAAATATGAAGTTTTCTTCCATGAATATGAGATTTATGAACTTGTATGACTTGTAGATAGTGAATTAAACTTGAAATCGCATGATTTAGGTTTGATTTGGTTGAAGAACTTGGAGTAGTTTATGTGGTTTTGTGATGAATTTGGGTGAAATTGAAGTGAGTTTGATGTGAAATTGGTAGAACTACTTGAGATTGGGTTGTTTGGATGTTTTTCTTGCAGGTTTAAAATTTTGGGTTAGTCCGATTATAGGGGAAGTGCTGCCGAAATTTCGGTAAAACCTAAGAAATAAAAGTGAATAGGCTATGATTTAGAGTTTTATAAGCTGTAATTTAGTGATTTGAACGTGCAGAAATTTTCGTAGACGAACCATTAGTGAATTAAACCTTTCCGAGCGAAACTCTAAAAGTTAGAAAACCCTAATTTTGAAAACCCTAAACCCTAGGGTAAAACCCTAAACTCCAAAACCCTAGAAATTTAACCCTAGAAAGACTTAGGGTATTTCTTGAATTTCCTTATGAAATTTCTTAGATTTTAATCAGGTTTTTATACGATTATTTTTTTCTCAGTGAATTTCAGGATCCGCAAGTGAGACCCAACCTTATCGCGAGATTTTCTTAGGCTTCAGGTGAGTGTTCTTACGTGTGCATGATGCATGAAATGCCATGTAATACTTGACATTATTATTTCGATGCATGAAATGATATGTTATACTTGACATGATTATCTAATGAAATGTGTTACTTGAGGAAGGATGTGTACTTTATCGCATCTATTCCGCAATGTGTTACATGCTTTCACTATTATATGTGTTATTTGTGATTGAGACTTCCGTGACTAACTTCACCGTTATTTCACGGTTAGTCAACCCATTCATGAGTTGGAGGTTATAAGGTGCTGGGTGTTTTAGGGCGTGTTGTTCTTTCCCAAATGAGTTGAATTCCTCTAAGAGGCCAACTCCGGATTGAACTATCTTGCTTGTTGGCCCTTCCAAGGTTGAGATTACTCCCTGGATGTGGTAGCTTGTACAGGAGGTTATAAGGTGAATGGTGGTTAGGGTTCTCGCGTGATAATACTGGCATGACCTTTGATAAAGACCTGAGCTATTATCTCGGTCCGAACGTCTTGGTTACATGTTCAGTACTTGCTACTTCTGCGGTTGAGCTTGCTCCCGTAGTTGAGCCCCGTATCCGCCATTGACTACTTGTTAATTAAAATGTTCATATATTGTTTATTTAACTTGTCAAATATTTTATCGAATAAAATCATATTTTACTGGTATGGTTGCATGACTTGAGCACTCACTGGGCTATTATAGCTCATCCCATTTATTTGTTTTCTTTAACCAGGTTTCCCAAAATACTAAAGCTGGAAAAGCTGATTTTTGGACATTGTACATGTTTCGTTTTGTTTATTTTGTTAGCCACTTGTTTAGGCTATTCTTGTACATACTATGTAAATTTTAGTGTGTAAAACCCTTTTGTAATACTTGTACTTCAAATGAATTTTATGAATATATTCCTTTATGAATGTGTTTTATTTTGCATTAATTATGTGTACGTATTGAGCGAGTGCGTGATTCGAGTCCTTGGCGAGAGCTAGGCAGGCAGTCCGCTAAGCCCTTTAGTGCGCCTCTGGGTAAGGTGGGGCTGTCACAAGTGGTATCAGAGCCTAGGTTTGAATCTTGTCAGAACTTAAGTTTGAATCTTTAAAGAATTTAAGTTTGACCCTTATTAGATCTTAAGTCTAAACATTATTTTATATTAGTTTGTTAAGATTTGAAAGTACTAGCTGGCTAGTAATAAGTGAACCTCTAGTTGTAATTGGGATACATAGAATAGTTTTCTTTTGTGATTGGTTTTGGTACTGGTGGATATTGACTCTATTACATTAGGTGTATCATATTAGTAAGTGGTGGCATTAAGTATTTGAAGTGTTAGTGAATGGTTAAATGGTATGACATAGATGGTTCGATATACATTGTAGATGATTAATTATTATGCTCATACAATTTGGAATAGCTAGTATTTAAAGGATATCCTAAGCTTGAATCTTATCTGTGATTCTTTAAGTATGAGTATTTGTTGATTCTTTTGGGTGGTTAGTGTGTACATTGGACAGGATTATTGGGACTAGTTGATTCACACTTCGGGGTGTACAACCTTAGTGTGGGTTGACTTAGTTTTGAGATCCGTGTTCGAGTACTATTATTGATGATTGAGGATTTCGTAGTTTCTTCTATATGGGTTTAGCTTTACTTTGCTATGGATTGTTTAGTATAAGTCCCTTGGTGTAGGATAGTTTAGCTCTAAACCTAGTTCTATTGCAGAATGGCATCTCTTAAGAAAGTCAAGGTATGTAGAGGTTGCAATAGCGTACACTCGGGAGAATGTAGATGGAAAACAGGAGCTTATTTCGGTTGTGAAGAGATGCCTTGGTATTAGACTTGTGTGAATTTTATAAGAAAGAGTGTCAACTTTGGTATTTCTTTACACTCATCCTTTCATTTCATGAGCATAAGAGAAAATCCGAGAATGAGAAAGTAGTAACTATTCCCTCTGTCATGCAAATTTTAAAAGCCATTAAGAAATGAGATGCCTGAAAACCTACGTGAATATAATTGAGAATGGTCTAGTTTATTTTCTAAGCTTGATTTTGAGGTGTAATACTTAAGTATTGTTTATTATTAAGTCTTTCTGGGTTTAGATTTGAGTGATTTATTTTCTTTAAAACAGGTAGGTATGTCAGAGAGTGAGCGAAGTGAGGCATCACGGCCATCAGGTACGACTCGTTGCAGCATGAGTACCATAGAGGACCAATAGTTCGTTACCGTGAGGGACTAGGGCATCCTTACCGTACATTTTCACCTGCCCGCCGAGAACAGCCTGCATGTGATTATTGGAGGACGTACTCCTACCCCGACCATGTTGTACTTTCATTGATTGAGGATAGTAAACGGGTTGAACGCGAAGGTGAAACCTCCCGAGCTCGCGTACATGAGTTGAGAGAGATAGTGAGAGTTCAGGCTCAGAGGATCCGAGAGCTTGAGGCTGCTGTTCGGGAGGAACAGCAGAGGGCCTGATGCTTATCGAATGCAGTACCAGGATGCCCTCGCTGCCGCCTACCATCGAAACTTATGAAGGCCGTGGTAGAAAAAGCGCAACAAGTGGAAGAGACAAAGCCCTTGGATTCGAACGATGCAAGCGAGGAAACGGGGAAGTACTAGTGATTCTCGCATTATCAACTGAAAATGCTCCAGGCCCTAAGGCAGGAAGGGGACCCGGAGGAGTGAGAATTGGGCACAGTGCTCAATCTGGAAGCACAAGAGGGGCTCTGATGGGTAAAGCTCCGCTAGGAAATGAACGAAAGGAGGACACTTCGAAAGAAACTCAACCTCTGGCACTTCAAGTTACTTGCGGATATTGTGGTAAAGGTAATCACACCGAAGAAAATTGCTGGAGGAAAAGCTGTAAATGTTTACGTTGCGGGAGTGCTGGTCATTGAATGAGGCATTGCCCAAGACAGACGGCTAGTGGACAGAGTATAGTTCAGCCGGGGTACAAGGACCTTAATAAAGTCAGAGGAAGTGGAAATAAGTGAAAAGCATCGGCTCGAGTTTATGCTCTAGATAAGCACGATGCCTAGGAATATGTATAGAAGCTTATGCTTATTTTGTTATGTTTGTATGTGTGTTATGTTTGATGTGTAAAACTTTTGAACCTATGTATATCATATTATGGTTATATGTGAACTTTTAAAATGTGTAAATTGAATAACATGTATATATATATATGCGACTCCATTTGGCATGACATTTGCTTCCCTTGTCTTCTTCATGAATGGTTGCATTTTTATACGTCTCGATTAATTATTACATAGACCTCTGAAATTACTAGTTAATACTATTTTAGAATATTGAGTGATGCGGGCCGAGGGAGGGGACGACCCCGTCGACAAGATCGTGAAGAGGGCACCCTAGTCGAACGAAAACCCCAAACCCTGGGGCTGACTCGATGATAGCAGTGTTAAACCGCATGACTGATTTTTGACCCAGCTTGGGAACCGGTAAAATCCAGGAATAGAGGTCGGTAACCCTATAGAAATCCAATAGTAGGAAAGACGTCGCTTTAGAAAGATTTTAAAAAATTTAACCTTCCTAAGTTCTATGGCAGCCAACCCGAATATTCTGAGAAATGGTGGAAGACATCGAGAAATTTTCGCCGCCTTAAACTACACTTATGAAAGGCAGGTGACCTTTGCTATATTTCAATTGGAAGGTGCTGCCACACCCTGGTGAAATTTGGTAAATACTAAGTGAAAACAATACCAGATCCCCGAGAACTTGGGCCAATTTCACCCAAGAGTTAAAGGAAAAATATATCCCTTGTACGAGTGCAAGAGAAGCGGGAGGATGAATTTTTGAGGTTGAAATAGGGACTAATGAGTGTGACAGAATATGAAAGCTTAATTTACAAAATTGTCTCGATATGCTCTTGAGTTAGTAGCTACAGAACGACGGAGGAAAAGGCGATTCATTCCAAGTTTAAATTTGGAGATTCATGAGGCCCTTGCCGCTGCTACTATGGAGACGTATGAAGCTGCGGTGGAAAAAGCACAGCAAGTAGAGGAGACTAAATCTTTAGTTCAGACTTTTCAAGCAAGGAAACGTAGAAGTGCTAGTGATTCCCGACTATTCGAAAATCCAGGTAGAATTTCGAGGACGAAATTCTTTTAAGGAGGGGAGGATGTAACACCCTAGAAATTCATGCCAAAACCATTTATTTTGTATTATGTTCATCTAGAAAAAAAAATTGAAGGGCCGAAATTAGTGGAAAAATAATAAGGAATGATTTTCTATTTTACTAGCATGTTGTACCATTTCCTTTAAGAGTTGTACCAAGAAGTCTTGCAAGATTAATATAGGATAAGTGACAAAAATCTCTTCTAATTACACTTGCCAAGTGTAGTATTCCATGGTTAAGAAAGTCAAGATTTACTTTAGTTCTTGTCTTGCTTTGATTGGTCCAACTTTTTCCTAATTCTTTCCATTTCTTTTCTTCTTTACTTAGGCATTTTTTCTCTCTTTTTCTTCTTCTCAAAATTCCCTTTCTCCTCTTTTCTCTCCATTTTTCTTTCATTTTCTTGGAGCTTTTACATTCCATTTAATCACTTTTCATCCATAGAAATTGAGTTGATCTTCCTCCTAAGCAACAATCTTGTCTTATTAAAGGTATTTCCCAAGAACTTTTCTTCTTATTTCAAGTATAAGATTCATAGTTTTATAGCTTTTAAGCCATGTCTTTATTGTTAAGTATGATTTATTTTAGCCATGAAATATGAAGTTTTATTCCATGAATATGAGGTTTATGGACTTGTATGACTTGTAGATAGTGATTTAAACTTGAAATGGCATGATTTAAGGTTGATTTGGTTGAAGAAACTTGGAGTAGTTTAGGTGTTTTTGTGATGAATTTGGGTGAAATTGAAGTGAGTTTGATGTGAAATTGGTAGAACTACTTGAGATTGGGTTGTTTGGATGTTTTCTTGCAGGTTAAAAATTTTGGGTTAGTCCGATTATAGGGGAAGTGCTGCCGAAATTTCGGTAAAACCTAAGAAATAAAAGTGAATTAGGCTATGATTTAAGAGCTTTATAAGCTGTAATTTAGTGATTTGAAGCGTGCAGAAATTTTCGTAGATTAGCTATTAGTGAGTTAAACCTTTCCGAGCGAAACCCTAAAAAGTTAGAAAACCCTAATTTTGAAAACCCTAAACCCTAGGGTAAAACCCTAAACTCCTAAAACCCTAGAAATTAAACCCTAGAAAGACTGTGGGGTATTTCTCGAATTTCTTATCGAATTACTTAGATTGTTATTCAGGTTTTTATACGATTATTTTCTCTTGAATTTAGGATCCGCAAGTGTAGACCCAACCATATTACGAAATATTTTCTTAGGCTTCAGGTGAGTGTTCTTATGTGTGTATGATGCATGAAATGCCATGTACTACTTGACATCATTATTTTGATGCATAAAATGATATGTTATACTTGACATGATTATCTAGTGATATGTGTTACTTGAGGAAAGATGTGTACTTTATCGCATCTATTCCGCAATGTGTTATATGCTTTCACTATTATATGTGTTATTTGTGAATTGAGACTTCCGTGACTAACTTCACCGTTACTTCACGGTTAGTCAACCCTATCATGAGTTGGAGGTTATAAGGTGCTGGGTGTTTTAGGGCGTGTTGTTCTTTCCCAAATGAGTTGAATTCCTCTAAGAGGCCAACTCCGGATTGAACTTATCTTGCTTGTTGGCCCTTCCAAGGTTGAGATTACTCCCTGGATGTGGTAGCTTGTACGGAGGTTATAAGGTGAATGGTGGTTAGGGTTCTCGCGTGATAATACTGGCATGACCTTTGATAAAGACCTGAGCTATTATCTCGGTCCGAACGTCTTGGTTACATGTTCAGTACTTGCTACTTCTGCGGTTGAGCTTGCTCCCGTAGTTGAGCCCCGTATCCGCCATTGACTACTTGTTAATTAAAATGTTCATATATTGTTTATTTAACTTGTCAAATATTTTATCGAATAAAATCATATTTTACTGGTATGGTTGCATGACTTGAGCACTCACTGGGCTATTATAGCTCATCCCATTTATTTGTTTTCTTTAACCAGGTTTCCCAAAATACTAAAGCTGGAAAAGCTGATTTTTGGACATTGTACATGTTTCGTTTTGTGTATTTTTGTTAGCCACTTGTTTAGGCTATTCTTGTACATACTATGTAAATTTTAGTGTGTAAAACCCTTTTGTAATACTTGTACTTCAAATGAATTTTATGAATATATTACTTTATAAATGTGTTTTATTTTGCATTAATTATGTGTACGTATTGAGCGAGTGCGTGATTCGAGTCCTGGCGAGAGCTAGGCAGGCAGTCCGCTAAGCCCTTTGGTGTGCCTCTGGGTAAGGTGGGGCTGTCACACCTTCTGCCTCCAAAAACTTTCTTCAATACAAATAGCTTTGTTGAGTTCTATATGAGCAGTATGCAAATCCTCCAAAGCTTGGTTTGATCCCTGCTCATCATACACTTTCTCCCTTTCTGCAACTCTATCCTCAAGATTTTTAACATTTTCAAAAATATTCCCAAACTGTTGCCTAGACCATGGTCTGATAGCTTCCTTAACAGCCTTCAATTTTTGACCCAACGCCACCAAGGGGGATCCAGTCTGAGGTTTCTTGCATATCTGCTCAACAAAAGAAAGAAATTGCGAATGAGAGGCCCAAAAATTAAGAAATCAAAATGAACGGGACTTATAATCCAGCCTTGTCTTTATATTGATCAATAATGGAGAATGATCCGAGGGACTACGAGATAAATGCTGTACTGAGAGATCCATCTTTAGCTCACAGAAGGCAGTATTCATTAAGACCCTATCCAGTCTTTTCCAAACTCTAACAATCCGCTGTCGGTTATTACACCACGTATAAGGGGAGCCAGTATAGCCAGCATCAAGTAATTGCATGTCATGCATGAACCTCAAGAAATCCTCAGCCTCTGTTAACTGAATAATTGACCTCCTTTCTTCTCGTCACCACTTGTCACAAGGTTAAGATCACCAGCAATAATCCATGGACAGCTCCTATCACATTCATTTTGCAAATTGATCCACAGCGCCCTTTTATGTTTATCCAAGCATTTTGCATGAATAAATGAGATCCTACATGCTGAAGCAAACCCAGATGAAGAAGCCTTGACCAAGATATGTTGTTCACTCTCCGCCATCACAGAACATGAAATATAAGATTTATAAAACACCCAAATTGACCTAGCATTATTGGAAAAACTAGTACCCATCCCTAATTTATCACTCTCATTCTCATCAACGGTTTGCATTATTTCAGAATTCAGAGAGATATCGAAATGACATTCATCGATTTTAAGTAAAGTCATATCCAAAGGATCATAAGCAGTTATTTTCGGCCATCTGAAAATGAAAATAAAAAGAGTATAAATGGACAGATAGAAAGGCACAATCGTCATTTCATTAAACTCAGAATGCATTTCCTTAAAAAGTGGAGTATATACAACCACACAAGTGCGGTACTATCCTTCTGGAAAAACGTAAAAATGCAGTTCAAACCTAAAAATAGAAAATGTTCAAAACCATTTTCATTGAAAAGTAGATGCAAGAGATGATATGAGCCTGACTCTAACAACATCATATATATAAAGAAAGGTTCATTCTGGGGCCTTGTCCGGAAATGAACAGTAAGCAAAAATAATCCCAAATTTATCGAAACTCCCTTCGCACAGGGAGGTAATCGGCAGTCTAGTTGTTCAATGCTCCTTCCTCAATTTCTTTAAAACCAACAGTATCAGATGCTTCCTCTACACCAGTCATTCCAATGAAAAGGCGACTCATCCCTTCCTCGACATCCTCTTCCTCATAGCTATTTTTAGAAATGACAACACCGGATAACTTGGAAAAACTGTGATACAGTGAAGAGATATAAAGTGGAACCTATTTTTCTTCTTTTTCAGCTTTCTTCTTTTCTTTCATTTCCTTTACATCCTTACCTGCTGGGTGAAAACTAAGCCCAAAGGTATCGCTCTACTCAATCAACTGAATAGGCTCCACGACTCCTTGTAACAGTTTTCCAATGCCCCTTCCCGGTTGATAATCTGCCCTGATCAATTCCTTGGCAATCATAATACTGGCGTTTGGCAGCAATGGCTCAACAGGGAACTTTTCTTCAGGAATCCAATTAACAGAAACAATATCAGCAACGCAAAATCCTTGATCAAATGGTGACTTATCTTTTATTTTTTCAGAAGATCCGCAGTTTATCATCATAGTGCAATCATCCTCAACGAACACGATAATTTGTTTGTCATCCATGATGAATTTCACTATCTGATGCCGGGATGATGGTATTGATCCTGAAGAATGAATCCATAGTCGCCCCAACGACACATTGTATATTCCTAAAAAATTCATGACCTGGCAAGTAACTTGGTATTGGGCAGGACCCATTTCGAGCACTAGATCAATCTCGCCCATGGTCTCCTTCTTTGAGCCATCAAACCCTCTAACAATGATCAAAGATTGGCGAACATATGATAGCAGATACCCTAACTTTTGTAACGTATGTAAGGTAATAAGGGGAGTAACGCAGCGGAAAATTTAAAAATTTATTACCTTAGCCATGAATCTCTTTGATGTAATCTATACGATTAAAGGGTGTTTAGCACAAATACCTCAAGCATAGAAGGTTTCTATGCTTCAAAGGGCAAGATCCTATTCGATGAAGGTGTTGATCTACCATGAAAAGCCCTCCAAGTGTCGAGCCTCCAACGGTATCCACACGAACATGATCTTTAGGAACCTTTGGGCTTGCTTGCCTTGCCTTTTGAGTGCTAGCTCCCTTGAATGATTCATGAAGAACACAAGAGGAAGAAAGAAGTTGAAACCCTAACAATTAGGGAAGGAGGTGTGGCGTTTTTCTTGAAGAGAAAAACCGCCTCTCTCAATTTTTCTCTCTCTAAATTTTATGTTGTGTTTCATCAATCTTCCAAGAGTCAAGGCATGGACTTATTTATAGATGTAGTATCCTAGTCTTTTAAGGAAACAAGAGCAATTGGAAACCAAGAAGGTTTAGGAAGCTTGCCTTAAGCTAATCCTATTCCTTTAGGAAACCAATTCCAAAAGGAAACCAAATAGCTTCTTAATTCCTTTTAGGAAACTAATTTCCATCAAGACTTAGAATATTTATAATTAAGTCCTTTAAGTTAATTTATCACATAAATTAACCCCATAAGTATCTTATACTTATCTTAATAACAATTTAACCCAAAGACCATGTTCTTATTGTGTGTGACCCATTAGGTTCCATTCACGTTGGCAATAAGTACAAATTATAACTCATTAATTAATTAATTAAGAGCCAGATAAATTAACACTTTAATTTATCATTAATTCACTAATTAATTAATTTGCACTTATAGATCATGAGTGGCGTCTAGCAATGCATCATGACCACCCAAGTGAATAGGAAAGTCATATGGTAGACTACACCTATCAATGACAATGTTACCGTGTAATTAATATCCTTTCACCACACTATATCCCAATTAGTCTAAGAGTGTAGTGCACACTCTTTAAATGACTAATTAATGATTTCTTGTTCCCGAAATATAACTTTCCATAAAAGTATAACCTTGAAACTCTTTCAAGTCATACTTTCACTTTTGCGCAAAAGATTCTTTAAGTCATATTTCAACAAGTGGCCAATCCGGGATATACTCTCCTATAATAAGGAGTGGTGAATCCTATATCGATTACTCACTATCCTTCCATGCTTCATACTATACCCAATCTCTACCGTATGGGCTACTCTTTTACGAGCACCGAGCAATAGAGTCAAAGCATAGCAATCCACACTCAAGATACTATGGTAATCTCAAGTCTAAGGATCACTTACACCATTGCCATTAAGAGTATAATTCATTAGCACTATGAATAGTAACTCTTGGCGGATCAATCCAATGAACTTGTTCTCTAACAAGCATCCACATACCAGCTTAGGTGTCACACGCCATAGTTGACGAGATCAACTACTACTTACCATAAGTAGAGGCAAAGTATGTGCTAGTCTTCCCATATTAATGATGTCCAATCTCATTAATACTACGACTAGGGATATTTAAGAATATAACTTAATGTGTAATAAGAGTCTCATCATTGTAACTCTTACAATCTCTTATACACAGTTAATATTCTATGGACTTTATCAAATAAACAAGTAATATTAATAACAAGTATTAAATGACAAAGAAAATGCCACATATATATAAGCATAACACGAAATAAGCGTAATAAAAATTCCAAAAAAACCAACTTGGTTTTAGGGCATACACTAACAACGTACTCCATGGACAGATGTTCAAAGCAGATCCATTATCGATCAGAACCCTGGGCAAGTGCATCCCATTACATCTCACCGATATATACAAATCATTGTTATGTCTCTTTCCTTCAGGAGTCAACTCATCTTCAGAAAAAGTAATCTGATTGGATGCCAAAATATTTCCCACTATTCTGGCTAACTTTTCAATAGGAATGTCCTTGGGCACATGAGATTCGTTAAGAACTTTCAAAAGGGCATCTCGGTGCATTTCAGATGTCAACAAGAGGTTAAGAATTGAAATCTGTGTCGGCATGTGGCGCAACTGTTCTATCACCTTGTACTCACTTTTTTTCAAGATCTTCAAAAATTCTTCAATTTTCTTTTCGCTAACTGGTGGTTTGGGGGGCAACGTGCTCTCCTTTCCTTTAGCCGGGACAACAACTTCCAGTTCAGCAATTATTCTTCCCGACCTCATTACTGCAGAAATGTCATCATTAAATTCACTGTCTTCATAATTCCACGGCACTTGTTGTAAATCGTTAATTGGTAATTGTTCTGGCAAATCAATAATTTCTGATTCTAGAACTTCTAATTCGAACGGTTGAACATCCAAAACAAATGGTTAATTTGAAGAACTGGGGGTCGACAACATTTTGTCCAAAACAGCTAGCTTGTTTGGTTGGATTATCGGTGATTCTACTCTCCTTGCAAAAATATCTTCCATATGCTAGTTCATGAATTCTTTCCCAAATAGTACCATTCTAGCTCGCCTGTAATTAGCTTCGGTAACTCCCACCATTTCTTCAATTGAGACTGTCAACTCTGTAGGATCAGTAAATTCTTCATCCTAAGGTTATCATCCCGATAGTTGGCCCATGCTACGGCAAAGGATTCTTGTCAACATTTGGAGCTTATTCTCTTCCTCTCCTTAACACAATCTTCCCATCATCAATCATATCTTGAATTTTATGCTTCAAGGCCCAATAATTAGCCTGTAGGATACACTCAACTCCCTGAATGATAGGCACAGATGGTTGATAATCATAGTCACTGACGCAACCCATTGGGAAAAGTTTTATGAGGATTGTGCTAATTTTACTTGTTGCTCTCAACTGTTCATATATCTGATCAAGGGACGACCAAGGGGAGTGAAGGTCCTACGGACATTTTTGTGGTGGGTTTGCTGGATCAACAGCATTTTGAAATTGATTGGATGGAGCATAGTTATTAGGGTAAGCAGGCCTTGGGCGGATTTGCATGGGTGGTCGAGGGTTGTTCTGGAATACTAGTCGAGAATTTTGGAACATATGTTGGGTATGAGGCTGGGTGTTGGTGTGGTAAACAGGCTGAGGGTTGGCATATTGTAAGTGAGGAAGTCGTGTATAAAGAATAGTTCTGAGTTATGGGTCTAAATGATGGGCCTTGATCCCAAATAAAGGCAGCTTCTCCTTCTTTCTTCTTCAATTGGGGCTTCTTCTCGTTGTTGTTTTGATTCTGGATTTTGTATTGCCTCCAATTGCAGTTTCAAAGCTGTCACGTTGACTATTTAGCCTGCCTTGATGAACTCATCGTACTCTTCAAGCTTGTTGATGATAGCTGTAAATGAACTTCCAGTCATGCGAAAGATTACCTAAAAATATGGCGGATCATGAGCTTTAATGAAAGTACGAACGATTTTTTCCTCATTCATGGGAGGCTCTACTTAAGCAGGCCAGCTTTCTCCAATGCTTGGCATATGTCTTATGATCCTCCTGAAGGTTTCCTCTTAGTACTCTCCAGGGTAGTTCGTGTTGGTGCCAATTCGTAATTAAATTCATATTGCTTCACAAAGGCTGTTGACAAGTCCAACCAAGTTCTGATTTCTTGAGATTTTAGATTGGAATACCAATCCAACACATCTCTTTCTAAACTCTCAGGGAATAAGCGCATGAGTAAATTTTCATCATTGACTAGTTTGCTAAACTTGTTAGCAAACATCTTGAGATGCGTCTTGAGATTGCCAGTTCTATCATACTTAGTAAATTTGGGAGCCTTAAAACCCAATGGTAATTGAACATCTGGAAAGAGATAAAAATCATTGTAACCCAATCCGCTATACTTGTTCAACCCTTGATTTTTCTTCATAAACTCCTCAAACCGATCCAACCTCTTAAGCAAGTCCTTGTCCACAAGTGTGGCAATTTCATCTATAGCCGGCCTTCCCTGAGAGGCGACATCCCACACAAAAAGTTCTGCTGTGTGGTTGTGAGGTGCCTAAAAATTAGGTGGGATATTTGGGTTGATTTGTGGGTGAGACTAAGGAAGTGGATAATTGGGTAGATTCATTTGAACAAAGTTTGGGCGCACAGGCAGCAGGTCAGGATTGACGTGAGCAAAGGGTCCTTCAATCGGACTGTCAAAAGGTGGGAGGGAAGCGGTTTACACATTAGACGCAAAAAGCAATTGGTTAACCTGTTCAGGGGAATGGTCAACTATCGACACTGGATTGTTCCGGGCACCACCACTGCTGTTTGCAACCAGTTGGTCAATGACACACCTCTGTGATGCCATTTCTACACTCAAATCCTTAAATTTCCCCAATACTTCACTCAGCTGAGCCCCTAGTATAGAGAAATCCACTGACACTGCTTGAGTCGTTCTTTCTGAAATATCTGGATTGGAAGTCATGTTTATACAACTTTTCAATTGGCGGGTATGGGACTGCGTTTGAATGGGACTTTTATGAAAAGAAGTTATGATTCAAAGTACCTAAAATACATATTGGAGAGGAAACTGATTCAGCCTGTCCTTTCATTATTGGTACTGTCAAAATTTATTGTTTCAAAAAAGAAAAAGAAAAATACTGAAGTTAGTAAGTGTATAAATAATTTCAATGCATGTCCTAAGGGGAGCCCTTATTATGCCAAGGGTAGGCCTAACATGAAATGCAATCCTTTAGGGTGAGACCCCCTTTCAATATCTGAACAGGATGAATTTTAGCTCCAAAGAAACAAGCCTTTTCATTTCTTGAGTCAACTTTCATACAACTTGAGCATTAGAAGAAAAACACTTCACTACTTTCATTGCCAACCCAATACAAGAGAGTACATCATTCTGTCAACTCATCTACACATTCTAAAACTTTCTTCAGCTGGTCTTCCAAGCGCTGAGCTTTGCTGCGGTCTGGCTCCCAAGAGTACCTGTTCATCGATGTGATTGATGTCTGTCTTTCAGCTTCAAGCATTTCTTTTCTTCTCTCGCAGTTCCTGTTTCGCTTTCGTATAAAGTTGCTTGACAGATTCATATGCCTCCTTGTTCTTCTCGGATGTTCTGCTTTGCTTGTATTATTTCGCGATCTTTCATTTCTAATAGGGCTTTCAACCGACTAATTTTCTCAACGGGGTCAATCACAATTTGCTCCTTTGGATGACTCTGATTCTTAAGCCACTCGTCATATTGCAGAGTAGTCCTAGGAGTGCCTTTGTTCTTCGAATCAAAAGAGATATTCTGGTCCGTTCAACGACTTCCCCATGCCTCTGCGATTTTTGACTTTTTCAGAATATTCTCAGGACAGATTCCGTGCTAAAAATAACATGAAAATCTTCAATTTGCAGTTCTGGGAGAATTCTTTGGATGCGCCCGAATTGGCAAAGGATTCTTTGAGATATGTAAGGTGCGATCTTGTTGATGCCTAATAGTGGAATAAATTTTTTCTGAAAGCATTGTAACACCAGTTTATGACACTCAGTCCAATCCAAAACCCGGCAGATCTTTTCCTTACTTAATGTACTAAAAAGCTCCAAGTATCCCTTGACCTCTTTGGGTTGATTCTCTTGATCAAGCCTTCTGTTGTGAGATTGAACCCAATTCACATCCTTTATAACAAGTCCTGACCCTATCATTGATCTTCGACAAAGGTGTTCCATGGCCCGAACTTGAAGTATAATGCTAAGACCATAAAAGAAACCGGGCTTCATCTTGCATTTGGTGCATGCAACAAAGATGTCTGCAATGATGGTTGGAACTATGGTGAGATCTCGTCCGTCGACCCCATGAAAAAGCTCAGATATCATCTTCACGATCCTTATGTTCACCTTGTCATCTGGCCTTGGAAAGAGAAAAATCCTAGCTAGCACGTAACCATAGACTCAAATCCATCTTTGAAACCATGCATCTTCAGTGTTGATAAAGAAGTCCTTTTGTTGTGCGGCGAAACATCCTCTTGAACCAAAATAATGATACAAATGTTTGATTTCTATTGAGTTTGCTTGCTGCTGGTTCAGCTAACTACTGATTCTCTCAACCCTGTGAATTTACTTGAGTTCTCTTTTGTCGCTCATAGTTGAAAATATCAGACCCTTATCATCGAAGTGAAAGCCCTAAACATTCGGCTATTTCTTTCAATGTGATCATCATCTCGTAGTCGCCAAACTTAAACACTGAATGGCTCGAGGCCCCAAACTTGCACTAGAGCATTAATAATGGCTTCATTAGGCTCTACATTGATCAAATATGCCAGATGTCCTAAGTATTGTGATACTAGATTTTGTTTCGAAGGATGCATGGCGTTTCTCCAATTTCTGAGTAGTTGGGAGATCTCATTTTGATTTGTTGATTTTGCACAGGCTACCCATTCTGACTACAACGAAAGTTATTATCAGACTACCTTACCTAGGGTCTCACTCGTCCAGGATAATACTGAAAATGTAAACGTGCATGTCTTTTTAGGGTTATGTACGCAAGACCAAAGGGCGGCTTTCCTTATCATGGGATTTTCGAAATGGCATTCCCTCTAAGGTTCAATGCATGATGCCAATTTATTAAAGCAAGTTAAAATATGCGAAAATGTCAAATTTAGGAAATGTCCTAAAGATTTTTTTTATTATTATCTAACAATGATGCAAAATTTTTTCGAGAAAGACAGACAATAAATTGTACAAAAGAAATTATTAGTTCCAAAAATATTTGATTGAAAAATTGAACCTCCAAAAAGTTACGAGACACAATATTGAAAGAAATAAAAAAATCATGACTTTACAAGTCAAAATGTCAATTTATGAAATTATTTTTGTGTAATGTGGGACGGGAGGGTGGGGATATGGCAAAAATGACGTATCAAATTTTTTTTAAAAAAAAAAAATGATAAACGTAAGCTGTGCAAAAATAAATTTGACCACCTGGGTGCATTTATTGACTTTAAGAAAATTTAGTTCGGATAAAATTGACAAGTACAACAAGAATGAGTAAACTTTGAAAAAGATTTGAAATTGCATCTCTTATTAAAAAATATATAAATTGAAAAATTAGATTTTCGGGACTTCTACAAAATTTACAACGACTTGACCCTTGGGTATTTTGTTTACAATCCATCTTTCTTGAGAAAGTTAATTATGAAAACGAAATTTAAACGTGCCAAAAGAGGGTTGGCTTCCTATGAGAGCACCATGCCAGAGCCTCTTTATTCTATAGTTGTGAATGCAATCAAAGAATAAGAAAGAGCGCATTAGTTTCAACAAATAATACATAACATATTGGCGAAAACAAATAATAAACATAGTAAAATAGGGAAAAGAAAGGGGGTGAATCCCCTCCTCTCGTATCTGATGTACCTGATAGGGTAAGGCTGAACTCTACCCTAGGTTATTCTACATGGATGCATGAGGTTGGGACTCACTAATGCATCTAGACTTGATTTGGCTATCGGTTTCCCAAGCCTTCAGACCTTAAGGGTAAGGGTCATCAATCCCTAAAGCCCTTGGTCGGTGGCTCGAGTGATCCCCTAGACACCGCTATATGTACGGAATGCGATGGCCGCATGTCTAGGCAGATCGATCCTAGTCCTAAAGGGATGGGTGGGCGGCAACCACCAAAAAGAGAAAAAGGGTAAAAAACATCGAATGCACGTATGGAGTGTTCCTTATAAGAGGAGGGAATGTAATATTAACACGCGTGGGCTCTAAGGGTGACTGATCCCCTCTCAAATGCAAACGCGGTCAAATAAAGCAAAAGTAAATAAAACATACATCACATAAGCAATGGAGAGGCGAGGAGTGTGTGAGATGCAAAAGAGAAACCTAAAAACCTAAAAAAGAAAAATGCAATCCTAACACCCAAACGCGATAGAATAGAAGGGTTAAAGACGGAAAAGATGATTAAGCCTTGTGCTCAGACTCACTAGTGATCCCCAGTGGAGTAGCTAAAATCTTATCGCGCCCCGAAATGACACACGGTGGGGTTGTTGACTGTCGTGTCCCGAGAAAAGACATCCGGTCTGGTGATCCATTTCGAAAAGGTAGGTTTTTTAAAAAAATTGTGCGTGTTTGATAAAAATCGAGTTTTTAGTAAAAATGTAATTTTTTTAAGGTAAAAAATGGTATTTTAAAAGAAAATAAGGCCGGGACTAAAAAATGCGATAGTTTTGGCGAATTAATTTTGAAAAAGGCTTTTATTTTGAAAAATGGAGTCGCCACTTGATATTGAGTTAGGGTGTACCAAGTCACCCGAAAAATATTTTAGCAAAACAAACAAAAAATAAAAATTTAAAAAATATTTAAAAACCCTTTTTCGACTCCGGTCTACGAAAAACGAGAGAAAAAGGTCCGAGAGTCACATATGAAGAAAGGGAAGGCAAAGACTTGCACCTAAGGCATCCTTTCTACCTAGTCGAGGCCAGTTGTGAGATTTAATCAAAATTTCCTAAATTAACCCTAAGTTCTATCGCGTTTTAGATGTGTCTAAATGAGTGCAAATCCTAAAATCTAAATGCGGGTATCGAGAGGGTTGAAATGTCCCGTCGAGACTTGGTCGAGATTATCATATTAATTGCGAAATCTAAGTCGAGACCTTGAGGGAGTCACGAGTATCTATGCAAAATGTGATGCAAAAAGAAAAGATAATAATAATAATATATATCAAATGAAAAAAAGAAAGTGGGTATGCAACATGACGGGTACGGGCGACTAATAACTTATGACTAAATGTTCCTACTCACGGAGGGAGGAACGGCATGTACGCCACCGCTTTCCATGTGATTAGGCAACTATTTCTAGTCGGATCACACAAATGTCCTAAAATCTAAGTGAAATGCAACCTAGATGTCATGCATTTGAAGATGTGTCAAAATAAATAAATAATATTAATAATAATAAAAATCATGCAAAATGCAATGAAAACTAAAAATGTGTGAAATGGGATGTAAAATGCACACGAGTGCACCTAACACTAAAATACCCTAAGGGTCTAGCATTAGACTAACCCGTTCTAAGAATGTCCCACTAGCGTTGGACTAGCGGGCGAGCGAGAAAACCATAACAAGCATTGGATTAGTGTGGTGATGGAACAATAAAGCTGACAAAAGCATGAATTAAAATAGCAAAACATTAATTAAAGCAAATAAACACATAAAGACATACAAAATCACATAAGAGCACATAACACATAACCATGCTATTCTAGATGCAAAAATGCTAATTAAAAGCGGTAAAACAAATAAGCACTTAAGCACGCAGAAACACACAAGCCCTAACTATTACATCGGAGGGATTTAGCTACAATTTTAGGGGAAAAAATTAAAGATAGTGTAGACACCAAATTTTGATACACAATTTATTTTCAAATATTGGGGGACCTTTTTTCCACTATTTGGAGTCAAATCCTGATTTTTTGAGTAAAAATGAAGAAATCAGTAATTTTGGAGGGTAGAATAGTAATTTTTTAATTGTAAATATTTTTTTCATTAATTTTGGAGGGGTTTAAATTCATTTTTTGTACTTTTATACACATTTTTAAATTTTGTGATTTTTTCGGATTCAGATGGTATTTTTATGTATTTTCGCTAACACAGGGACAAAATGGTAATTTCGCATCGCGAATATCACTTTCGTCCATTTTTGTGTACCAAATTTGTTTTCAAATTTTCAAACATGTTTCTAAATTTTCTTAACTTTTTTTAGGGTGAATTTCTATTAACAAATTTATTATTTACATTTTTCTTAATTTTTTCTATTTTTTGTGAGAGAATATAAATTTTGATATTTTTTAAGGGCAAGGTTGTAATTTTTGTAGTCAAGGGCGTTTTGGTCTTTTAACCATTTCTTGGAGGTTAAGACTTGTGCACTATAAATACCCCACTTGGGGATTTTAGAAAAGGGGGGGGGGGAAATAAAAAAGTCAATGGAGAGTTTTTAGTTTTTTTTAGTTTTTTTTTAGTTTTTCCATTTCAGCTAGAACACCTAGAACACACACTTTTTTCTGCACACATCTTCAAGTTTTCACACACTACACCAAGTACACACTTTTTTTTCTACACACATCTTCAACCACACACCTAGAACACACACTAGTACATCTTCAACCACACACCTAGAACACCAAGAACACACACTCACACACTCTCTCACACACTACACACACTAACACACTCCATTGGCATGCACAAGTTCACATACATTCACGCCCAGTTCAAAAACACACATACACACACTTGCGTTCACAAACATCATCAGATTCACAACACACGCACACTTACATTCACAAACATCAATTCACGACACACACACCCTTACATACACAAACTGATTCACACACTTCACACTCAAATTCACGCACAACACACACAGTACCATACAATCAGTCACAGACACTACTTCAGATTCACACACAATCAGTCACAAACACCATCAGACACAATTCACACACTTCACACACAGTAGATTCACACACTTCACACTCTTCACTCACATTCACTCTCACACACTCACATGGTCAAATTCACAAACACACACTTTCAAACACAAAATTCATCAGATTTACAAACACACACTTCTATGCACAGAATTCATCGGATTCAGGAACACACACTACACACACTGCTCAGCAATCAGATTCACTTCACATGTAATTCATACACAGACGCACACTACACAGCACACATTTGCAAACCAGATTCACTTCACACACACACAATCCATACACACATATTGCATACCAAAAACACACTGTAACACAATTCAAATACTTGCATACACAGATACATCACACATTCAAACTCACACACAACCACACGCTCACACAAAATCAGAGCCAAAATGCAAACAGTTCACACATTCAAGGGCCTCAATCCAGGACCAATTTCACAACCCCACCAACTTACAATCAAACCCCCCAATCGCCTATAACCTGCAAATAAACAAAATTCAGACAACTACCTGTAGCAGTTCCATCACCACAATCACAAGCTCAATCCAATCAGGCTACCACAAACGCCACCATCCCTCCACCGAATCTACCAACAACCACGTTCAATCGAACCCAGTCATTACCCTCCCCATGTTTACAAACATCAGTGAGAAATGCCCCAAGCCACAATCGAACGCACCACCGTTCACCTGCCCAAATTCACCAAAAACAATCTGCCAAAGCCACAACATTCAATCATCAGACCAGCAAAATAGGAGCACATCACCATCCTCCATCCCCATATCCTTCCACACCGCTCTCCCCTGCCTCCCTTTCCTCCGAATCACACTCAATCAAGTCAATCCACTTAAAATAGGAACCACATCGTCCCTCGATCCTCCATCAGACGGCATTATAGCCTCCAATCACAACAAGGGTTTGCTGATCGGAGCTCCCTCACCAAATAGTCCACCAGTGGCTTCATCGAATCAGGTAAACTCCCTCAACTATTTTAATTCCTTCAGTAACCTATAATTAATAACATGTTGATAGAATTTTAAGCACTCCTGAGAAATTTGAGAAGAGAAAAGTGAGATGGAGCAAAGTGAGAAAAGAAAAGGGAAATCAGCAGGAGAGAACAGAAATTGAGAGCTAAAAGAAAGAGAGATAGAGCGAGAGAGAGAGAGAGAGAGAGAGAGAGACTAGAGTCGGAGAAAAAGAGAAGAAAAGAGGGAAGAATGAGAGAAGCAGCCTGCAGAGAAGATAGAAAAGCAAGAAGAAATAGAGAGCAAAAAATAAAAGAAAAAAAAAAAAAGAAAGAACGAGAGAAGGGAGGAGCGAAGAAGAGTGGGAGCTGGAGAAAGAAATTGGAGAAGAAACAGAGCAGGTCAGACGGCAAAGAAATAGAAAGAGCGAAAACAGGAGAAAAGAGAATAGAAAGATTTTAATAAAAAAAAGACAATTAAGGCAGGGGGTTTTGCAGGTAAAATTCCTTTGATTTGGCGAGTTAAGCTCCTTTAATTTTGTGTTAGTTTTTCTGTTTTAACTTTGTGTCATTTCCTTTAATTTTGTGTTAATCATGTTCTTTTAATTTTGTGTTAATTATGTTCCTTTAATTCTGTTTTTAGTTTTCTTGCAAGTCCTTTAATTCTGTTTTTAGTTTTCTTGCAATTTTGGAGTCCACTGTTTTTATATTTATGAAGTAACTTAATCTCTAGCATAATTAGTTCTTTGGTTGATTTAAACTTCATTTAGGCCGGACATTTTCTTTTGTGGTTTAATATGAGAGAAATAATTGTATTTGGGTCCTTGGATTTTTGCTAAGTGTTACTATGCCTCCAAGAGTTTTCCGTTGCCATATTTAAGCCTTTGCTAGTTATAAATCGGTCCGTAATTGTTCAGTTCTTTTCAACTAAGTCCCCTAGCCTTGTAATCTTTCCCTTGTTGAAATTTATATTTTTGGCCCCCTGTTTATGTGAATTTTTTTTAGTTTTACTCCTTGAGCTTTATTGAATTTTATTTTAGCCCCATAGTTGCTAGAATTCATTTTTTATCTCAATTCGTCAATAATCATATATTTTAGATTTTAATTATTTATACCGAGATACCTTAACTTGTTTGTTCATGTTGAGTAGTATTTGTACCGAGTCTTCTAAAAGGTATTTTCATTACCTTTTAATTGCCTCTTTATGTGCTCCAATATGCTCTAATGTGATTTTATGTATTATTTTAATTTGTTTATTTCTTATTTTATATATTCGTTGAGTATTTATGTAGTTATTTGGTTTGATTTTGAATTTTTATTATTATTTTAGAAAAATATAATATTTTGTATTTAGTTAATCAATGTAATTTTTCTCGTATTTTAGCAAGGATTGTGTAATTAGATAGAAAGTGTAATAGATAGGGTATTTTAATTTCCCCCCTCAAATTGTAAATCAAGCCCCCCTCCCCGGTGTAATAGTTAGGGTTTTGCTTTTGCGTGCTTATATGTTTATTTCTTTTACCGCTTTCCTTAGGATTTTTGCATCTAGAATATTATGCTTATGTGTTATGTACTCCTACGTGACCTTATATGTTTTTTATATGTTTAATTTGCTTTAATGCATGCTTTAGTGTTTAATTCATGATTTATCGTATCCCGTCACCACACTAGTCCAACGCTAGTTGTGGCTTCTTTCTTTCCCGCTAGTCCAATGCTAGTGGGACTTTTAGAACAGGCTAGTCCAATGCTAGACCCTTAGGACATTTTAGTGTTAGGTACATTCGTGTGCATTTCTCATCTCATTTCACACACTTCTAGTTTTATTTTCATTAGGCATGATTTTATTATTACTATTATTGTTGTTATTATTATTATTATTATTTTAACAAATGTTCAGTGCATGATATCTAGGTTGCATCTCACTTAGAAATTAGGACATTTGTGTGATTCGATTAAAAATAGTCATCTACTCACATGGGAAGCGGTGGCGTACAGGCCGTTCCCCCCTCCGTGAGTAGAAACATCCAATCACGAGTTGTTAGTCTCCCAGTACCCGTCATGTTGCATTCCCACTTTCTTCGGCCATTTATTATCTATATTATTATTTTCTTTTCTTTTTGCATTTCATTTTTTGCATTCACACTCGTGACTCCCTCGAGGTCTCGACTTCGGATTTCGCAATTAATGCGATAATTCCGACCAAGCTTCGACGGGACATTCCGACCCTCTCGATATCTACATTTAGACTTAGGATTTGCATTCATATAGATACATCCGAACGCGATAGAATTAGGGTTAATGTAGGAAAATTTGATTAAACCTCGCAACTAGCCTCGGCTAGGTTGAAAGGGTGCCTTAGGCGCAAGTCTTTGCCTTCCCTTTCTTCAAATGTGACTCCCGGACCTTTTTCTCTCGTTTTTCGTAGACCGGAGTCGAAAAAGGGTATTAAATTATTTTTCTAAAATTTTACTTTTTGTCTTGTTTAAACGATTTTTCGGGTGACTTAGTACACCCTAACTCAGTACCAAGTGGTGACTCCATTTTCTTTAAAATAAAACCCTTTTTCAAAAATTATTTGGCCAAACCTGTCGTACTTTTAGTCTCGGCCTTGTTTTTCTTTTAAATACTATTTTTTTAAAATACACTTTTTTCTACAAAAATTTGATTTTTCTCACACACTGCACGGTTTTCCAAAAACCTTTATTTTCGAAAGGGTCATTCAGACCGGACTGTTCTTTTCGGGATGCGACAGGCAGCGACCCTACTAGCACCCTTTTACTTTACGATTTTTTTAGGATGCGACAGATAGCCTATCTATTACACTTGTTATCTAAATACAAAATTTTCCTAAAATATAATATAACTATTACATTGACTAGCTAAATACAAAATATTACACTTTTGTCAAAAATAATAAAATTCAAAATTAAATAACATAAAGCAAATAAATACGCATAAAGCATAATCACATAAAGGCATATTGGAGCACATAAGAGAAAAATCAACGAGGAATAGGGATACCTTTTTAAAGACCCAGTACCAACAGTTAAAAAAAATTGAACATACAAGTCAAGGTATCTCAATATAAACAAATAAAGGCTAAAATATGAAATCCTACCAAAATTAGGGTAAAAAAATAAATTCTATGAACCTAAGGGGACTACAAGTAAGTTTCTATAAAGCTCAAGGGGTAAATTGGAAATTCATGTAAACAGAAGGGGACAAAATGGTAAATTCAAACAATTTAGGGACAAAATGGTAAATGAGGGGACCTAATTGAAATGAAAGTAAAATCTTGGGGGCAATACGAAATTTTGGTGGGTTTAATTATATAAAATGCAATCTTTAAAAGACACACCAATAATGACCAAAAATTAAGGACTAAAGAATAAGTTTCTAAGAATAAAACATCAAATTCTAAAATATAAGAAGCCAATTTAATTAACTAAGATGATTCAATTAATTTAACTTAACCATTATATTAAATTAGTTAAACTTACATTATTAACTAAACATTAACAAACATAATCAATTAAATAAATTTTAAAAAAATGCAAATTAAAGAAAAACCTAAAACTAAAAATTACCCCCCTTCCCCTATTCTACTTCTTCTTCTTCTCCCTGCTTCCCGATTTCTTTCTTTCTATTTCTCATTTTCCTTTCTTCCTTCTCTGTTCCTTCCCCTTTCTCTCCTATCTTCATTTCTACTTCCTGCTCTTTCTTTCTCTCTTTCTCTCGCGTTCTTCTTCTCCCTCCTCCCTTTCTCTATTTCTTCCATTTTTCTCCAATAGCTCTCCTTCCCCCAATTATTTTCTCTCTCTCTACCCTCTGCTCCTCTCTCTGATTCCTTGCTTCTCGTTTTGTTTCTCTAATTCTCTCTCACTTTCTCTTCTTCTCTCCCTTTTGTTCTCTCTGATTTCTCTCCGTCAACTCTCTTCTTCCCTAATTTTGAGAGAAAGTCATAAAACCCTAATGTGTGTTTTTGGGTGTGAAGTGTGTGTTTTGATCCTTAAAGCACAAAAGTTAAAGTGCTTTTAGGGTTTTCAATTTTCTCTTTTTGCTTTTTGCTGATTAAAGGGGTATTTATAGGCCAATTGTCTTGGTCACCAAGAATACTACAAAATAACAAAAACGCCACCGGTAATAAAAATACTAATTTTATATATAATAAAATATTTTTTAACTCCAAAAATTAAAAATTAATACAAAGAAATGACAGCAATCTCTAAAAAATTCAAAGTAAATTTCAAAGTTGATTTCAAAAATAAAAGTTAGGGCTTAAACCTGACAAAAATGCGCTCGATTTCGCCCCTGACCAAAAAAATACACAAAAAAATGGCTATTACCCTAAAAAAATTACCAAAAATTAAAAATAAACTTAAAACCCTAGAAAATGCATTTATGACTCAAAAACTGACAAAAAACGAATTTAAACTGTAAAATAATGATTTTGCCCTTGGACAATGAAAATTCACAGAAAAATAGCTATTAACCTCCAAAAATTAAAATAATCTTAAAACCCTAGGAAATGCATTTATGACTCAAAATTGGTAAAAAATGAATTTAAACTGTAAAATGACAATTTTGCCCCCGGGCAATGAAAATTCACAAAAAAAAACAATCGTCTCTGAAAAAATCAAGAAAATTTAGAAACATGCTTTAAAGAATTAGAAAAATAAATTTGAAACCTAAAATGAGCTAAAATGGTGTTCGCGAGGTGAAATTACCATTTCGCCCTTGTGCTGGTAAAAATATAAAAGAATACCAACTAAATCCAAAAAAATCATAAAAAATTAACAATTTCACATGAAAGTAAACATATGAATTTAAAACCACCAAAGCTCAATGGAAAAAATATTTACAGAGAAAAATTACTATTTTGCCCCTAAGATTATTGAAAAATTTAAATTTGGCCCAA
Source organism: Mitragyna speciosa (assembly GCA_024721245.1). NCBI lineage: Eukaryota > Viridiplantae > Streptophyta > Magnoliopsida > Gentianales > Rubiaceae > Mitragyna > Mitragyna speciosa. The sequence continues at coordinate 19,609,536 of CM045552.1, read as the reverse complement.
AAAATGCAAACATGCCCCCCAATGTTTGAAAATAAATAGTGTTATAGACACCAAATTTTGACACACCATTTATTTTCAAACATTGGAAGGGCATGTTTGCACTTTTTGGGACAAATTTTAATTTTTCAATAATCTAGGGGGCAAAATAGTAATTTTATCTGTAAATATTTTTCTATCAGCTTCTGGGGGTATTAAATTCATATTTTTACTATTATATGAATTTGTTAATTTTTTATAATTTTTTTGGATTTAATTAGTATTCTTTATATTTTTACCATCACGAGGGCAAAATAGTAATTTCACCCCGCGAATGCCATTTTAGCTCATTTTTAGTTCTAAATTCATTTTTCTAATTCTTTAAGCATGTTTCTTAATTTCCTTGATTTTTTCAAAGACAATTACTATTTTTTCTGTGAATTTTCATTGCCCTAGGGCAAAATCGTCATTTTATAAATTAAATTCATTTTTCACCAATTTTGAGTAAAAATGCACTTTCTAGTGTTTTAAGCTTATTTTTAATTTTTGATAATTTTTTTAGAACAATAACTATTTTTCTGTGAATTTTCATTACCCAAGGGCAAAATTGTTATTTTACAAATTAAATTCATTTTTAACAAATTTTGAGTCAAAAATGCATTTTCTAGTGTTTTAAGATTATTTGTAATTTTTGATAATTTTTTAAGACAATAACTATTTTTCTGTGAATTTTCATTGTCCGAGGGCAAAATCGTCATTTTACAGCTTAAATTCATTTTTTGTCAAATTTTGAGTCAAAAAGGCATTTTCTAATGTTGTAAGCTTACTTTTAATTTTGGATAATTTTTTAGGCTAATATCTATTTTTTGTCTATTTTCGTTACACAGGGACAAAATCGTCATTTTTACACCCCGAGCGTGTTTCTATCAATTTTGAGCTCTAGTTTTATTTTTTAAATCTACTGTGAATTCTTTTTGAAAATTTAGAGATCACTGTTATATTTCTTGTATTAATTTTTAATTTTAGGGTTAAAAATATTTTTTTAATAAAATTAGCATTTTTTAATACCAGTGGCATTTTCGTTATTTTACAGCATTCTTGGCCAACAAGACAAGTGGTCTATAAATACCCTCTTTAATCAGCAGAAAAAAGGAAAGAAAAAATGGAAAACCCTAAAACGCTTTTGCTTTTGTGATTTTTAGATTAAAACACACACAAAACACCTAAAAACACCACACACACTAGAGCCGCCAGTTTCATTTTCGTCTTACTGTTCCTGGTTTCAATTTACTGTTCATCCTTCTTCAAGTTAAAAGGTGAGTTCTTTTTTTAATTTAATCCATTTTTTTTCTATTCTTGTATAAACCTGATCAATTGAATGTATTTTCTTGGTGATTTTGGTTGAATATTTTGCTTTTTTTTTTGTTGTTGTTTCTTTTTCTTTCGTTTCTTTTCTGGTTCTGTTTTTCATTTCTGGGTCATTTTTTGGGTCCTGTTTTGCATCTTCATCTCCATCGTTCTGGTTTCTGTCCATGACCTTCATCTCTCTTCTCTCTCCCTCCTCCCTTCTCCACCGTCATCATCATCTGCTACTCTTTTCCACCACCACCTGAAACCATCAGCGCCAATTAATCTCCATCTCCCCCGACACCACTGATCAAACCCAAAGCCTCCCCATGAATTCCATCCATTCAAATGCCCAATTAAACCCCCTCAACCCACCAGTTACCAGTCGAACAACCCAAGACACCACTCCCTACCATCACAGAACCACTAGCTACCATGAACAACACAAAACAGCAATCATTCCACTCCCTTTCACTCCCTGTTGCCCATTACCTGCAAACAACCAAACAAACACAAAACAGAAAACACGATTCACCTCCCCTGTCATCATCCTTCCACCTCCCCAAATTACTCACAAAACTGCAAAAAAAAAAGTACAAACAGCAGGGTCATCAACAACGCCAATTCCCACCCGTCAACCACCGCACCGCCAGTTCATCCCCTGTCAATCAATTCCATCAACAATGTCTACCTGCCAATTCTATCAATCACACACAACAACATTCAATCGCACACGCACACACCCACAAATTCGATTACACAAGCACATATACAATTAATCACAATCTGCCACACATACGCAAAAGCTCAAATTTACAAGCACAGCAATCAATCCAGCATTAACATCACCACCAATTTTGCCAAATCAGCGCCATCAAACGCCATCACATGCACAAAATCACAATCCCAGTTACAAAGCTCAATCCCACGCCACATCATAGCCACTCCAAAAACCCAATTCACCAAGCCACCTCTGTGACAGCCCCACCTTACCCAGAAGCGCACCAAAGGGCTCAGCGGACTGCCTGCCTAGCTCTCGCCAAGTCTCGATACGCACTCACGCAAACGTCCGAGCGTACTTAACTTAAAATAAAATAAACTAAAATAAAATGAAATAAATAAAATACACTCATTTTATTTAACATAAGGTACAATTCACATCAAAAGTATACGTGTCCTAATATACATGATTTTTCACAAAAATAGCCTAACACAGTTCGGCTATTACAATAACTGAAACTTTTATAGTAATCAAAAACTAGTTGATCCAGCTTAAATTTTCAAGTGACCTGAGTAAAGGAAAACAAATAAAATGGAATGAGCTATAATAGCCCAGTGAATGTCCAAGTCATGCAATCATATCAAGAACTCATTATTTTAGTAAATGAAATAATCGAACAATCAAATTAATAAATCAAGATATAAACAATTTAATTTAACATGTAGTCAAAGAAGGATATAGGGCTCAACTACGGAAGCAAGCTTAACCGCAGGAGTATCGAACATGATCAAGACAACAAGGATATCGAGACCGAGGTAAAAGCTCAGGTCCGAGATACTTGAAAAATTCAATCCAGAGTTACTCTCTTCGAGGAATGAAACTCATATAGGAAAGAATATCATACACCTATACCCCACAGCACCTTATATCACCCCAAACTCACCAAGTTGACTAACCGTGAAGTAACGGTGAAGTTAGCCACGGAAGTCCAAAGTCAGGCATAAAGTTCAAGCATAAGTTAGCCCTTTTCGGGACTTTACTCAGATATGAAAATTAACACACACCGAATAACACCCATCACCTTATATCTCTCCCATACTCACCCACGGAAGTCACACGCACAAATAACACGTTAAATAGTGAAAGCATGTAACACATTGCGGAATAGATGCGATAAAGTACACATCTTTCCTCAAGTTGCACATTATATCACATAATATTTGTAAGTGTAACATAATATTTACAAGTGAAACATAACATTTTATCTCAAGCATCGAAATAATAATGTCAAGTATTACATAGCATTTCATGCATCATGCACACATAAGAACACTCACCTGAAGCCTAAGAAAAGATTTCGTAGTATGATTGCGTTTCACTTCCGGATCCTGAAATTCACGAGGAAATAATCGTATAAAAATCCTGACTAAAATCTAAGAAATTTCATAAGGAAATTCAAGAAATACCCCAAGTCTTTCTAGGGTTTAATTTCTAGGGTTTTGGAACTTAGGGTTTTACCCTAGGGTTTAGGGTTTTCAAAATTAGAGTTTCCTAACCTTCTAGGGTTTTGGCTCGGAAAGGTTTAATTCACTAATAACTAGTCTACAAAAATTTCTGCACGCTTACATCACTAAATTACAGCTTATAAAGACTTAAATCATAACCTAATCACTTTTATTTCCTAGGTTTTACCGAAATTTCGGCAGCACTTCCCCTATAATCGGACTAACCCAAAAATTTTAAACCTGCAAGAAAATTCAACAACCCAATCCATTCAACATGTACCACAACTTCTATGTTCAATTTAAACTCAAATTCAATCAAGATTCCACTCAAATTCAAAATCCCTACTCCAAGAATCATCACCCAACTCTGCACAGGGTTGGTTTTCAGCCAACTTCGTGCCATTGCTGGGGTCAATCCACTAAGAACTAGGGAATTGTGATTACATGGTTTGAAAGTACGTTTATAGGGCTACAACTTTCATGAGGATCATCACTTAAAATTCCAACTAGAACAGGTTCAAAATCAGGCCCCAAGTTGGCTCTTCATCAAAACTGTTTACGCAGAACCGAATTTTCAGCCAACTTTGCAAGCTTTCTGCGGTTAATACACAATGAACCACCATGCAAGCTTTATACCGTTTGAAAGGCCCTATGAAGCTAGCTTCTAAAACAACAAGAATCATTCGAATCCAAGCTATCTACACCAAGTTATGAAAGTTTTACTAAAACTGGTCCAGCATGACTGTTTTACGTGTTCTTAAGTTCCAACTTAAATCTTCAACTAAACCACATAGTAAAACATAAATTTTCAAGGTTTAAAGGCCATATACTAGTCTATCTAACCACAAGAACACTTTATATAGCAAGTAATTCTCAAGTTCTAACTAATTTCTCTAAGTAGTATTAACAAGAAACTTAGTCTTAAACTTGCATAAAAACTAATTAAAACATGAAATTAATAAGATAAGTTCATGGTAAATACCTTAGATATGCTTAGAACTTTGCTTAGAAAAGATAGAAGCCCACTTCCTATGGTGGATTTGTTCCAACTTGAGAGATGAAAGTCCAAGAAGTTGGAAGCAAAAATGAGGGAAGAAGAAGAAAGAAGATGGCCGGCCAAGGGGAGAGAAAAAGAGAAAGAAATAGTCTAGGAAAAATGAAAAAGAAATGAAGAAAAGGTGGAAATTAGTTGGCCAATGAAAGTCCCACATGAGTAAAGCAAAAAGTGAGAATTTAATGCAAGTATGGAGACTTGGTTTAATTTGATTGGTTGAAATTATTAACTCTTATCAATTAATATAAACAATAATAAGACATAAATCATTAAAGCAAAAAATAGAGTAAATTAGGGAGAGAGAGAGAACCGGCCACAAGAAGAAAGAAAAGAGAGAGAATTTCGGCCAAGAAAGAAAGAAAAGAGAGAGAAAAATTTCAGCCAGGGGAAAAAAAATAAAGTAAGAAAATAAGTGAAACTTTTGAGAAAAATTGAGCAAAATTTTCAAGTAGTCCAAAGACTAGAAAATAGTAAAATGAACTAGTCAAAATTTAAACACTAATATAAGTTAAATGGTCAAGTAAAATTATTCTTACTTTAGTACTTAAGTGTTCTTGCTTAAAAATGAAAATCTTAACTAATTAACCTAATTAACTCAAGAAATCTTCTAACTAATAAATCAAGGATTAACACTTAACCCTAAATAAGAAATAAAAATGTCTCTTATATGTGCATTTTCTAGGGTGTTACAACCTCCGAATTATCCCTATACACCATAGAAAGAGAGAGAGAGAGAGAGAGAGAGAGGGGTAGACGAAGAAGTCAGAGAAGAAAGGGAATTGGATAAAGAAAATAGACAGACGGACAGAAAGAGAATCAGATAGAAAAGAGAAAATTTGAAGAGAAAAGAATGCTGAAAAAAAAGAAAGAAAGAAGGAATTGGAGCAGAGGAGAGAAAGGAGAGATTCGGAGAGGAGACAATAGGAAGAATGGGAAAAGAATTGGACAAAATTGGAGAAAGGAGGCAGAGAGATCAGTGGAGAAGAGAGAAAAGCAGTGACAAAAAAATGGAAGAAAAACAGAACTGGAAAAGAGAATAAGAGAGAAGAACCATAGAATCACCGAATGAGAGAAACAGAGAGATTGAGAGACGTCTGGAGAAGAAATCAGAAGAGAAAAAATCTAAAAAGAGAGAAAATGAGAGAATTTGGGAAACAAGGGAAAAGCAAAGAAGTTGGGGAAAACGGAGAGAGCGACGGAGAGCTAAAGAAAAGAAAAAGAGAAGACGCAGGGGAGGGGAAGAGAAAAGAAGCAGAAAACAGAGAGAATCTTGAAGGGAGAGAGAGGAAGATGCGAGAGAAAAACTATTTAGGAATATTTTGCAGTAATTATTTTTTATTTAAGGCAGGTAATTTATTTGCTTAACTGTGGATGATTAATTTCTTATTTTTGATTTTGATTGAGCTTTAATTTAGTCAATTAATTTAATTAATTAGGTTGATGTGGCTAACTGATTTAGTTTAGCTTAATTTAACATTTTTATTTTTGGTTTTGTCATATATAATAAAAATGAATATTTGCATTCAAGTCCTTCTTTTCTTTGAGCATCATCAATGTGCCTCCAAAAAATTTTATTTCATGCATTTAAAGGTTTCAATTTAATAGACTGACCCCACCCAGATTTTATGTCCTTTCAATTAAGTCCTATAAATTACAGTCATGCTTTTGCACTTGCTGAAATTTACATTTTATGCTTTCATTTTCTAAAATTTATTGTTTTGCCCTCTTCTCCAATTTATGTTATTTTTCAGTCATGACCCCTTGATTAGTTCAAATTTTTAATTCTTACCCCTTGGGTTTTATAGAATTTTATTCTTAGCCCCCTTAGCTGCTAGAATTTATTTTTTATCTCAATTTATCAATACTCATATATCTTAGGTTTTATTTGTTTATACCATGATGCGTTGATGTGTGCGTTCATTTTTTTTAAGTATTGGTACCGGGTCTTCAAAGAGGTATCCCTATTTCTCGTCAATTTCTCTTTTATGTGTTCTTTATGTGCTCCAATATGCTCCAATGTGATTTTTATGCATTATTTTTATTAATATTATTTGTTTCTTATTTTTACATGCTTTTCGCGTATTTATTTATTTTATATTATTTAATATTAAATTTTATTATTTTGGCAAAAAGTGTTATATTTGTATATTTAGTTAGTCAATGTAATAACTAGATAATATTTCTCACATTTTTAGCAAAAATCATGTATCTAGATAGAAAGTGTAATAGATAGGGCATTTTTAATTTTTCCCTCCTAAAATTCTAAATTAAGCCCCCGGTGTAATAGTTAGTGTTTATTTGCTTTTGTGTGCTTGTGTGCTTATATGTTTTACCGCTTTCTTTAGGAGTTTGCATATAGATATTATGTCTATGTGTTATGTGCTCCTACTTGGCTTTATATGTCTTTATATGTTTAATTTTCTTTTAATTCACGCTTTATTATTTAAATTCATGTTTTTTGGTATTCCGTCACCACACTAGTCCAACGCTAGTTGTGGCTTCTTTCTTTCCCACTAGTCCAACGCTAGTGGGATTTTTTTTAGAACGGGCTAGTCCAACACTATACCCTTAGGACATTTAGTATTAGGTGCATTTGTGTGAGTTTCACATCCCACTTCACACATTTTTAGTTTTCCTTCCATTTTGCATGATTTTTTAATTATTATTATTATTATTATTATTTATTTTTGACACATCTTCAAATGCATGACATCTAGGTTGCATTTCACTTAGAAATTAGGACATTTGTGTGATTCGACTAGAAATAGTCGTCTACTCACGTGGGAAGCGGTGGCGTACAGGCCGTTCTCCCCTCCGTGAGTAGAAATATTCAGTCACGAGCCATTAGTCCCACATGCCCATCATGTTGCATACTGTAACACCCTAGAAATGCACTTACAAGAGACATTTTTTTTCTTATTTAGGGTTAAGTGTTAAACCTTGATTTATTAGTTAGAAGATTTCTTGAGTTAATTAGGTTAATTAGTTAAGATTTTCATTTTAAGCAAGAACACTTAAGTACTAAAGTTAGAATAATTTTACTTGACCATTTAATTTATATTAGTGTTTAAATTTTGATTAGTTCATTTTACTATTTTCTAGTCTTTTGACTACTTGAATTTTTAGCTCAATTTTACTCAAAAATTTCACTTATTTTCTTGCTTTATTTTCTTTTCCCTTGGCTGAAATTTTTCTCTCTCTCCCTATTTTACTCTCTTTTTGCTTTAATAATTTGTGTCTTATTATTGTTAGTATTAAGTGATAAGAAGTTAATGAGCTCCACCAATCAAATTAATCCAAGTAGCTACTCTTGCATTTAAAGACCACCTTTTTGCTTTACTCTTGTGAGGTTTTAATTGGTTAATCATTTTCCCACCTTTTCTTCATTTCTTTTCCATTTTTCCTAGACTATTTCTTTCTCTTTCTTCTCCCTCTTGGCCGGCCATCCCCTTTCCTCTTCTTCTCTCATTTTTACTCTCAACTTCTTGAAGCTTAATCACCAAATTTTGGGTAAATCCACCATAGGAAGTGGGCTTCTTTCTTTTCTAAGCAAAGTTCTAAGCATATCTAAGGTATTTACCATGAACTTTTCCTATTAATTTCATGTTTTAATTAGTTTTATTTGCAAGCTTAAACCTAGATTCTCTATATTACTACTTTGAAAACTTAGTTTGAATTGGAGATTTACTTGTTAGATAAGATGTTCTTGTGGTTAGATAGACTAGTATATGGCCTTTAAACCTTGAAATTTCATGTTTTAGATGTTGTTTGGTTGATGATTCTTGGGGTAAAATCCTTGGAATTTAGTGGAATTTTGATTGAATTTGAACTTGAGTTGAATATAAAAGTTGTGGAACTTGTTGAATTGGGTTGGATTGTTGAATTTTCTTGCAGGGAAAAAATTTAGGTTAGTCCGATTTTAAGGGGAAATGCTACCGAAATTTTGGTAGAATTAAAAGAAGAAAAATTGACAAGTGAGATTTTAAGCCTAGAATGTATTCAATTGAAGGAAATTGAAGTGTAGGAATTTTTAGAAATGATCTAGTGATAGATTAGACTTTCTTAGAATAAGTAAACTCTAAACCCTAGAAACCCTAAAACCAAAACCCTAGAAATGAGTGGGGTATTTTCTTGAATTTTTCTTACTAAATTTACTAGGATTTTAGTTGAATTTTCATTATATTATTTTCTTTTAAATTTCAGGGTCTGAAAATGCATCACGACCATTTTACGAGATCTTTTCTTAGGCACTCCAGGTGAGTGTCTTTATGTGTGCATGATGCATGAAATGTTATGTTTTACTTGTAAATATTATGTTACACTTGCAAATATTATGTGATAAAATGTGTTACTTGAGGAAAGATGTGTACTTTATCGCATCTCTTCCGTAATGTGTTATATGCTTTCACTATTCAACGTGTTATTTGTGCGTGAGACTTCCGTGACTAACTTTACCGTTACTTCACGGATAGTCAACCCGGACAGGCTTGGGAGGTTATAAGGTGCTGGGTGTTTTAGGACGTGATGTTCTTCCCCTTTTGAGTTGTGAATCCTCAAAGAGGCCAACTCCGGATCGAACTTCCGTGCGTGTTGGCCCTCCTAGGTTGAGATTACTCCCTGGATATGGTAGCTTGTACGGAGGTTATAAGGTGAAGGTGGTTAGGGCTTGCGTGATAAAACTGGCACGTTCCTTGACAAAAGACCTGAGCTATTATCTCGGTCAAAATGTCAGGGTTACATGATCAGTACTTGCTTTTCCTGTGGTTGAGCTTGCTCCCTTAGTTGAGCCCTGTATCTGCCCTTGACTACTTGATAATTAAATTGTTCATATCTTGTTTATTTAACTTATTGATTATTTTATTTACTAAAATAATGAGTTTTGATATGATTGCATGACTTAGACATTCACTAGGCTATTATAGCTCATTCCTTTTATTTGTTTTCCTTTACTCAAGTTTCCAATAAAATTAAAGCTGGAACGACTGGTTTTGATTATTATAAATGTTTAGTTATTGTAATAGCCAAACTGTGTTAGGCTATCTTTGTGAAAATCATGTAAATTATGACATGTAAACTTTTGATGTGACTTGTACCCTTTAAGTAAATAATATGAGTGTATTTTATGTTATTCCATTTTATTTTATTTTAGTTTATGTATTTTGAGTTAATTACGCTCGGAGGTTTGCATGAGTGCGTGATTCGAGTCCTGGCGAGAGCTATGCAGGCAGTCTGCTAAGCCCTTTGGTGCACCTCTGGGTAAGGTGGGGCTGCCTCACATACCCACCTTCTTTCTTCACTTACTATACATTATTATTTTCTTTTCTTTTTGCATCACATTTTGCATAAAACTCGTGCCTCCCTTGAGGTCTCGACTCGGGTTTCGCAATCAATGCGATAATTCTACCAAGCCTCAACGGAACACGTCGACCCTTTCGATATTCACGTTTAGACTTAGGAATTGCATTCATATAGATACATCCGAATGCGATAGAATCTAGGGTTAATTTAGGAAAATTTGATTAAACCTCACAACTAGCCTCGACTAGGTTGAAAGGGTGCCTTAGGTGCAAGCCTTTGCCTTCCCTTTCTTCAAATGTGACTCCCGGACATTTTTCTCTCGTTTTTTTTCGTAGACCGGAGTCGAAAAAGGATTTTAAAATATTTTTATTTTTATTTTTATTTTGTTAAACAAATTTTCGGGTGACTTGGTACACCCTAACTCAGTACCAAGTGGCGACTCCATTTTTCAAATAAAACCCTTTTTCAAAATTAGTTGGCCAAAACTATCGCACTTTTAGTCCCGGCCTTGTTTTCTTTTAAAATACCATTTTTCTTAAAATATACTTTTTTCACTAAAACATGATTTTTTCTCACACACGCACGGTTTTTTTAAAACTCGATCTTTTCAAAAGGGGTCACTAGACCGGATCATCTTTTCGGGACGCGACAGTCACGACCCCACTACCACCCTTTACCTTTTACATACGATTTTTTCGGACACGACAAGTGTATCAAAATTTGGTGTCTTCACCATTATTTTGAGATCATATCTCATAGTAAAAACATGCTCTAGGTAAAGGGACCTTGACGGTGGGCCAACAAGTCAACACTTAACAAGAACTCTGATTTTTACTATAATAATGGAAGGCAAGTGACTTAATATTTTATTTGAGGGATTTTATTTTAAATGTACAATATATAGTCTCATCATAGCATGTAATTAAAATATATCGACATATAAAATAAAAACATGCATAATAAACCTCGATGATTATGAACTTTACTAAGATATTTTCCTTGAGCCTTAAGGAAAATATATGGTCAAATTCCTAAGGGACGTGATCAACTCCTTGATGCCTTCCTCATGAGGTCTTCAACTCTTGATGAACCACCATGGTTGGTCCTTGGTGCCATCTCCATCTTCTTTGTACATTACATATGTAATTCCACTCTAAACAATTTAGAAAATTACAAACCTAACCTTAACCTACACTATATACATTACATGTATTGATTAAGAAACCTCTAGTTACATTCGAAGGGAGTTAGGTGAGAAGAGAATTACATCAGAAAATAGAGAAGGCAGGATATGCAGGCCCTATTTTAAAAACCAATACAAGCCAACCATCAAAATAATAAAAATTTAACCATTCAATTACATTGGTCGTAGTCCATAATCAACCACCATGCCATCATATTATTTAACAATTAAATAATATAAACATTTATTTAATTCAAATCATAAATCACATGGTCTAATCAAATTAGATTAATATCCTTGAATTATTTGTCTAAAAAATGTTAGAGAAGGTTTATGGTTTCCAAAGTTGTCTTTCCAAAATTTAACACTTAAAATTGGAAAGAGTTTTTCTAAAATCAACTTTCCAAATTTTAACAATTATTGGAAAGAGTTTTTCACAAAAATTCACACAAAAACACATTTTTCTAAAAAATCAAAATTTTCTCGCTAAGATTCTGCCTTGAGCCGTGGGTACACTACTCGCAGCTCGTGCCCATGGCTCGCGGACATACTTGAGCCGCAGGTACCTGACATGGGTAAATCACCCACGGCTCAAGAGTCATGGGTTGAGTCGTGTTTGAAAAATACGATCTCTTAGCCATGGATTCAGCCACAAGCAAACACCCATGGCTCAGCCCACGGCTGGCCTTCTAAACTTGTAAAAAATGATTTTTCTTGATGTTTTTCAAAACTCTTTTGAACCAAAACGTGTTAAAACCCTTTTAGCACTTAAAATTGGTTTAGAAACCATAAATACAACCTTAAGAACTCATCTTAATTATTTAGAACACTTTTAAACAATTAAGAACCTATCATAAAAATCAAACTCTTGATTTTTCTAAAACAATTTTGAGACAAAATTCATCAAGAACAAACCATCCATATTTGTGACAATTAAATAAATACAAATCATATAGATATAATCAAAGTAGGCTTTGATGCCACTATAAGGTAATAAGGGGAGTAACGCAGCGAAAAATTTAAAAATTTATTACCTTAGCCATGAATCTCTTTGATGTAATCTATACGATTAAAGGGTGTTTAGCACAAATACCTCAAGCATAGAAGGTATCTATGCTTCAAAGGGCAAGATCCTATTCAATGAAAGTGTTGATCTACCATGAAAATCCCTCCAAGTTTCGAGCCTCCAACGGTATCCACACGAACATGATCTTTAGGAACCTTTGGGCTTGCTTGCCTTGCCTTTTGAGTGCTAGCTCCCTTGAATGATTACGAAGAACACAAGAACAAGAAGAGGAAGAAAGCAAAACCCTAACTATTAGGAGAAGAGAGGGTGGCAATTTTTGGAGAATAACGCCCCTCCCTTTCAATTTTTCTCTCTCTAGATTTTGTGTCTTTATGTTGCATCAATCTTTCAAGAGTCAAGGCATGGACTTATTTATAGATGTAGTATCCTAGTCTTTAAGGAAACAAGAGCAATTGGAAACCAAGAAGGTTTAGGAAGATTACCTTAAGCTAATCCTATTCCAAAAGGAAACCAAATAGCTTCTTAATTTCTTTTAGGAAACTAATTTCCATCAAGACTTAGAGTATTCATAATTAACTCCTTTAAGTTAATTTATCACATAAATTAACCCCATAAGTATCTTTTACTTATCTTAATAACAATTTAACCCAAAGACCATATTCTTATTGTGTGCGACTCATTAGGTTCCATTCACATTGGCAACAAGTATAAATTATAACTCATTAATGAATTAATTAAGAGCTACATAAATTAAACACTTTAATTTATCATTAATTCACTAATTAATTAATTTGCACTTATAGATCATGAGTGGCGTCTAGCAATGCATCATGACCACCCAAGTGAATAGGAAAGTCATATGGCAGACTACACCTATCAATGACAATGTTACCGTGTAATTAATATCCTTTCACCATACTATATCCCAATTAGTCTAAGAGTGTAGTGTGCACTCTTTAAATGACTAATTAATGATTCCTTGTTCCCAAAATATAACTTTCTATAAAAGTATAACCTTGAAAACTCTTTCAAGTCATACTTTCACTTTTGCGCAAAAGATTCTTTAAGTTATATTTCAACAAGTGGCCAATCCGGGATATACTCTCCTATAATAAGGAGTGGTGAATCCTATATTGATTACTCACTATCCTTCCATCCTTCATACTATACCCAATCTCTATCATATGGGCTACTCTTTTATGGGCACCGAGCAATAGAGTCAAAGTATAGCAATCCACACTCAAGATACCATGGTAATCTCAAGTCTAAGAATCACGTACACCATTGCCATTAAGAGTATAATTCATTAGCACTATGAATAGTAACTCTTGACGAATCAATCCAATGAATTTGTTCTCTGACAAGCATCCACATATCAGCATAGGTGTCACGCACTGTAGTTGACGAGATCAACTACTACTTACCATAAGTAGAGGCAAAGTATGTGCTAGTCTTCCCATATTAATGATGTCTAATCTCATTAATACTACGACTAGGGATATTTAAGAATAAAACTTAATGTGTAATAAGAGTCTTATCATTGTAACTCTTACAATCTCTTATACACAATTAATATTCTATGGACTTTATCAAATAAACAAGTAATATCAATAACAAGTATTAAATGACAAAGAAAATACCACATATACAAGTATAACACGAAATAAGTGTAACAAAAATACCAAAAAACCAACTTAGTTTTAGGGCATACACTAACATCAAAGAGCTAGGGTTGGATGTACAACTCAAAAGAACAATTGTGCAAACTAATGAAAAAATCCAATTCTTCATCAAAATGCTTGGGAATACGTGAAAAAGTTCTTGCACATGTAGAATCCAGCCCAGCAAAAATCATAAATCAAGTGAGGGCCACAAGGGTGTGATCTGCAAATGGATTCGCAGATAACAACTCGTGAATCTCCATCTACGGATTGCAGGTCGGCTAGGATTCTTCTAGGGCATAAACTTGCATCTTCCTCCAGCTATTTTTGCAGATATTATCACATAGGGATAGGATTTTGCAAGTTGGGGAACACATTGGAAACATAAATGAAGACTTTTGTGCTCAATTGGAATCCCCAAGTAATTTTCATCATTCCATGCATTAATGATTCATACAAGTTAGAAAATGACTTCAAGAACATTTGTCTATAAATAGGAGCCATTTGTAAAGCATTTGTAACAAGCCTTTAGAGTAGAAAGTAGTTATAGTCTCTAGTTTTATACTTAGTTTGGTACAGAATTAATAGAATTCTCTTAATCCTTCAATACAGTGGTGAGGATCATTGTAAGAGACTTTGTAGTGCAACCTTTGAAGGTGAATAAAGAAGAGAAGCTTATTCCATATTAGTTGAGCAATTCCCAAACTCTATCTCTTTTACTTTCAATGGTTGTCATAAATTCTTTCTTTGAAGTTGAACTTTTGGTTATTCACTAACTATGTTGAACTAAAAGCTTCATCTAGACCATAGATGAAGCTAATGAATCAACAAACATGATTTAACTTCATTGCATTGACTAAGCTTGCATTTGTTTGTTTACTTGTTCAAGCTTTAATACTTGTTTTTGCTTGGCCAACTTAAACAAGTCATTTAGTTGCTACTTGACATTGAGAGATGCATTTAACAATGGAAAATGAACAAGTACTGCTTAGGTCTTTCATATGAGAATAATGGATGCTTAAGTGAATCAATACAATCATGTTATCATAAGGTTTCATCATGAGAATAGTTGAAATCTTGTCATTTCATAGAGAGATCTAGTTATGACATTTATGGAATTGGATTCTAGACAAAGCAAGATAACACTTAGTAAGTCATTCATGCATGATTCATTAGTGGATTCTATGTTCTAGGCTTCTTTGTATTGAATTTTACATAAGTTCTCAATCATATACCTGCTCTATTTAAAGGACCCCTATCTCCATCTTATTTTGATTGTGTTTAGATAATAAAAGTTAGTGAAAAAGCGTTAGTAATTGCACCTATTTGATTTCTCGTGGGATTTGACACCTAATACTCCAAACACTACAATCAACCCGTGCACTTGTAGATTAAGTTGGGAGATTAGGGTTTTATTACTTGATTTGTGTACTTTTGTTCATAATTGTTATACCTAATCTATAGCATGTCAAGTTTTTGGCGCCTTTGCCGGGGAATCAAGGCAATATTAAGGCAAAAGCTAGCTTTATTAATCTAAACTTTGTTTATGTTTATTTGAAAATAATCCTTTTTTTTTTGTAGGTGTATGCATAGGAGCTTAAGCGTGGTGCTTCCATTTGATCCGAAAATTGAAAGAACCGCAAGAAAAGCATGGAGACAAAGGCAAGAAGAACAAGCTAAGGTGGAGGAGATTGGTGACACCTCAAGTACATCTCAACCTCAAGAATATCCACAAGTGGTAGTTATGGACATGGTAAACCAAAATCCTAACCTTCAAACTTGTTCTTTACGAGATTTTGCTATGCTGGATCCAACCGGTTCTCATACTAGTATAATTAGACCACCGGTAAATGCAAATAATTTTGAACTTAAGCCGGGACTAATTCAAATGGTTCAATAAAATCAATTTGGTGGTAATGTAAATGAAGATCCACATTTATACTTGGCTAATTTCATGAAAATATGTGATACAATAAAACTAAATGGTGCTTCTGAAGATGCCATAAGGCTTAGATTATTTCCATTTTCTTTAAGAGACAAAGCCAAGCAATGGCATCAAGCATATCCACCAAGTACTTTTGCAACTTGGACAGACCTTTTCAAAGCATTCTTGAACAAATATTTCCCACCGGGAAAGACCGCAAGATTAAGAATGGACATTATAAATTTTTATCAATGCAAAGGAAAGTCTTTATACGAGGCTTGGGACCGATACAAGGACCTAATAAGAAAATGTCCACACCATGGACTTCTCGATTAGTTATTATACAAACCTTCTATAATGGACTTAATTATCAAACAAAAATCAATATAGATGCAACTGTAGGGGGAGCTCTCATGGCAAAATTAGCAAAAGAAGCCCAAGAATTGATTGATGAAATGGCAGCAAATCACTACCAGTGGGCCAATGAAAGAGGTATTAATAAAATATCTCAAGGTATGTATGAAATTGATACTTTAGAAATGTTACGTGCTCAAATGCAACACATGATGAATGTTTTTAATAAACATGTCTCTAGTAGTCAAAATTCATCAAATAGTGTTGTATATTGTCATTTATGTGGTGATTCTCATGATTCATCCACTTGTGCACAAGTTCAATATGTTAACAACTATAAACCTTCTTCTTCTATTAATAATCCTTTTTCCAACACATATAATCCGAGGTGGAGAAACCATCTGATGTGATCCTAGGAGTGCTTACAATCTTGATACTTGGACATTCTCATGGAGCAACTCCTTTGGACCAAGATGAGATCAAATCATGGTTGATCATGAGGGGAACATTCAAGCTTTGTGACTACCATGGTATAATTCGTGACTTTGTGCCTCTCAATGGACTTGGTGATCAAGCTTCTCAAGTGTGTTCATTGGGCCAACAGTTGAAACTTTGGTTGTGGATCAAGTTCAACTAAAAGGAAGGCTGTCAACAAGGAGATCAAGCTGTCCATTCATGGAAGGAAGTTGTGCTATTGGGTCAATGGAAGCTTGGACAATTTTTCATGTTTATTTGGGCTAACCAAGAGTTTTCGACCAATGAAAAAATTGCTGAAAACAAGTTCAAACGGGCTATCTTTCCTTGGAGCTTCAAAAACCCATTTGATCCACCTTGAGCTTGGAAGCCCACACGCAAGCCCAAGTAATGTCTAGGGTGTCTTTTGGAAGTTTTTTTTAGACTTAGTTTTACTTATTTTTCAGACTTCTATTTTGTTATAAGTTGTTTAAGTTAAGTGTTTCAATTAGTTAATGTTTAGGTTTAAGTAGTTGCTTTATTTTATAAGTTCTAGAATCATCTATGTAACCCTATAAATAGAAGGTACTATTCATACGAATTTTATAAGTTTGATGATTCATAAATTTGTGAGTTCTCAAATTGAGTGCTTTCTTTTGTTCTTTGCTGATTAAGAACAACCCCCGAAATTGTAGAGTGATTCCAAGTTCAAAAACCCTAGCTTAGAGTTGCCTTATTGGTTTGATCAAACATTCTAAGTGCTGATTCCTTGAGTTCTTGTTCGTTCCATAAGAAGGTTCAAAGCTTCCTTGAATTTTCGAGTTGTTCTTCTTACGTGTTCAAGGCTATGGTACTGATTCTAGAGTCTAGTTCATCCAAGGGGAAAGGTTCGAAATTCGTACTTGGTCTTTCAAGCAATTTCATGTTTATCCGCGTGTATCACCATCCAAATCTTGGATGGAAGGAGCCAAAGATGATAACTCAACCCAAATTTTCACAAAATAAACCGGCTTGGGAGATAGCAAATGAAAAGGTGACGGAAAGGGTTGAACAATTTGAAATAGAATGCTAGGTATGGCTAGATCTTTAGAAAATCAAATTGTTCAAATAGCTAAACAAATTGTAGACACCAAATTTTCACACACCATTTATTTTCAAACATTGGAGGGGCATGTTTGCACTTATTAGGACAAATTTTAATTTTTCAATAATCTGGGGGGCAAAATAGTAATTTTATCTGTAAATATTTTTCTATCAACTTTGGGGGGTTTTAAATTCATATTTTTACTTTTATGTGAATTTGTTAATTTCTTATGATTTTTCTAGATTTAATTGGTATTCTTTATATTTTTACCAACACAATGGCAAAATGGTAATTTCACCTCGTGAACACCATTTTAGCTCATTTTTAGTTCCAAATTCATTCTTATAATTCTTTAAGCATGTTTCTAAATTTTCTTGATTTTTCGGAGACGATTACTATTTTTCCTGTGAATTTTCATTGCCCAAGGGCAAAATCATCATTTTACAATCTAAATTCATTTTTTATCAAATTTTGAGTCATAATTGCATTTTCTAGTGTTTTAAACTTATTTTTAATTTTTGGTAATTTTTTGAAATCAATAGCTATTTTTCTGTGAATTTTCATTGTCCAAGGGCAAAATCGTCATTTTACAAATTAAGTTCATTTTTATTAATTTTTGAGTCATAAATGCATTTTCCAGTGTTTTAGGATTATTTTTAATTTTTGATAATTTTTTGAGGCTAATATCCATTTTTTTGTGTATTTTTGTTGTTCGGGGGCAAAATCGTCATTTTACACTCCGAGCACGTTTTTATCAGCTTTAAGCTCTAGCTTTTATTTTTGAAATCTACTATGAATTCTTTGTGAAAACTTAGAGATTGCTGTCAGATTCTTTGTATTAATTTTTAATTTTGGGGTTAAAAAATATTTTTTTAATAAAATTAGTATTTTTAATACTGGTGGCGTTTTCGTTATTTTATAGCATTCTTGGCTAATAAGACAAGTGGCCTATAAATATCCCTTTTAATCAGAAAAAAAAAAGAAAAAACCCTAAACTTACATCTTTCTATCTAAAGAAAAGATAAAAAACACACACTCTGACACCTTAAAACACACACCATAGCTGTTTCTTCAAGAGCATCAATTACTATTCGTCTGGTCTTCAAGCAAGCTTCAAAATCACTATTCACCACTAGTTCGTCTTGCAGGATCAAAAGGTAGGTCCTTACTTAATTATTCTTTTAGTTGATTTACTTTTCTTCCATTTTCTTTATGTAAATTTGATTTTGTGTCTAATTGTTTACATTTTGCTTGAGTTTGTTGGATTTTTTTTTTTATTATTTCTGGGCTTTGTTCTCTCTTCTTCCTTGCAACCATTACCGGACTCTCACCATTGAACACCTTCAGGCCATCATAGCTACTCAAAGTCCCACCATAATAACCTGAAATCAACCAAATATAGACATCCTCTTCCACCAAGACCTCCACCGAAGCTACCATTTTTTCAGCTAAAGATCACTTTCGACTCTCTTCATTTACCGTTAGATTTGAGATCCTGTATCGGTTTTGTTTGATTAATCTATTTATGGGTTTAAAGATACAGAATTTTGATTGATGATTTAGGGGGATTTAGTGATTGATCCAAGGAAAGCTTGACTTTGGAAGATTCCGTTTGGTGTTGAAGGAAAGAGATTCGGTGGAGATTGAGAAAATCAAGCTAAAGAAGGCTTAGTTTTATTTGGGATTAAAAAATTTGGGTCTTTGGATCTTGCAGAAAGAAGACGATTCCAGTACTTAGCCTTTATTGGTTTTGATTGCAGTAGTTAGCTTTTAGTTTTAGTTTTTAGTGGGGTCCGTTTCTTTATTTACTTATTTAGGGGTGATTTGCTTTTAGCCTTTATTGGTTTTGATTGCAGTAGTTAGCTTTTAGTTTAGTATTTAGTGAGTACGTTTGTTTATTTACTTATTTAGGGGTGATTTACTTTTAGCCTTTATTGGTTTTGATTGCAGTAGTTAGCTTTTAGTTTAGTTTTTATTGATTACGTTGGTTTATTTACTTATGTATGGGTGATTTGCTTTTAACCGGGTTTAATTTAGTTCTTTGAGTGAACAATTAATTAAGTAATCAGGTTAGTTTAGTTAATTAATCAAGTTCTAACTTTAATTCATGAATTTTTATCTTTTGTCATTGATACGAATATCTACATGTTATCCTTTGGTTTATCGAGTAGTACCAATGTGCCCCAATATTTTTTTATTTTATGCAATTAAGTCCTCAATTTTATAGATCAACTCCCTTAGGTTTTATTTTTCTATCAATTAGGCCATACCAATTGCCTTTTGTCTTTAATAGTTACTGGAATTCCATTTTTTGAGCCCTTATTGTTTCTGATTTTTCTAATTTCAACTACTATGCTGCTGGAATTTTGAATTATTGACCATAAACCTTGCTGTAATTTTTAATTAACCCCCCTAATACCTACTGAAATTCATTTTAGTCCTCACATATGGCTGGAATTTGTTTTGGACCTCCACTAGTTGCAAAAATTTTCATTAGCCCCATAAGCTTGCTCTAATTTATATTTTTACCCCATTAACTGCTGGAAATTGTATTTTGGCCTTTAATGTTGCTGGAATTTGTTTTAAACTCCCATTAACTGTCAGAAAATTGTATTTTAGTCCTTTTATGTTGCTGGAATTTGTTTAAAACCCCATTAACTGCGGGAAATTGTATTTTAGTCCTTTTTTGTTTTTGGAATTTGTTTAAAACCCCATTAACTGCAGGAATTGTATTTTGGTCCTTTTATGTTGCTGGAATTTTTTTTAAACTCCCATTAACTGCTGGAAATTGTATTTTGGCCCTTTAATGTTGCTGGAATTTGTTTTAAACTTCCGTTAACTGCTGGAAATTGTATTTTAGTCCTTTTATGTGTTGTTGGAATTTGTTTTAAACTCCCAAACATTGCTGAAAAATCATTTTTGGCCCCTTTAAATTGCTGGGAATTCATTTTTGTTTTTTTTAAGTTGCTGAAAATTCATTTTTAGCCCGTGTGTTGCTGGAATTTGCATTTTAGGCCCTATGACTTGCTGTAATTATATTTTAGTCTCTATATATTGCTGGAATTGATGTTTTAATCCTTGCACAATACTGGAATTTGTGTTTTTGTCCTTTCAAGTGGCTAGATTTTTAATTTTAGGCTTCCATTTGTTGTTGGAATTTGTATTTTATTGCTTCTAGTTGCTAGAATTTCTTATTTTGTCCTCCATTTCACTTCAATTTTGCGTTTCTACCCTTGTAGACTTTGTGAATTTTTAATTTTTACACCTTAAGCTTTATGGAGCTTCATTTTAATCCCCTTGGTTGCTAAACTTTACATGTTTACCCCAATTTGTCCAATATTTCATATTTTATGCTTTATTGCTTTATATTGAGATACATTGACGTGTGTGTTCATTTTCTTAAGTGCTGGTACCAGGCCTCCAAGGAGGTAGCCCTACTTTTCGTTAATTTTCTTTATATGCTCCAATGTGCCTTACGTGATTTTTTATGCATTTTATTCATATATTTCTATTTGGCATGCTCTTTGTGTATTTATTTCTTTTATGCGATTTCATTTTAAATTTTATTATTTCTTTATTATTATTTTGACAAAAATGTAATATTTTGTATTTAGCTAGTCAATGTAATAGTTAGGTTACATTTCTTATATTTTAGCAAAATTTTGTATTTAGATAGCAAGTGTAATAGATAGCTCGTTTTTCACTTTTTCCCAAAAATTATAACTTAAACCCCCCCATGTAATAGTTAGGGCTTGCGTGCTTTTGCGTGCTTACGTGTTTATTTGTTTTACCGCTTTCATCAGGATTTTGCATCTAGATATTATGCCTATGTGTTATGTGCTCCTACGTGATCTTATATGTTTTTATATGTTTAGTTTGCTTTTAATTCACGCTTTAATATTTAATTTATGATTTATGGTATTCCATCATCACACTAGTCCAATGCTAGTTGTGGCCTCTTTCTTTTCCTGCTAATCCAATGCTAGTGGGATTTTTAGAATGGGCTAGACCAACGCTAGACCCTTAGGACATTTAGTATTAGGTGCATTTGTGTGCATTTCACATCTCATTTCACACATTTTTAGTTTTCTTTCCATTTGGCATGATTTTATTACTATTATTATTATTTATCATTATTATTATTATTATTATTTTGACACATTTTTAAAATGCATGACATTTAGGTTGCATCTCACTTAGAAATTAGGACATTTGCGTGATTCGACTAGAAATAGTCATTTACTCACGTGGAAAGCGGTGACGTACATGCCGTTCCCCGCTCTGTGAGTAGGAACATTCAGTCACGAGCTATTAGTCCCCCGTACCCGTCATGTTGCATACCCACCTTCTTTGCTTCACTTACTTTATATTATTATTTTCTTTTCTTTTTGCATTTCATTTTGCATAAGGCACTCGTGACTCCCCCGAGGTCTCAACTCGAATTTCGTAATTAATGCGATAATTTCGATCAAGCCTCGACAAAATATTTTGACCCCTCTCGGTACTCACATTTAGACTTAGGATTTTGCATTCATTTAGAGATATCCAAACGCGATAGAATCAATGGTTAATTTAGGAAATTTTGATTAAACCTCGCAACTAGCCTCGGCTAGGTAGAAAGGGTGCCTTAGGCGCAAGCCTTTGCCTTCCCTTTCTTCAAATGTGATTCCTGAACATTTTTCTCTTGTTTTTCTCAGATCGGAGTCGGAAAAAGGTTTTTTTTAAATATTTTTCTAAGATTTTTATTTTTGTTTTGATTAAAAGATTTTTCGGGTGACTTGGTACACCCTAACTCAGTACCAAGTGGCGACTCCATTTCTTAAAATAAAACCCTTTTTCAAAAATCAGTTGGCCAAAACTGTCACACTTTTAGTCCCGGACTTGTTTTCTTTTAAAATACCATTTTTCTAAAAATACACCTTTTTTTTTTACTAAAAACTCGATTTTTATCACACACGCACGGTTTTTTCCAAAAAACCTTTATTTTCGAAAAAGGGTACCGAGATCGGACCATCTTTTCGAGACGCGACAGTCAACGACCCCACACTAGTATCCCTTTACTTTTACGATTTTCCAGACGCGACACAAATGAACCTTAAGAAACAAGGAAAATTACCAAGTAAAACCGAAATTAATCCTAAGGAACAAGACCAAGCAATAGCATTGAGGAGTGGTAAAATGTAAAAGAACCAATCATTGAAGAATGTGGAAGTGAAAAAGATGAAAAAGAAGAAAAAGGAAAAGAAATAGTAAGTGATATGGAAGTTGGTGTTGAAAATATGACTTCACAAACTATTCCTCTTTCACCTCAAATCCCATTTCCACAAAGGCTTAAGAATGAAAAGCAAGAAAAGGAATTAAGAAGAATTGCACAAATGCTTAAGCAGTTACATGTTAACATTCCTTTTGTAGATGCATTTTTTCAGGTTCCCAAGTACAACAAGTTTTTGAAAGACCTTTTGGCAAGGAGGAAAAGTCTAGATGACTTTACAACCACAGCACTCACGAAGGAATGTAGTGCAAAGATCCAAAACAAATTGCCACAAAAACTCAAGGATCCAGGGACTATTAGTGATGTTAATTTTTCCAATGCTTTATGTGATTTGGATCCTAGTGTGTCATTACTCCCCATGTCAATAGCTAGGAGGTTAGGTTTTAAAGAAATCCCAAACACAAACATCCATTGCAACTCACCGATAGGTCCATTAGGCATCCACTAGGTGTTCTTGAAAATGTTCTAATGAAAGTAGATAAATTCATCATCTCAATAGATTTTGTTGTTTTAGATATGGAGGATGATATTAATATGCCTATTATACTTGGAAGACCTTTTCTTGCTACCGTTGGTGCAATAATTGATGTTAAGAATAGCACATTAAAGTTAAAAGTAGGAAATGAGGAAATAACTTTTAATTTGAATTATATGATGAAACAACCCTTTTCTACTTTTGACATGTATTTAATTGATGATTTGAATAATAATGTGCCAAATGGATCATTTCTAGGTTTTGGAAGCACAAGAAAAAGGACAATCAAAAGAAAGAACCAACTACACTTCATTGATATATCTACACCCAAAGGAGTGAAAGATTCTTTGGGTTATGGTCCTCAAAAGTGAAGCTCACACCTACAAAGTCTGGCTATAGACTTTAAATGGTGCGCTTGTTGGGAGGCGACCCAAGGTTCTTAATGTTTTTGTGAAATTTTAGCTTGATTTACTGTGTATTATGCAGTTTTAAGTGTGTTTATTATGTATGTAGAAATTTCAATAAGGAACCAAGGGTGATAGATGTAAGGTAATAAGGGGAGTAACGCAGCGGAAAATTTAAAAATTTATTACCTTAGCCATAGATCTCTTTGATGTAATCTATACGATTAAAGGGTGTTTAGCACAAATACCTCAAGCATAGAAGGTTTCTATGCTTCAAAGGGCAAGATCCTATTCGATGAAGGTGTTGATCTACCACGAAAAGCCTTCCAAGTGTCGAGCCTCCAACGGTATCCACACGAACACGATCTTTAGGAACCTTTGGGCTTGCTTGCCTTGCCTTTCGAGTGCTAGCTCCCTTGAATTTCATGAAGAACACAAGAACAAGAAGAGGAAGAAGACAAAACCCTAACCCTTAGGAAGAAGAAGGTGTGGCGTTTTTTCTTGGGAGAAAAACACGCCTCTCTCAATTTTTCTCTCTCTAGATTTTATCTTGTGTTTCATCAATCTTCCAAGAGTCAAGGCATGGACTTATTTATAGATGTAGTATCCTAGTCTTTAAGGAAACAAGAGCAATTGGAAACCAAGAAGGTTTAGGAAGCTTGCCTTAAGCTAATCCTATTCCTTTAGGAAACCAATTCCAAAAGGAAACCAAATAGCTTCTTAATTCCTTTTAGGAAACTAATTTCCATCAAGACTTAGAATATTTATAATTAAGTCCTTTAAGTTAATTTATCACATAAATTAACCCCATAAGTATCATATACATATCTTAATAACAATTTAACCCAAAAACCATGTTCTTATTGTGTGTGACCCATTAGGTTCCATTCACGTTGGCAATAAGTACAAATTATAACTCATTAATTAATTAATTAAGAGCCAGATAAATTAACACTTTAATTTATCATTAATTCACTAATTAATTAATTTGCACTTATAGATCATGAGTGGCGTCTAGCAATGCATCATGACCACCCAAGTGAATAGGAAAGTCATATGGTAGACTACACCTATCAATGACAATGTTACCGTGTAATTAATATCCTTTCACCACACTATATCCCAATTAGTCTAAGAGTGTAGTGCGCACTCTTTAAATGACCAATTAATGATTTCTTGTTCCCGAAATATAACTTTCCATAAAAGTATAACCTTGAAACTCTTTCAAGTCATACTTTCACTTTTGCGCAAAAGATTCTTTAAGTCATATTTCAACAAGTGGCCAATCCAGGATATACTCTCCTATAATAAGGAGTGGTGAATCCTATATCGATTACTCACTATCCTTCCATGCTTCATACTATGCCCAATCTCTACCGTATGGGCTACTCTTTTACGAGCACCGAGCAATAGAGTCAAAGTATAGCAATCCACACTCAAGATACTATGGTAATCTCAAGTCTAAGGATCACTTACACCATTGCCATTAAGAGTATAATTCATTAGCACTATGAATAGTAACAATTACCTCCCTTCTAGTTCTTTCCTACTCTCATGGTAAAGACACTAGTATTGGTTCATTAGCCACATGAATTGCCTAATTGACCCACCCAGAAGCACCACTACTCTCGTGTGACATGCAACCTAGACTTCAACTATTTTCTTTCCATCATTATTACCAACTCTCGTTGCATAATAACAACCAAGAATTTAGAGGTGGGGATCAAGCAACTACAAAGCCATACAATTCAAAATAGAGAACAAACAATCACAAGATAGCATGAATAATCACAAACAGGTCATATGCATAAAACCATTAGTTTCCTCTAACCCTAGATTGACAAATTAGTACATACCCATAATGGGTTTCACATAAAAGATCCAAGCTTTAATAGAACAATCCATAATAATCAGGATAAAGAAAGAAACATAGTAGAGAAAACTTATTCAATTGATGAACAAAGATCCAATACTTGTATTCCTTTCTCTAATCTTGATGTGTACAAGAGAATCCTCCAAATATGTTATTCTATAGAGAGAAATCACTAATCTATGGTGGTGGCTCTCTCAAAGAGAGAAAATCTCTCTAAGAGAGACCCACACTATACTATTCTATTCACTCTCTATGCTATGCTACCTTTTGCTCTTTTGTTTCTAGCACTCCAAAACCCTCCAAAGATGTCTTCTAACTATCCACAAAGAGTATGAATTAATCCCCTAAAAGATAGCCCCAAAGTGCCTCAAAATCGTACATCTAGGCCCTGAACCCGCGCCGGAACCTGCGGCAAAGATACAACAGCGGCTTCAATTAAAAAACTTTCTGATCGTACCTGCGGTGCAACCCACGATGCGGATTCGACCGTGGGTTTAGTCAAAAATTTTGCCAAACTAGCTTTTACTCTGAACAAAAGTTATAGCCCTTTGAGTTAGCTTTCCAATAGCACAAAATCAGGTCGTTTGGAGTTGTGTACACAAAGATATGGCCAAAACACCGAAACATGGTCGGAAGAGCAATGCTGCACAAGAATGCTTCAATAATGTGGCACTTTGACATTGTAAAAATGAGAATCAAACTTTGAGATCTTCATACGAATTGTAGATAATTCTCTTAGCTTTAACATTCTTCAAGAATCATCTCAATTCAATGTCTCTAGTTCAAGATATTGCCAAAATACAGAAACATGTCGGTGCAGTCAAACCCTTTTCTCACCAATTCTTCTTCTACCATTGCTTCTTCAAGCCACATCTTGGACCTTTTTGTTCCTTACTTCTCATCAACTTCAAATCACTTCCAAGTAATATTCAAATGCACTTCACTTGATCTAAGTTGATGATCGTTATAGCTAAAACCTACAAAAATTGCATATTAAACCACTCATTTGCACATTTTAGATACAAAACTCATGATTGGAAGAAATAGACATAAAAGTGACTATTGTTCATTATTTAAACCCTAAAAACTAGTTTAAAATACTAATCTAGACACATTAAGAAATATGCAAACTAGACACTTATCAGACACTACATCTTATTAGCACATGGCAAGAATCGTGATGGCCAATTGAGATGTCACTCTTCAAGTCAAGCGCAGCAAGGAACTTTTGAATCTCCTTAAGCTTTGGTCTTCCGAACGAAAATTTGCCAACAATGGTGAATCCGAAAGGCTATGAAACCATCTAAATATCACTTCTAGAGAAAAAGACAACAGCTTTCCTCCTAAAGGTTGAAGGTTGTTTAATCTGCAAAGTAGTTGAAGCCGTCAAGAGCGCGTTTTCCCTGGAAGCAAACAATTGTACAAAGGATTTCTTCGTCATAGGGGATTGATGATCATCCCCTTCACCATGACTGACCAGTGGCCAGGCAGCCATGGCTACAAATGTGAATTCAAAATTCAAAAATAAAGTTTGTTATGATCGCCTTAGAGAGAAGAAGAGAGGAGAGAGAAAAAATTTTATCTTGCATTCATTTAGTCACATTCAAATGCGATAGAATTTAGGGTTATTTTAGAAAAATTTTGATTAAACCTTGCAACTAACCTCAACTAGGGAGAAAGAATACCTTCGGTGAAAGCCTGTGTCTTTTCTTTCTTCAAATGTGACTTTTGGACCTTTTTCTCTTATTTTCAAAGACCCAAAGTTGTAAAAGGGGTTTTTCAAATATTTTTTTAAAAACTACTTTGTTTCATTAAAAGGTTTTTTGGGTGACTTGGCACACCCTAACTCATAATCATGTGGTGACTCCATTTTTAATAATACCCCCTTTTTCTAACTATTTGGCCAAAACTATCACAATTTTTAGTCTTGGCCATGCTTTGTCTTTCAAAAACCTATTCTTCTAAAAAAGCATTTTTTTTGTGTAAAAAGCCTCGTTTTTCTCACATATGCACGATCTTCCAAAAAAAATCAACCTTTTTCAAAGGAATTTTCATATTTTCAAGGTGCAACAGTGACATTCAATGGAATGGGTCATACTAAAGACATATTACGTGTACAAAATTTTCCCATTATTTTTACCACTGACAAGAACATTGAAGTTTAATTAAATGCCTGCAAGGGTGGCCAAATTCAAGTCATTCACCCGACCGTCCTCTACCAGCAACCTGTTAGTGTATGCCCTAAAACCAAGTTGGTTTTTGGGATTTTTATTACGCTTATTTCGTGTTATACTTATATATGTGGCATTTTCTTTGTCATTTAATACTTTTTATCAATATTACTTGTTTTTGATAAAGTCCATAGAATATTAACTGTGTATAAGAGATTGTAAGAGTTACAATGATGAGACTCTTATTACACATTAAGTTATATTCTTAAATATCCCTAGTCGTAGTATTAATGAGATTGAACATCATTAATATGGGAAGACTAGCACATACTTTGCCTCTACTTATGGTAAGTAGTAGTTGATCTCGTC
Source organism: Mitragyna speciosa (assembly GCA_024721245.1). Classification (NCBI taxonomy): domain Eukaryota; kingdom Viridiplantae; phylum Streptophyta; class Magnoliopsida; order Gentianales; family Rubiaceae; genus Mitragyna; species Mitragyna speciosa. Next base: position 19,581,385 of record CM045552.1, on the reverse strand, counting down.
AACTATGGCGTGTGACACCTAAGCTGGTATGTGGATGCTTGTTAGAGAACAAGTTCATCGGATTGATCAGCCAAGAGTTACTATTCATAGTGCTAATGAATTATACTCTTAATGGCAATGGTGTAAGTGATCCTTAGACTTGAGATTACCATAGTATCTTGAGTGTGGATTGCTATGCTTTGACTCTATTGCTCGGTGCTCGTAAAAGAGTAGCCCATACGGTAGAGATTGGGTATAGTATGAAGCATGGAAGGATAGTGAGTAATCGATATAGGATTCACCACTCCTTATTATAGGAGAGTATATCCCGGATTGGCCACTTGTTGAAATATGACTTAAAGAATCTTTTGCGCAAAAGTGAAAGTATGACTTGAAAGAGTTTCAAGGTTATACTTTTATGGAAAGTTATATTTCGGGAACAAGAAATCATTAATTAGTCATTTAAAGAGTGCTGCACTACACTCTTAGACTAATTGGGATATAGTGTGGTGAAAGGATATTAATTACACGGTAACATTGTCATTGATAGGTGTAGTCTACCATATGACTTTCCTATTCACTTGGGTGGTCATGATGCATTGCTAGATGCCACTCATGATCTATAAGTGCAAATTAATTAATTAGTGAATTAATGATAAATTAAAGTGTTAATTTATCTGGCTCTTAATTAATTAATTAATGAGTTATAATTTGTACTTATTGCCAACGTGAATGGAACCTAATGGGTCACACACAATAAGAACATGGTCTTTGGGTTAAATTGTTATTAAGATAAGTATATGATACTTATGGGGTTAATTTATGTGATAAATTAACTTAAAGGACTTAATTATAAATATTCTAAGTCTTGATGGAAATTAGTTTCCTAAAAGGAATTAAGAAGCTATTTGGTTTCCTTTTGGAATTGGTTTCCTAAAGGAATAGGATTAGCTTAAGGTAAGCTTCCTAAACCTTCTTGGTTTCCAATTGCTCTTGTTTCCTTAAAGACTAAGGATACTACATCTATAAATAAGTCCATGCCTTGACTCTTGGAAGATTGATGAAACACAACATAAAATATAGAGAGAGAAAAATTGAGAGAGGCGGTTTTTCTCTTCAAGAAAAACGCCACACCTCCTTCCCTAATTGTTAGGGTTTCAACTTCTTTCTTCCTTCTTGTGTTCTTCATGAATCATTCAAGGGAGCTAGCACTCAAAAGGCAAGGCAAGCAAGCCCAAAGGTTCCTAAAGATCATGTTCGTGTGGATACCGTTGGAGGCTCGACACTTGGAGGGCTTTTCATGGTAGATCAACACCTTCATCGAATAGGATCTTGCCCTTTGAAGCATAGAAACCTTCTATGCTTGAGGTATTTGTGCTAAACACCCTTTAATCGTATAGATTACATTCAAAGAGATCCATGGCTAAGGTAATAAATTTTTAAATTTTCCGCTGCGTTACTCCCCTTATTACCTTTCACAACCACTATTCCAACTCCCCTAACAATGTGCATTCCATGCACCATATCAATGCTTTTTTAAGATGCGAACTCATTACACCTACCGCCAATGAACCATCATATTAATACATGCTTGTGCCCCGACGCCATTTACTGTCAGCCTATTCATGCAGCTTTGTGGATTAATGTTGGTGTCATCATAGGGTACTGCCATATGTACTTGTGCTGAAAATGTTTCATCTTTAACCCTACATCCAATTTGAATGATTACATATTTCAATTCCAATTAGACTGAAAGTAGTGAATTAATTGTGGATTAATGACATGCAGAAAATTTGGCGGCTGTTATTTCTACTAATTTGTATTCTTTTATTATACATTAATGCAACTAATATGTAATAAAAGTCAGGAGCGAGAAACATGAACTAAACAACATTGTATATGACACATATAAATTCAAGCCAACTTCATAACTCTTGGTATGTTGCTACCAATGTGGACCTAAGGACAGAAAGCATGAGCAATACTTCAGACGCAGTCTGCAAAGGTACATAAACTTGGTCAACCTTGGAAACACTTTTGGTAATTAGTGAGTATGATGTTGTTTTCTTCATCACTCTTAATCAGTAGGTTCATAGTGAATTGCCTTCTTTGGGTTTCAATTGTCAGCTGCCAAATCACATAAGTTGATGTTGTTGCAGAATTCACAACATGCCTGAAATTTGTGATAGTTTGGAAAGCCGTGACTTATGATACCCAAAAACTAAGATAAAGTAGTTCCTTCGTCAGCCACCCAAGTCATACGATTCAATCCCAACCGCCTCAGAAGTCCAGTATCGAAACGATCTGTATGCAAAATTTGAACAACGACTTGAAGAAGAAACATTCCTTGAAGATGAGCTCAATAACATGTACATTCAGTGTCTGCACAATTATGCTAGAGAAATGCCGATTTTTATATTATTGTAGTTAGAGCGAGCTGTTCATCGAATAAGGGAAGAGAACAACTGCATAGCCTGTCGAGTTTTGAGATATGGAATGTTCGAAATTTGCTAAAAGTTAGATAGGGACGTTGGCTTGGGCATGGGGAGATATAGTCATGGAGCAGTTTACAACACTACATATAATGAAGCAGCATCTTTACGTATTGGAAGTAATGTGTGTAATACTTTTGTTGTCTGTTCCCCTTAGTGAATGGCAAGTTATGTGTTACATTTAAAATGTAACAGATCTGTTGCACTATGAATGATAGTCAATTGACTTTTTGTTGCATTATCATATTCTTATAATTGTAAAATGTTTATTTACTTCTACAATATTTCATCCTGCCATCAACTATGTCTTTACCCATCACCGTAAGCAACGAATTTGGACCCTCAAGAGTACCAAATTTTGACATGTTTATGTGCATGATTCAATGTGGCAAAATAGGATGGCTGAGATGTGTGCCATGTGGGCAATTTTAGGGAGGAGGGAACATAAAAAATGAGGTGATTTTAGGGAAAAAATTTGTTGCATTACAATCATAGACAGTTACACCAAAATGCTTGATAGTTACACAAAGATGTTGATCAGTTACACAGACCTAACTAGAAATGGGCATTTTCTACATGCATATTTTCGTCGTATTTAATTAGTTCTCTCTCTATGAGAGCTTTTTTCTCTCTAACTGAAAGTCTTCAACCTTGCTCGGTCAAGAAGTTTTTTGAACACTATCCAGCTAAGGCATCTAAATATCTTTACCAGATCCTCTTTCTCATGGAATCCATAAACAAACGTAAATAGTATCTAGTTTGATTTTCCTCTTTTCATTGAGCCAATGCCCGAATTATGGTCTAGTTGACAAATTGCTATTTAAACTTTTTGCGGCTCTGTTTCTCTTTCTTGATTTATGATCTCTTTGATTTCCTTTTATGAGTGTTTCCTTCTTTAGTCTGGTCTAATTTATTGTAGTTTTGCTTTGACGCTCTTTCTTCGCAGGTGCAATCTTTAGTTTCTATGACAGGTAGGGCAAAGGCTATTTTCATCAAGAATTTTTCTGGGAAACATAAAGACTCCTGAAGACATGGCTGATGAACTAGTAGAAATTCTGAGTAAGTTTGAGCTAACCAAAAAAGATGAGGGGGCAAAGGAATGCAGGATGAGTCTATTTTGCAAAATTATTGGGGAAAAGTTGACAAATAGTGTGGGTGTGAAGAAATTTGTAAATCATGTTTGGAGCTACCCAAAGGATCTAAAGGTTGTAGAAAATGGGATAAACTTGTATCAACTTATTTTTTCAGAGAAAGCTGGGATGGAAAAGGTAACTAATGCATGACCCTACATAATTGACAATCAGTTGCTCAATGTTCAACTTTGGGATGAGAACCCGGACGTCAAATCTGATGCCTTTGATGCGTTCCCTTTTTAGGTACAAATTTGGAACTTACTGGTTCACTGGATTACAAAGGAAATTGGATTGAAGATAGGATCTACCATTGAAAATGTGAAGGAAGTGCTGATTCCAGCTAATGGCAACAAACATGGAAAACATCTAAAGGTCAAGGTGGAGCTGAATGTAAAGCAACCTTTGGTGAGGGATACCATAACAAAAATGCAAAATCCTAGCAGATGTATTGACTTCAAATTTGAAAGAAGTCCATATTTCTACTACGTTTGTGGGATTATTGATCACAATGAAAAGAATTACTGCAACAAATCCACATTACATCTGAAGAACTATTTGGCACAGTATGGATAATGGTTAAAAGCAAATGGGAACAGATCTCCAATCAAAAAAAGTCCAAGGAGAGAAGTTGAGCAGAGGCCAAAATTTCAAAAAAATCATTTTTCTGGTGAGACTTCTTAGGAAAACATACTGGAAAGAGGTAAAAGGATAGCTAAAAAACTAGAGGGAAAATTGGGTGAGAGTATAGGCCTAGTGAGTATGCAACAATCTGATGACTTGACAGCCAAGTGGGTAGAAACTAGGAATGGGAGTGTTTCACAAGTTAACGGTTTGAATGAGAAAGTTAAGAAGGCAAAAAATAAGGCTGAAAAGAGGGACAAGGAGGGAATTGAGCTGGGACTGGTGAATGGGCCAGGTCCTAAGTTTATAATGATATCAGAAAATGGATTGTCTCGATTGGCACAAGTGAAAAAAGGGCCAGAGAAGATACAAGAAATGGAAGTAGTCAAGGAGGAAAGCCCGACCCAAAATTTACCCATTTCAAGCTTTAGCTCAAGTCCAATAAAAATAGAAAAGACAGCCCAAGAAAAGCAAAACAAGAGTCGAGTAAGGAGATTCAGAACCAGAAAGAAGATAGGAAGAGGAAGTAAAGATGAATCATTTGAGCATCAAAGATCACCATTGGTATCAATCAAGATGAACATAGAGCTTCAAGAGGGATGAAACAAAAGGAAGTTAATCAACACAATAGACTAGGGAGATCAGATGGAAATGGAGAACCTAACAGTTAAAAGGACAAAGAACGATAAGGTTTCAGGCCTGCAACAATCATCTGAGGGTGTGGAGATCAACCCAAAGTGGTCTCAAAGGAACAAATGAGAGTGCTGGCGTGGAATTGCCAAGGTGCTGGGAGCCCCTTGGTAATTCCCAGTCTAAAGAAGGTATTAAATCTCCTCTCCCCAAATTTAATTTTTCTTTGTGAAACCAAAAACAAACAAAAAATTTGGATAAACTACGAAAAAAGTTAGGCTTAGATCATCTATTTGTGGTTAATTCATGTGGCATGGCTGGAGGCTTAGCTGTTTTTTGGAAGAATGAAACTCAAGTGGATCATATTTTGTTTACCAATTTCACAATTGAACTCAAATTGAGGGATAAGAGTAACAATGAAAACTAGTGGTGTATATGCATTTATGCAAGTCCAGATTACAAGGAAAGACAGAAGCAATGGGACACGATTAAAGCTAGGAGACATATTTGGGGAAAAAATTGGTGTTTCTTGGTGATTTTAATGATATTATCTCCAATGATGAAAAATGGGGAGGAAGAGAAAGAAGCAGTTGGAGCCTCAAACACTTTAAGGATTTCATCAAATCTAATGAGCTAGTGGATATTAGGTATGAGGGAGTACCGTGGACTTGGTGTAGCTCATGGGATAAAGGGGGAATAATCAAGGAAAGACTAGATAGGGTCTCGGCATCAACTGATTGGGTGTTGGAATTTGAGAGGGCAAAACTTACTCATGTTGAGACACATGCTTCTGACCATAGCATGCTACTACTGGATGTGTCGCCACAAGTGCAAAGAGCCAACAAAAGATTCTTTTTTAATGGAAGGTAGCTGCAAAATCCTGATATTGAGAGTGTGGTTAACCCGGGCATGGCAAAATCAGGTTATGGGATCAAGAGGGTTCATAGTTTCGAAGAAGATAAAAGCATGTAGATGGGCTTTGATAGGGTGGAGTAAGGGTTTAAAATGGAACAAAAAGGCTGAGATTTCTAGGATCAAGAAGGAACTTGATCAAATCCAAAAAACAAATAGATGTGGAGCAAAAAGTGAAAAAGCTCAACTAAAGACACAACTGGCCAAAGCTTACAAAAATGAAGAGATGTATTGGGTACAAAAGGCTAGAGTCACATGGTTGAAAGAAGGAGATCACAATACCTCCTATTTTCATGGCACGATGACTAATTGAAGAAAGAGAAATAGAATATCCCAATTGCAAAGCTCAGGTGGAGGATGGGGTGAGAAGGATGAAGAGATAGGTGTTGAAATTGCTTCCTTTTACACTCAGCTTTTTACTAGTTCCAAGCCGGATGGATTCGAGGAGATTCTTTGTGGTATTCCCAGAATAATTACAGATCAGTTGAACAGGCAGCTCACCAAACCTGTTCAAGAATAAGAGGGCACTTTTTTTTATGCATCCTAATAAAGTGCCCCATCCAGATGGCATGTCCCCTGTATTCTTCCAAAGATTTTGGCATATCATTAGAAAGGATATAGTGCATGCTATTGAAAATTTCTTTAGAACTGGTTTTATGCCTAAATCCTTCAATGAAACTGTTGTTACCCTCATTCCTAAAATTGACACCTCGATTAACCTGTCTCATTATAGACCTATCAGCCTTTGTAATGTAGTTTACAAAATCAATTGAGTCAAGCCCTTGCTTAATTCTTGCATTAGTTCTAATCAAGCAGCTTTTGTACCGGGTTGTCAAATTTTGGATAATCTAATTGTGGCCCACGAATATATTCACTGGATCAATCACAAATGAAAGGGTAAAGATGTTTTCATGGCTTTGAAGCTTGATATGTCAAAAGCATATGACCAAGTTGAATGGAAATTCCTTTATGCTGTCATGTCAAAAATGGGTTTTCGCCCTTTGTGGATTAGATGGATCCATGGTTGTCTTCCTTCAATGTCTTTTTCTTTTAATATTAATGGCAATAAATTGGGATATGTGTGCCCATCGAGAGGGATTAACAAGGTGATCCCTTTTCACCTTGTTTTTATTTTGTGCAGAAGGACTAACAAGTCTTTGAACCAGGCTGTCCATAGAAGAAAAATTTTAGGAATAAGAATTGCTAGAGATGGTCCAATTATTTCTCATTTTTTTTCACTGATGACTCCTTACTTTTTTGTAAAGCAACAGTAAGCGAGACACAGGAACTAATGAGGTTACTTAAAACTTACAAGAGAGCTTCAGGACAGGAGATCAACATTGAAAAATCAACATACTTCATCAGCAAAAATTTGAGATAGGATACAATATCAGAATTTTCCAGCTCCCTGGGAGATATGAAATGGGTGTGATGAGTAACAAATTTACCAATATTATTATATATGTCTTAGATGTTATTTTAATATAATTATAGTATTTTTTGTTGCAAATGACTCATTGTCCAACAATTCATAAGAATTACGATTTTTACTGGAAATAGGGTTTTTGAGGCAGAATTTTTATTTGAGCAAATTAAATGCGCAATTTTTGTGTATAATTGCAGGTTCATCATACTAAAACCTATTTTGGATCAGTTGGAGCAAAGGAAGATCAAACTCAATGGTGATTCAAAGGGTTAAAAGTTGAATGAACAACTTGAAGGAAAAATTGTACAAAAATAATAGAAAAATCCAATACTTCACCAAAATTCTTGGAAATACATGAAAAATGCTTGCACACATAAAGTCCAGCTCAGCAAAAATCAAAAATCAAGTGGGGGCCACAAATGTGTGATACGCGGATGTAGATACGCGAATGAACATTCACGTATCGCCATTCGCGTATTGCAATACGGTTGGACTTTGTAGGACATTAACTTGCATCCTCTTTCAGTTGGTTTTTGTAGACATTTTCAGATGAAGATAGGGTTCTGCAAGTGGGAGAATACATTGGAAGCATAAATGAAGACTTTTGTGCCTATTTGGAATCCCCAAGCAAATCCTCATCATTTCCATGCATTAATGATTTATGCAAGTTGAAAAATGACTTAAGGAACATTGTGTATAAATAGAAGTCATTTGTAAAGCATTTGTAACAAGTCTTAGTTGTAGAAAGTAGTTATAGTCTTTAATTCTCTACTTAGCTTGATAGAGAATTAGTAGAATTCTCTAAATCCTTCAATAGAGAGGTGAGGAACTGTAGACACCAAATTTTGACACATCATTTATTTTCAAACATTGGGAGGCATATTTGCATTTTTGGGCCAAATTTTGATTTTTCAATAATCTGGGGGGGCAAAATAGTAATTTTATCTGTAAATATTTTCTATAATATTTTGGGGCGTTTTAAATTCATATTTTTATTTTCATGTGAATTTGTTAATTTTTTATGATTTTTCTGGATTTAATTGGTATTCTTTTATATTTTTATCAACACAAGGATAAAATGGTAATTTCACCTCATGAACACCATTTTAGCTCATTTTAGGTTCCAAATTCATTTTTCTAATTCTTTAAGCATGTTTCTAAATTTTCTTGATTTTTTCGGAAACAATAGCTATTTTCAGTGAATTTTCATTGTCCAAGGGCAAAATCGTTATTTTACATTCTAAATTCATTTTCTGTCAAATTTTGAGTCGTAAATACATTTTCTAGTGTTTTAAGCTTATTTTTAATTTTTAGTAATTTTTTGAAGTCAATAGCTATTTTTCTGTGAATTTTCATTGTCCAAGGGTAAAATCGTCATTTTACAGTCTAAATTCATTTTTTGTCAAATTTTGAGTCGTAAATGCATTTTCTAGTGTTTTAAGCTTTATTTTAATTTTTGGTAATTTTTTAAAGTCAATAGCTATTTTTCTGTGAATTTTCATAGTCCAATGGCAAAATCATCATTTTACAGTCTACATTCATTTTTTTGTCAAATTCTGAGTCATAAATGCATTTTCTAGTGTTTTAAGCTTATTTTTAATTTTTGGTAATTTTCTGAAGTCAATAGCTATTTTTTTGTGTATTTTCGTTGTTCAGGGGCAAAATCGTCATTTGACATCCCGAGCGCGTTTTTGTCAACTCTAAACTCTAGTTTTTATTTTTGAAATTTACTGTTAATTCTTTTGAAAATTTTAGAAATTTTTGTCAATTCTTTGTATTAATTTTTTATTTTTGGGGTTAAAAAATATTTTTTAAATAAAATCAGTATTTTTATTACTGGTGGCGTTTTCGTTATTTTATAGCATTCTTGGTAATCAAGACAAGTGGCCTATAAATACCCTTTTTGTCAGCAAAAAGAAAGAAGGAAAAAATAAAAAACCCTACAAACACTTTGGTTTTTGTGCTTTAAGGATCAAACACACACACTTGATACCTAAAAAATACACACTAAAACGCCGTTCCCTTTATCGTCTTACTGTTCATCACCTTCCCAATTGAGGTTACTGTTTATCTTCATCAGCAACTGATTCTACCATTCATTTAGCTTCTGTATTTAGCAGGTTATCTCATGGCTTTTTCTCTTTCTTTATTGGTTTTCTTTATATGTTTTAGTTTGATTAATTGATGATTTTGTTAATTGATTCCATTTATGTGCAAATCTGTTTGCAAATTTAAAATTTCTATTTGAAGATGAAAATTTTTTGTTGAGATTTTTTCTGAGTTTTAATTCCTTATTTCTGGGTTTGGGTTCATCATCTAAGTTTTCTTCTTCCCCTTTCTTCCATCATCTATCCAAAATTCCACCACCATCTAAGTTCAATTCTCTCACCACCGTCTCCCTCCTCCTTCTTCCATCACCATGAAACCACCACTGACCACCAGTCAACCACCAAAATTTCAACCCCAGACAACCACAAGCAACTTCCCCCAGTAATCAAAACCCCACCAGACAACAACGTTCTCTCTCAAGATCGCCTCCCCTGCCATCAATACCCCACACTTGTCACCACCAGAAACATCTCACACTGCCTGCAAAACCATCATTAGACCACCCAATTAACAATTTATAGCAACCAAAATCACTCCCACCGTCGATTCACCATCCAGGAACACTCCAACCTCCATGCTCCACAATCGACCCCAATCACCTGCAATAAACGCAATAACAAATTCACCCAAAAGATCAAACCCATCACCATACAATCATGCACAACAACCAAAATTCAAGCCCAAACACCACCGTCACCTTCAACCTGCAAAAGACAAACAAACAATGATGCAAATCCAAGGATGCCTACACAAGTTAAGCAAGCTAAGCATGGATTTGATGACCACTTAACACGTTTTGAACTTAAAGAGGATTTGATCATCGTTGGAGTAAAAGTGCATGGTTGCTATTCAAGGCTTATGCATTGGTTATGGATCAAGAGTGTGTACAAAGAAGGCTGAGTTAAGATGATTATCAATGTTTAGCTTGATGGAGGATCAAAGAAGAATGAGCAAAGTGTCCAAATCAAGCCAAAAGGTGGAGAGTTGCATCTTCTGACCAAGGCCGCACCTCAAGCCGCGCCATGGCCTTCGTCAGAAAGTTGTTTTGGACGAGCCGTGTGGAATGAAGCCTCTGATCGAGGCCGCGAGGAAGGCGCGGCCTTGGCCACGGCCTTCACCAGAATTTGTTTACGCATTTGATTTATTGTCTTACTTAGTTTATGAGTTGTAACTTTTTATTAGTAGTATTAGACGTGACAAGTTACAACTAGTGTTTGAGTTTGGTTAGGGTTTTACTAGTGATTTTCTTTCCATATTTGTAATATGCAACTTATGCCTATTTAAGGGCTGATTTCATTTGTTAATGAGATAGATTATTATTCACTGAAAAAAACAACGTGTGTTTTTTAAGAGCTCTCTCTGAGTGCTTCTTGGGTTCTTGGATTAGAACCATCTTTGGTCTTATCCGGGTGATCCCGTGGCTACCAAACCCCTCTGCTTAGGGTTCTTCCAAAAGGGTTTGCTCTTCGTCTTGTGAGATAGTCAACTAGGTGTCTATCCCACGGGTTGGGTAGGAGTCTAGGTTGCATCTTACAAGGAGAACCAACGATCTTTGGTGGTATTCGAAGCGCCCCAATTCAAGTTGTTCTTGGATTCTTCGACAGGTTACGAAGGGGTCAAGAAGATTGAATTGGTTTTCTTGGATCTTCAAGCCGTCCTAGGCTTCACGCTCGTTCGTCGTGCATCAAACAACCCAAATTTGAAGTCAGAAACACAGCACAACTATTTGATTAACCACCGACACAGCCCAACTCTTTGCCCCTTCCTCGCTGACACACCACCACCTTCCCCCTCACCAATACACTCAGAAATCACCATAAAAACCCACATAACAACATTCATAATGCACACACATAGTCATCATGCACACACATACAATCAATCACATACACCATCAATCACACATACTTGAACAAGGACACACATAATCATAAAACCACCGTACATCAGAAGTATCAAAGCCACCCATTGTTCACAGTCCATCGCTATTTTAGTTCCATCGATGGCTAGCCAATTGCACCTGGCTCCCTCACCAAACACCACTCGGACAAGCTAATCAATCCCATCGCTTCCCCCATCACTCCGACGAACCAACCCAGTAAAACCCCATCAGCTCCACTGTCTTCTAACCTCTTCCCCTTCATCGCGTCTCACTTCTCTTGTTTTGAAGAAAGGGCCAATTGGGAAAAATTGATTTGTTAGATTCAAGAAAGAAAGGATGAGAGAATGATACGGAGGAAACTAGGAAGAACAGAGAGAGTGTGAGACGACGAGAAAAGGAAAGCTGAAAGCGAGAGAGAGAGAGAGTGAAGATGGAAAAAAGAGAATAGAGAAGTTTTTTCTGAGGAGAAGCAAACAAGAGGGGAATCGGAAGAAGATAGAAAGAGAGTTAGAAATGGGAGAATCTGACAGAGAACGAGAGAAACAGGGGAGAAGAACTGGGAAGGGGAGGCTAATGTTTGATTTTTTTTTTATGAGTTTTGGTTTCTTAGTTTAACCAGGTGCAACTTATTTAACAGGTTTCTTTTAATATTGGTTAGTGTTTAATCTAGCTAATTTAGGATAGTTTAGGTAATGAATTTAATTTAATTTGTTTTTCTTGATTATAATTTTGTTTAACATAAAGTGATTTATTTAGGGTTAAGTATTTGTCCTTCTCTAATACTATTATTTGGCCTCGATTTAAGTCCCCCTTTTTATATATTAACCCCTTAAATTTTATTTTCTCTCAATTAGTCCCTATTAATTGCAATTTGGCATGAACTTGCTGGAATTCACAACATCACCCCTCACACTTGTTGGAATTATTCTAAGTCCCCTAAGTTTGCTCGAATTTACATTTTACCCCCAATTTTAAGTATCTCATATTTTTATACTTTAAATAGTGGTACCTTGACTTATTTGTTCATTTTGATAACACTAAGTACCAGGTCTTCAAAAAGGTATCCCATTACTTGATTTTTCTCTCATGTGCTCCAATGTGCCCTTATGTGATTTATTATACATTTTCTTTACATGTTTCGTATTTTATATGCTTTTTGTGTATTTATTTACTTTATATTATTTAAATTTGAATTTTATTATTTTGACAAAAATGTAATATTTTTGTATTTAGCTAGTCAATGTAATAGTTAGGTTACATTTATCATATTTCTAGCAAAATTTTGTGTTTAAATAGCAAGTGCAATAGATAGGTTTATTTTACTTTTTTCTCCCCTAAAATTGTAGCTAATCTCCCCGATGCAATAATTAGGGTTTATTTGCTTTTGTGTGCTTATGTATTTACTTGTTTTACCGCTTTTAATTAGGATTTCTGCATCTAGAATAGCATGATTACGTGTTATGTACTCTTATGTGATCTTGTATGCCTTTGTATGTTTATTTGCTTTGATTCATGTTTTACTATTTTAATTCATACTTTTATCAGCTTATTGTTCCATCACCACACTAGTCCAACGCTAGTTGTGGTTTTCTCACTTCCCCGCTAGTCCAACACTGGTGGGACATTCTTAGAATGGGCTAGTCCAACGCTAGACCTTTAGGACATTTTAGTGTTAGGTTCATTCGTGTGCATTTCACATTTCACACACTTTTAGTTTTCTTTCTACTTGGCATGATATTATTGTTATTATTATTATTATTATTATTATTATTATTATTATTATTATTATTATTATTATTATATTTTGACACATTTTAAAAAATGCATGACATTTAGGTTGTATCTCACTCAGAAATTAGGACATTTGTGTGATTCGACTAAAAATAGTCGCCTACTCACGCGGAAAGCGGTGGCATACATGCCGTTCCTCCCTCCGTGAGTAGGAACATTCAGTCACGAGTTATTAGTCCCCCGTACCCCTCATATTGCATACCCATTTACTTTTTTCTCTTAATATATATTATTATTCTTTTCTTTTCTTTTTGCATCACATTTTGCATTCACACTCGTGACTCCCTCTAGGTCTTGACTCGGGTTTCGCAATTAATGCAATAATTCCGATCAAGCCTTGACGGACCATTCCGACCCTCTCGATTTTCACATTTAGATTTAGAATTTGCATTCATTTAGACACATCCAAAACGCAATAGAATCTAGGTTTAATTTAGGAGATTTTGATTAAATCTCGTAACTAGTCTCGGCTAGGTTGAAAGGGTGCCTTAGGCACAAGCCTTTGCCTTCCCTTTCTTCAAATGTGACTTCCGGACCTTTTTCTCTCGTTTTTCGTAGACCGGAGTCAAAAAAGAGTTTTAAATAATTTTTCTAAAATTTTACTTTTTATCTTGTTTAAACGATTTTTTCGGGTGACTTAGTACACCCTGACTCAGTACCAAGTGGCGACTCCATTTTTTTAAATAAAACCCTTTTTCAAAATTAGTCGGCCAAAACTGTTGCATTTTTTTTTAGTCCTGGCCTTACTTCCTTTTAAAATACCATTTTTTCTAAAAAATACATTTTTTTACTAAAAACTCAATTTTTATCACACATGCACAATTTTTCAAAAACTACCTTTTAAAATGGGTCTTAGACCGGACCGTCTCTTCAGAACGCGACAGTTCAACGATCCCACTGGTGCCATTTTATTTACGATTTTTTAGGATGCGACAGGAACATTGTAAGAGACTTTTGTAGTGCAATCTTTTGAAGGTGAATAAAGAAGAGGACTAATTCTCATATTGGTTGAGCAATTCTCAAACTCTCTCTCATTTACCTTCAATAGTTGCTATGAATTCTATCTTTGAAGTTGAACTTTTAGTTGTTTCATTAACCATGTTGAACTAAAAGCTTCATCTATGATCATAGATGAAGCTAATGAATCAACAAACATGATTTAATTTATTGCACTTACTAAGCTTGCATTTGTTTATTTACTTGTTCAAGTTTTAACACTTGTTTTTGCTTGGCCAACTTAAACAAGTCATATAGTTGCTACTTGACATTAGAGATGCATGTAAGAATGGAAAATGAACAAGTAATGCTTAATTAGTTCATATGACAATAATGAATGCTTAAGTGAATCACTACAAGTTCATATTTTCATAAGATTTCATCATGAGAATAGGTGGAATCTTGTCATTTCATAGAGAGATCTAGTTATGACACATATGGAATTGGATTCTAAACAAAGCAAGATAACACTTAGTAGGTCATTCATGCTTGGTTCATTAGTGGAATCTATGTTCTAAGCTTCTTTGCTTGAATTCTACAAAAGTTCTTAATCATATATCTACTCTATTGAAGGGATCCCCTATCACTCTTATTTTCATTTGTGTTTAGATAATAAAAGTTGGTGAAACAGCTTAGTAATTGCACATATTTGATTCCTTGTGGGATTCGACATCTAATACTCTAAATACTACAACCGAACCGTGCACTTGCAGAATAAGTTGAGAGATTAGGTTTTTATTACTTGATTTGTGTGTTTTTGTTCATAATTGTTATACCTAATCTACACCACGTCAAGTTTTTGATGCCGTTGCCAGGGAATCAAGGCAATATTAAGGCAAAAGCTAACTTTATTAATCTAAACTTTGTATATATTTGCTTGTAAATAATAATTTTTCTTTTCTTTTCTAGGTGTATGCATAGGAGTTTAAGAATCGTGCTTCCACTTGATCCGAAAATAGAAAGAACTGTAAGGAAGGCAAGGAGACAAAGGCAAGAAGAACAAGCTAAGGTGGAGGAGATTGGTGACACCTCAAGTACATCTTAACATCAAGAACAAATTGCGGTAACCATGGAGGAGGTAAATCAAAATCCTAACCCTTAAACTCATTCTTTAAGAGATTTTGCTATGCCAGATCCAACCGGTTCTCACACAAGCATTATAAGACCACCGGTAAATGCAAATAACTTTGAACTTAAGCCGGGTTTAATTCAAATGGTTCAACAAAATCAGTTTGGTAGTAATGCTAATGAAAATCCACACTCACACTTGTCTAATTTCATAGAAATATGTGATACAATTAAATTAAATGGTGTTTCCGAAGATGCCATAAGGATTAAGATTATTTCCATTCTCTTTAAGAGACAAAGCCAAGCAATGGCTTCAAGCATATTCACCAAATACCTTTGCAACTTGGACGGACCTTTCCGAAGGATTCTTGAACAAATATTTCCCACCGGGAAAGACCACAAGACTAAGGATGGACATTACCAATGCGAAGAAGAGTCTCTTTATGAGGCTTGGAACCGATATAAGGACTTAATAAGGAAATGTCCACACCATGGACTTCCCGATTGGTTAATAATTCAAACCTTCTATAATGGACTCAACTATCAAACAAAAATCAATATAGATGCAGCTGCAGGGGGAGCTCTCATGGCAAAATGGACGGAAGAAGCCCAAAATTTGATTGAAGAAATGGCGGCAAATCATTATCAGTGGGCAAATGAAAGAGGTAATCCTAGAAGAACTCAAGGTATGTATGAAATTGATACTTTAGATATGCTTAAGGCTCAAATGCAAAATATGATGAATGTTTTCAATAAGCATGTCTCTAGTACTCAAAATTCATCAAGTATTGCATATTGTCATTTGTGTGATGATTCTCATGATCCATCATGATGTGCACAAGTTCAATATGTCAATAATCATAAGCCTTCTTCTTCTAATAATCCTTTTTCAAATACATATAACCTCGGGTGGGGAAACCATGCAAATCTTGGGTGGAGGGAGCCAAAGATGATAACTCAACCCGAATTTTTACAAAACAAACCAGCTTGGGAGGTAGCAAATGAGAAGGTAATGGAAAGGGTTGAGCAATTTGAAGGTAGAATGTTAGGAATGGCAAAATCTTTAGAAAATCAAATTTTTCAAATAGCCGAACAAGTGAACCTTAGGAAACAAGGGGAGTTACCTGGTAAAAATGGGAATTAATCCTAAGGAACAAGTCCAAGCAATTGCATTGAGAAACGGTAAAATGCTAAAAGAACGAATCATTAAATAATGTGGAAGTGAAAAGGATGGAAAAGAAGAAAAAGGAAAGGTAATAGTAAGTGATAATGAAGTTGGTATAGAAAATATGAATTCTCAATTGCAAACCATTCCTCTTCCATCACAAATTTTGTTTCCACAAAGGCTTAAAAATGAAAAGCAAGAGAATGAATTGGGAAAGATTCCAGAAATGCTTAAACAATTACATGTTAACATTCATTTTGTAGATGCATTTTTGCAGGTTCCCAAGTACAACAAGTTTTTGAAGGACTTATTGACAAGGAGGAAAAGTCTTGATGACTTTGCAATCATAGTACTCAAGAAGGAATGTAGTACACGGATACAAAACAAATTGCCACCAAAACTTAAGGATCCAGGGAGTTTTTCTATCCCATGCACTATTGGTGATGTTAATTTTTCCAATGCTTTATGTGATTTAGGTGCTAGTGTCTCACTAATCCCCATGTCAATAGTTAAGAGGCTAGGCTTTAAGGTAGTTCAAAGCACAAACATTACATTACAACTAGCCAATAGATCCATCAGGCATCCACTTGGTATTCTTGAAAATGTCTTAATGAAAGTGGACAAATTTATCATCCCGTTTGATTTTGTTGTTTTAAATATGGAGGATGATATAAATATGCCTATCATACTTGAAACACCTTTTCTTACTACTGCTGGTGCAATCATTGATGTGAAAAATGGCACATTAAAATTAAAAGTAGGGGATGAGGAAATATCCTTTGAATTGAATGAAATGATGAGACATCCCTCTTCTACTTTTAACATGTATTTACTTGATAATTTGGATGATAATATGCCTAATGTTTCATTTCTAGGACTAGGAAGGACAAAAAGAAGCACAATGAGAAGGAAGGACCAAATACACTTTATTGACATATCTACACCCAAAGGAGTGGAGAGTTCTTTGGGTTATAGTCCTAAAAAGTGAAGCTCACACCTACAAAGTCTAGCTCTAGACTTTAAATGAAGCGCTTGTTGGGAGGCAACCCAACGTTTTCAATATTTTTGTAAAATTTTAGTTAGTACTATCATGTATTAAGTGATTTAAAGTAGATTTGTTTGGATTTGTTTTGTAGGCATGCAATTTGGAATTTGAAAATCAAGTTTGATTCAAGATGTTACAATCATGAGTCTGACACTAAAATCCCTTCTTCTTTAACATTTCATACTTATGAATATGTTTAACATGTGTATTATGTGCTATATGAGGTGTTTTAGAAGTTAGAATTTGATGAAAGTTACTATTCATGGTTGGAAAAATTTTTGAGCAAAAAGGTCATTTGGAGGTTCAATGTGATTATTTGATGTTTGGCCTTGTTTTTATGCTTAATATGCTCAAAGAAACATGTGTGCATAATTGGTTTGGAAAGTACATTCAAATTTTGCAATTTATGTATCTTTGAAAATTCATGCTCAATCCATGCAATGTGTTATGATTTTGATGCAAAATTTGAGAAAATTGTGTTTGCACATGTGTGCTTTTATGATTCAAACTTGTTCCTAGTGTTAAACGGTTCAAAAACATGTTATATTTAAAGTTGAAAATGCTGCAGAAAAAGGAATAAACCAATGGAACAGTAACCTGCGAAACTGAAAAATCAATGCCTGTTGCAAGAAGTGATACGCGTCACAGAGATACGCGGATGCCATCCCCGTATCGCTGCCGCGTATCAACTTCTGGGAGCTCAGCCTGATATGTTGCACAGAAATACGCGGATGGGCTAGGTGATACGCGGGTACACACCCGCGGATCACTGTTCAAAGTAGTTTTTTCATGTTCATTTTTATTGGTTTTCAATTGGTTCACTTGCAATATATGTTTCATGATTTGCATACATGTTTTGGACACTAAAAAAAGCACTTTAACATGTTCCAATTTTGCATGTTCATAGTTTAAGTTTAATTTGTAATGTTGCATACATGGCATGAATGGTTGATTTATGATATGAAGCAACTTTGATCAAGTTTCTTTAGCATTTTACTCCATCAATACATAATATATTTGCTCATCTTACTTGTCTTTCAAAGTGTAACCCCCATGGAACCACATTGCACAAACTAAGTGTGGGGGGAATCAAAGCTTTTAAGCATGCTATGGTGATCTTGTGCTTCATTAGCTATGTATTCGTTATAGCATTCAAGTGTTTTGAGTTATGAAAGCAAGGGCAGTGAGAAACAATGGATCAAATAAGGATCATGATGAAGCATTGCAAAGAGGAAACTTCACAAGGCCAAGGAACTCAAGGCACAATAACAATATTATCTTAAGGATTCATTAACCAAACAAGGGGAGTTCTATTGTTTCATCTTTCATTCTTACTATTTCTTTACACATTAAGGACATTGTAGCATTCTAAGTGTGGGGGGAAGGTATAAGAATATGTTTGGTTAGGATTTGGAGTAAAGAGTGTTAAGATATTATTTTGGTAAAATATGGCCAAAATTTTTGAAAATTTGCTTCTTTAACATGTTTCATGCCATACACTTGTTAAATTCCTTTACTTTTTGAAGTAATTTAAGCAACTTTGCTTGAATATTTTCTACAAGAATATGAGAAATAGTCATTATGTGATTAGGAGTTTTGTTTCTAAGAAAGTATACCTTGTAAAATAGATGTAATTATGTCTTGATTCGGCATGTTTAATTCTAAATCTCTTTTCTTACTTAATTTTACATTTTTAAGTGGTAGGTATGGACAACAAGTATACTTATGCATTATTTGAATAAAGGGACAAATATATGAGATGCAAAATTGATAAATGTTTATTACTACTCCAATGATTTAAGTTCCTTAGTAACTGGGAATCTTCATCACAAAATGTCGATTTTCGCGTCAAACGGAATTGAATTAAGAGTATGCATAGCTAGTTTGATTGAAAGTGAATTGTTGAGTAATAAGGGGTCTTCATCTCAAAATGTTGATCCTTTCATCAAAAGACAATTTCACTTCTCAAACTAAAGAATGAATTGTGGTTAAAAGGATCAAAGTGTTGAGTAACCGGGGGTTTTCATCTAAAAATGTCAACCTTCGCGTCAAAAGACACTTGAACATTATAAAGTTCAATATGTCCCTCTTTAAATTGAATTGTATATGATTGTCCATATTGAATACTTAATATGTAAAATTTTGTAAGGCAAAGGAATTTGATTGAATAAGCTTTAATCTTGACATAATTATTTCCCTTTTACTTGATATTATTAGTATTAGAAACTTTACAAGGAATTGCATAATGCCTATTTGCTTTATCTTGTGGAATTGCATTCAACAATGTAGCATTTATTATTTCAAAGCCTTGAATCATGTTTTGATCTCTTGATTTTCAAATTGCTTGAGGACAAGCAATGATTAAAGTGTGGGGGAGTTTGATAAATAATAAATTTACCAATATTATTATATATGTCTTAGATGTTATTTTATTATAATTATAGTATTTTTGGTTGCAAATGACTCATTTTTCAACAATTCATAAGAATAAGGATTTTTACCGAAAATAGGGTTTTTGAGGCGGAATTTTTATTTGAGCAAATTAAATGCTCAATTTTTGTGTATAATTGCAGGTTCATCATACTAAAACCTATTTTGGATCAGTTGGAGTAAAGTAAGATCAAACTCAATGGTGATTCAAAGGGTTAAAGTTGAATGAACAACTTGAAGGAAAAATTGTGCAAAAATAATAGAAAAATCCAATTCTTCACCAAAATGCTTGGAAATATGTGAAAAATGCTTGCACACATAAAGTCCAGCTCAGTAAAAATCAGAAATCAATTGGGGGCCACAAATGTGTGATACGCGGATATAGATACATGAATGAACATCTGCGTATCGCCAGCCGCGTATTGCAATACGGTTGGACTTTGTAGGGTAGCAATTTGCATCCTCTTCTATCTGGTTTTTGCAGATATTTTCAGATGAAGATAGAGTTCTGCAAGTGGGAGAATATATTGGAAGCATAAACGAAGACTTTTGTGCCCATTTGGAATCCCCAAGCAAATCTTCATCATTTCCATGCATTAATGATTTATGCAAGTTGGAAAATGACTTGAGGAACATTTGTCTATAAATAAAAGTCATTTATAAAGCATTTGTAACAAGTCTTAGATGTAGAAAGTAGTTATAGTCTTTAATTCTTTACTTAGCTTGATAGAGAATTAGTAGAATTCTCTAAATCCTTCGATAGAGTGGTAAGGAACATTGTTAGAGACTTTTGTGCAATCTTTTGAATGTGAATAAAGAAGAGAACTAATTCTCATATTGGTTGAGCAATTCTCAAACTCTCTCTCTTTTACTTTCAATAGTTGCCATGAATTCTATCTTTGAAGTTGAACTTTTAGTTGTTTCATTAACCATGTTGAACTAAAAGCTTCATCTAGATCATAGATGAAGCTAATGAATCAACAAACATGATTTAATTTATTGCACTTACTAAGCTTGCATTTGTTTATTTACTTGTTCAAGTTTTAACACTTGTTTTTGCTTGGCCAACTTAAACAAGTCATTTAGTTGCTACTTGACATTAAGAGATGCATGTAACAATGGAAAATGAACAAGTAATGCTTAACTAGTTCATATGACAATAATGAATGCTTAAGTGAATCACTACAATTCATGTTTTCATTAAGATTTCATCATGAGAATAGGTGGAATCTTGTCATTTCATAGAGAGATCTAATTATGACACATATCGAATTGGATTCTAAACAAAGTACGATAACACTTAGTAGGTCATTCATGCTTAGTTCATTAGTGGAATTCTATGTTCTAAGCTTCTTTGCTTGAATTCTACAAAAGTTCTTAATCATATATCTACTCTATTGAAGGGACCCCCTATCACTCTCATTTTTATTTGTGTTTAAATAATAAAAGTTGGTGAAAAAGCTTTAGTAATTGCACATATTTGATTCCTCATGGGATTCGACACCTAATACTCCAAATACTACAACCGAGACCCGTGCACCTGCGGACTAAGTTGGGAGATTAGGTTTTTATTACTTGATTTGTGTGTTTTTGTTCATAATTGTTATACCTAATCTACACCACGTCAGGGTGACTCAAAGCAAGTACCTGGTACTACCTTTGGTGGTTGGCAGATCCAAAAATATCACCCTCAGGTTCATTAAGGAAAGAATGACCAGTAGATTATCCAGTTGGAAAGGAAAGCTCCTCATTCAAGCAGCCAAAGAAGTTCTGTTGAAGTCGGTGGTATTGTCTCTGCCAACATATGCTATGTCTGTTTTCAAACTTCCAGCTAGATTATGCAAAGAGTTAAGCAGGTTGATGGCAAGATTCTGGTGGGGGGAAGGGGAAAAGAAGCAAAAAATGCATTGGAAAAACTGGAGTGAGATTTCAGATGTTAAAGAAAAGAAGGGTCTTGGCTTTCGAGATATTCAAAGTTTTAATACTTCCTTACTAGCTAAGCAAGTTTGGAGGATGTTGACTAGTCCAAACTTGCTAGTTAGTAAGGTAGTGAAAGGGAGATACTTTCTGAGATCCTCTATTTTAGAAGCAAAATGCAAATATGGGGCTTCATGTATTTGGCATAGTTTGCATAGCTCTATTCGTCTGATTAAAGAAGGAAGTAGGAAACAAGTTAGTGATGGCAAAAATGTCTCAATATAGGATGACACCTAGCTGCTAAATTCGAAGACTGGCAGGATTTCTACACCAAAACCATCAAACTGTAGCATCAACAAAGTAGTTGATATTATCAATCAATAACAATGGAACTTGGAGGTTGTCAGATCAGTTTTTGATAAACAAGATGCAGATGCAATTTTGGCCACACCACTGAGCTTTTTTGGAGGAAAAGATAGGATTACTTGGATGGCAACTAACCATGGTAGATACACAACAAAATCTGGATATGTTAGAGGCAAAGAGAGGATGGATGGGGATAAAACTAAGCAAACAAAAACTAGAACAAGCAGGAACAAGAAGGGATCTAAAGTCTGGCATCATATGTGGGATCTTAATATCAAAAATAAAGTTAAACACTTCCTTTGGAAATGTTTACACAATATTGTACCCAAATGTGAGAACATTTTTAGAAGAACAAAGTTGAACAACCCTTGGTGTAAGAGGTGCGAGGAGAAGGCATAATCACTAGAGCATATGTTGTTTTTTTGTAGAACAAATGAGATGATTTGGAAAGCTTTTCCACTTAGATGGAGGGACTGGAGCAGGACAGATCAAACTTTTGGTGCTAGTGGGAAAATATGCAACAGGCCAGAGAAAGAGAAAATGTCATAGACCATATTGCTACTACAACAAACTTGCTTTGGTTCATCTGGAAGGCTAAAAACAGGTGGATCTTCAATAATGCGCAACCAGATGGATTCATGATAGTGCAAAATGCCATGAAAGACTGGTTTGAATTTTGTGAGGCAAACAGGACATAAAGAATGGATGAACAAAATCTGAAGATGGATTAGCTGATTCATGAGGAACAGATGAGTTTGTTTCAGGAACAACATGAGGTCCTAGTTCAGGTTGCTGTTGACTCCAGGAAGGAGAGAAATGGTATAGGTATCATGGCAAGAAATAAGAAAGGTGATCTCCTATCCACATGGGCCATACCATGTATGCACAAAGTGCCTCCAGCCATAGGTGAGGCTTTAGCTATCAGAATGGCTATGATAAAAGCTGCTGAGGAAAATTGGTCTTCCATTTTGATCATGTCTGACTGCAAGCTGTTGATCAACAAGACCAATAGTTCCAATAAAGACTTTTCTGAGCGGGATGTGGTAATCAAGGAGATTAGAGTTTTAGGTAAATCATTTGGCATTGTTCTTGCACTTTTGTTAATAGGAAGGTCAATACTTGTAGTCAAGAATTGGCAAAATTTGCCACAAATCTCTTTTAAAATGTTAGGTGGAAGGTTTCCTTCTCTGTGTGGGTCAATGTGGCTACATACCAAGATGTACTGGCAGTTGCCAAAAGTAATTCTAGGTGAATGATGTATGTATTATTAGGTGCTTAATGAATATAAATGATGGATATTTGACCCAAAAAAAAGTTACACAGACCTAACTTGCTGAAAATAGCAAAAAATCAAATAGTGAGGGCCCGTGCCCCTACCTGCAAGTTCAATTTACAACATTCCATTGTGATGAAAACTCATACACTCCGATTACAATGCATTACATTTAGACTACAACATCATGACACAACCCTAAACTCAAACTAGAATGAATTAATGGAGAATGACAAATTAATCAAGGAAAAGAATTAAACCTATGGGGCTACATTTCAACATACAAATGACGAACGTGAAAAATGATCTCTCTCAACATACATAACGCTTGCAATGCCACACAACTAGTAGTTTTGTTCATTAGTACCAAACAGGTATTACATTAATCTGATGGGCAGGGATTCCATCCTGCAAGCTCACCCACTACCAAGTCTTCAACCTACGATAACCGTACGGATTATGTACTATGTACACATGGATATGATGTGGTGTAGATTAGGTATAGTAAATATGAACAAATAGACATAAATCAAGTAATAAAAACTTAGTCTCCCAACTAGATCGCAAGTGTACTGGTCTATTGTAGTACTTGGAGTATTAGGTTGGCGAATCCCACAGGGAATCAAATATATGCAACTACTAAGGCTTTATGGCTAACTTTTATTATCTAAACACAAGAAAATCAAAAAGTGGTGATGGTGTCCCTTCAATAGAATAGGTATTTGATTAAGAACAAACGTAGAATTCAATGTAAAGAATCCTAGAACATAAAATTCGCTAATGAATCATGCATGAATGACTTACTAAGTTTTACCTTGCTTTGTTTAGAATCCAATTCGATACATGTCATAACTAGATCTCTCTATGAAATGACAAGATTCTAACTATTCGCATGATGAAGTCTTATGAAAACATGAATTGTATTGACTTACTTAAGCATCCATTATTCTCATATGAATCACATAAGCATTACTTGTTCATTTTTCATTAATACATGCATTTCTCAATGTCAAGTAACAACTAAGATAACGTATTTAAGTTGGCCATGCGAAAACAAGTGTTAAAGTTTGAATAAATAAACAAACAAACACAAGCTTAGCAATTAAAGGTAATTTAAGTCATGCTAGAGATTCATTAGCTTCATATATATTCTAGATGAAGCCTTTAGTGAATCATGACTAATAAAACACTAAGGAGTTCTAATTCAAAACAAGAATTCATGACAACAAGTGAAAGTAAAGAGAAAGAGTTTAGGAATTGCTCAACCAAATTGCAATAAACTTGCTTCTTATTCACTTTCAAAAGTTGCACTACAAAAGTTCTTTGACAATGATCCTCACTACTCTATTGAAGGATGAAGAGAATTTAGCTAACTTTCTACTAATACGACTACTAACTATTACTAATTCTCTCAAAAAAACTTGTTACAAACACTAAACAAGAGAATTAGTCACCCATGGAAAACTTAATAATAAAGCTCAAAACTTTGCATAGAAAACTCATAATAATTCAAACATAAAGACAAGAGATTGAAAAAGCTTAGTCTTTATTGATGTACTATGCTCCACAATTGGCAAATCTTTCTCCTTTGAGTTGATTACAAGCAAGTCCCTCTTGCTACTCTTGTTCTATGAGTTTCTCAAGGTGAAAAAGTGTGTGTTTTTGGTGCCCTAGCCTCCCTTATATATAAACCCTCAAAGTCTAATGTACAAGAGTATTCATATCATTAAAATTCCTAACCAATGCTAAAAGGGCCGTAAAAACATGTTTTAAGCTACTAAAATTTCGTTAAAGTCTGGCACCAATAGCCGCCCATGGTTTCTCTATCCCTAACCCATTAATTCTCCTTCTACCTAAAATTTGGGGACTTGCCCACAAAACAACTACGGACGGATTCTACTGTAGCAAATCTTTGTCAAGAAATCATGGCACAATTCGTGAGCGGAGTCTCAGCAAGTCAACCTCAGCATTTTCTCCACTTGTTCAACTTTGCCACTTTACTCAATCAACTTCAATTGGCCTTGCTTCTTTCTCCACCTCACTTCATCATCAAAGTATACTTCTAAACTCTTCATAACACTTCTGATGACAAAGTAGCATCAAAACACCTACAAAGGCCAAAGAATAGCATAATTAAGCACTTAATCAGTCAACTCAATAGACAAATAAATCACAATTATTTGGAGCAAAATACAACAAAAAATGAATAAAATCTATCCTATATCCTTACTTTAGAATCTATTTCTAGTACTGCAATTTTGCAACTATCATATCTAATCCATGTATGAATTTTGTCTGATAGTGCACATATGGAATTTTGCATTTTGATGATTACTAGATTGAGTTGTGAGCATAAAAAATGGCGAAGGAAGATTTCAAGAAGAAACCTTTGTACATTTGTGCAAGATTTCATGCATTAATATTACATGCTTAGGCGTCTAAGTAGCAATGTTTATATTTTAAATTTCTTATTGACTTTCAAGAAATGTTCCATTATTTATGTTTAACACAGAATGAAAGCTTTGCATTTTTATATTATTCAATTTTCATTCATTGAAAGGATTACTGAATACTTAGATCATAAGCTGACTCATTTTTTTCCTTTTAAAAAAAGATAATATCAGTACTTCTCGAAACACTTTGATAGGGGTTTAGGAAATCGAACTTGGTATTTGGGAACTCTAAGTTATTATTCTTAAAAACTCAACTAGGGTTCAAATTTTGGGCTTGAAAGAAAAAATACTAATATTTTCAACCAAAATCGTTATCTGGAATTGTTTGTATTCAAATATATAGGGGGGAAATTTGAATTTTCTAAAAAAAAAAATATTGGACATTCTAGAAAACTATAATTTTTTTTTTGTTTATTTACATCAATTTCAATTTCTATCCCAAATCTGCAATCCAACTAAGAAATTATTTTTTAGGAATTTTTATCCATTTCTCTATTATTTCCTTTATTAACCAAACAAGAGAAATATCGTTTTCCATTTTCCTATTAATTCCCTTCATTAAGCAAACAAGAGAAAGAATTAAGATATTTAAAAAATTCACTTTGCATTTCCTTCATTTCATTTTCCTCACTCCTTTCTTTGAACCAAAATGGGGCATTAAAATAGAAACCTTTGGGCAGTATTGGGGGCTAAATCCCATTTTATTAACATAATAATTAGCCAGTACAAAGGACATAACAATTACACTTCAGTTATACATTAGCAGTGATTAAATAGCAAGATAAGGAATTACTACAAGATTTATGCATAGAAACACATAGAAACACAAGATTCCATACAAACTCCAAATGTAATGGACCATTCTCCTTAACCATAATAAATTTATTTGGTCATTGGTTGCTCTTCCTCAAACTTCATTTGATCTATAAACGTCTTGCCTTGAAGCTTGCGAGAGAAGAAAGTTTTCACATACTTTTCCATTGGCATGCTTTTGTATAGAGGAGGATTTTCATTGTTTATTAGAGAAATTGCAGGTCCAATCTTAGATTCCACTTTGGGATTGAAGAACATTGCTATTGAGATCCTCTCTTTAGCCGTGTTCACAGTTACACGATGCTCAATACTTTTGTAGACTCCATTGCTGAAGACCTGCAGATTCACACAACAACCAAGTTAAAAGTGGAAAGAATAACAAAACTATCGGATTTGTAAACTCACACGAATTAAGCATTTGATGTAAGTTCATTTTTCATACGCATAATAAATCTTTGAAAAATTGATAAACTTCTCATGTATGGAACAACTACAAGGTATAATTGGGTAAACATCTAGTTTTCTTTGCTTTAGGAAAAGACAGTGTAACCATAAGAATTTAAATTGTAATCGATAAGTGAATACGGGAAGTCAAAATCTTAAGAGATGCAATTTTTAGGTATCTATATTGCAAAAATCCAGTGTCCTAGTTAATGGTATGGTGGGCTAAACTACACTCTAAGAACTTACTAGTTCCTAATTGATCTTTCAAAAGGCACTACTTCTATGCCGTTTGTAGTGATTGTCGCAAAAACAAAAAGTTTATTTAATGTTTTCCTAATTTAATGACATGTGTATTCTATCCAATGGTAAAACAGCACAAGTTTTTTCTGTTAGCTAGTTAGATATCTTTTTTTCTTTATTTCATCTTTGAAATTTGCTTTAATGATAAATAATCACTGGAAATTCATTATCTCAGCAAATGAAGGAAAAAAATCACAAAAAAGCTTACAGCACTTCAAAAGCTAGGTCATAAAATATTTCCATAAACAAGAAACAATACTTTATCATACAATATATGCATCAAGTTACTTGCATTGATCCTAAGAATGTTGAAAATTTACAATAGAAAAACCTTTGGACCTATTAACAAGTGCATTCATTGATCAATAACTTAGTTGTGTTAGAAAACACGATTGGCAGGAGCATTTATATGCAACCTCTATTGCCGATTGTAAAACTAGACAACTTTCCATCAATATATATTTTTTTCTAAAGTAAAAGAGCAAACATTTTATTAATAAAATTGCATATGTCATGAAGTAAAACTTTGGCACTTGGGTACTGAAAGTGACACAACCAGCTAAGATTATTATATGTCTAGACAAATATTTGTAATGCTTTTTTTATTTTAGCTAATTATGATTGTTATTTTTTGGTTTTAATAGAGAATTATGCACTTATAAATATGAATATAATGTGCAAAAGTGTATCATGTCGTGCAAATTATGTGATATAAATTAAAATTAGTTACTTTATAAAAGTTGATCTGGTATGGCTATTTACCATATGTATGGGTACGATTTGATTGGTAATTCATAATTTGATCAAATAAATTTGATAAGTTTGCTTATAAAAATACTGACATATTTCAAATTCAAAATTTTCAAATTTGATTTTATAATTTGAATCCAATATCAAATTCGACATTTACCTAATTACTGATTTAGTTTGTTTGGTTGAATAAAATAATAGACTCAACAACTGTACTCTAACATCGGAAAATTATATATTAGGCCCAATAAGCTTATCTAATCAAATAATTCACTAATCAATTGTCGTTAATCAACAATTGGTCCTTGATGTATAAGATCAAAAAATGAAATTGATAAGTACAAATTTTAAGTAGTTAATCAACTATATCAGTATAAATTTTTTCTTTATACATTAGACAATTACATTTTGGTAATTGATAATATTGTATATTTATACTTAAATACAATAGAAGTTATTTATTAATATATAAATACTTTTGTTAAAAAAATTCACATCTATACACTTGTAAATGCATATCATAATCACTATAAGTTAATAATTCATAATCTCACATAAAACCCTTAATATAAGTTATACTTAATAGTGTAAATAAGTTGAACAATACACACACACACACACACATATATATGTAAATACATATATATAAATGCATATATATATATGTGTATATATATGTATTTACATATATATGTGTGCATGTGTGTGTGTGTATACATATATATACATGTATATATATGCATTTACATATATATGTATTTACATATATTTGTGTGTGTATATATGTGTGTGTATGTTTGTGCATGTATGTGTGTGTATAAGTTTATCCGTTAAAAACAAAAATTTATCGAACTTAATTCGAAATCTATAATACTAATTTGAAATTTTCTGTTTTTGAATATAGACCAAATTCAGCTTTTTGAATTCAGTATATGCCAAAAAACAAACCAATTTACTAAATTTTAAATTTTAAACTTTCAAAATCAATTCAAAATTGGTCAGCAAATCAGTTTTTTTCAATTATGCTTACCCCTAACCATTTGTGGACGTATAGTTCTGGGACTATATATGGCACAGAACACGGTCTACCCATGAGATTGATATATGAGTTCAAACCTTATTTGTTATTACAATATATGCTTCTTATTTGTGTAAAAGAAATATATACTCCCAGTTATAATGAATTAACATTAAAATAGGGGTAGTATAAACATAATACTTGTATCTATGTTTAAAAATTTTATATATAATCGAGTTAGATTAACGAGCAATAATTCAAATTCACATATAAAGATGTTGCCACGGGACGACGGCTCCCTCTTGTTCACTTTCTTATTTTTGGCTTTGTTCAAGTGAAACGCGATTCTTTTGCCTTTTGTTACATAAGTGATTATTTTCAAACAAATGTTTTGAGGCCCACAGAAACTCCCCAACCATCCAAGTTTTCTTCTTCAAAAACCTGCAGCGGCATATTGTAGAAAGACTAAAAATAGGCTTCATGTAGCATTGTCATAGAATTTTTATTATCTATAGTTGAAGTAATAGATGTACAAGAGGGTTTGGGGTTTAGGAACAAACCTCCATTGCATCTCCTATATTCACCACAAAGGCATCCGGAAGGATGTTCACGGGAATCCAAACTCCATCCTTTTTCACTTGTAAGCCATCCACACCATTCAGTTGAAGAAGAATGGTCAGTCCAGTAGCATCAGAGTGAGGCCTGAGCCCCACAACCAGCTCTGGATGCGGACACGGAGGATAATAAGTCATTCTTACCAAGTTCAGCCCATCTTCAAATATTTCCTCCATTTGTTGCTCTTTTATCCCCAGAGCTTCCCCCATCAATTTAAACAAAATCATTGCAAGCTTTTGGGACTCTCTGAAGTAAGCCTCCATGGCTTCTCTGTAATAAATTCATGAGCGAAAATTTTATCCAAGTTTGTGTGTTTAGTTGCACAAATGAAATAATATGCTGGAGGGAAAGAAAGGAGAGAACCTAAGGGATGAAGGGAGCTCTGGTAGTAGATGAGGTTTTCTTCTATGGGTGGGGTTGATAACCATAAGAAACCTATCAGCCCAGTCAATCTTCTGATTTTCTAAGTCGAGTTTTGTTTGGCCATAACCTTCAACTTCACCTGGCCTCAGCTTGTACCTCATCTTCTCTTCTAATGGTAGCTTGTAGAATTCTTCAATTTCATATTTCAGTTTCTCCACCACTGAAGAACTGACTCCATGGTTGATTACCTGTGTCACAATAATTCTACAAAAATAAGATATAATTTTTACGTGTGACGCTTTGCACAGCAGAAAGAAAAATAAATAAATAAAAGAGAAAAGTCATATATTTTAGTATTGCCATTATTCTCGTTTAGCCATATTATGTTTCTCACAAAGTTTTATGTCAAAGTACAAATACATAAAAGAAACTATCGTATTGACTCAGCAAATAATGCAATAATGAAAAGTATTTTCGTTAAAACCTGGAATACACCCCACTCTTTGCATGTTGAGTGCAACTTTTGTAGTCCAAAATCCTTGGCTTGTCCAAGAGTCAAACTTTCCATGTCAATAGTAGGGATCGCTGGCATGGGATTGCCAGGAGAAAATAATGTTGATTCTTGGTCCAACTGGATGTAACGAGGCGGGACGGCCAGCCGCGGCTCTTTGGTGAGCTCCTGCAGGCAAATTGAATTGCTCTCAAATTCTGATGAGGCCATGACTAGCTATATTATAGCTCCTCTCAAGTGCAATTATGGCGAGTTATTGTGATGGATATTTATAGCCACAAAATGATCTGTCAAACTTTTAAGATTATCACTTGCTAGGTTAGAAGTTGTCAAACTAATTCGTGACACGTGATGGACATACATAAATTTAAGAAAAAAATTCAGAAATCTCTCCTGGGATTTTTGACAATTTCACAAGCACCCTCTAATGTGAAATATTACATCAACCTCCCTTGATTATTCAAAATGAGTATAATATCCTTACTAAAATATTTAATTGGTAATTTAAACAAGAAGGAAAAATTTTCAACAGAAAAACAAAGGTGAAAATTTTTTCTTTTTTTGATCAATTTATTCATTATGCTTGTGTTTATGAAATTTCTGATGGGTTAATTATTATGGTCTATAGGGCTTGTGTCAATCTTTTGATCAATTGCAATATGTTAAAAAAATAGAATTGCGATTTTTTTTCTTTTTTAATCAATTTGTTAATTACGCTTTTACAGTGAAATAGTTGGCAGGTTCAATTATTGCAGTCTATAGGAATAAACTTGGTCCTATTGTGATGAAAAATAGGATATAAATAATTTGATGACGTGGTAGGTATTTTATTTGGGTAAAAGGGTATGATCAATATTAACGCTTCAATTCCCAAAAATTATTTGTTGTGATGTTTGTTGGGTAAGTCCACTATTTGTTTTTATTTTTCAATTTTGCTTTGTAAGAGCACTTTATTCTAATTAAATAAGTTGTAAGTCTTCAAGTAGACTATCACAAGGGCAAGTTAGATATAATATTTTACATTCGCCTGTAATGTTTTTTTTTTTTTCTTTTGTTATAGAACATATGAAATAAGGGGTGTAAATGTAATATTTTAAATTAGAGGGATGCTATCTAAGATTGTAAACAACTTCAGGAGAGATTTTGAAATTATCCCTAAATTTAAACTGTGAAATAAGTAAAGATATTATTAACATGTGATGTACATGCATCACGTTAATGTTTAGTAACATAAAAAATAAAAAAAAATTTCGGCAAGGAAAAGAAAATTCAAAATCAAATATATGCATACGAGTTTCTTAATTTTGTTATCGCAGTAATTGAGGAGTCACATTTACTTGCAGCACAAGTGACCCATGTAACTAAGAATATGATTGCATATGTGTCATGTGGTTGACACTACGAAATTGATCTTGTGTAAAAGCAATTTGGTGCAAAATGAATATACCAAATTAACAGCTCACGAATAATGTTCTAAATGGATGGTTTAGTTTTTGCTACACATGTTCAATTACGTTTGGACAACCTATCTTTCTAAAATTATTTTGTGATATTTTTCAAGCACCTTATTGAATCACTTTTTTATATTTCAAATCAACTTTTTTGTTTCACATAAATTACATTTCAAAAAATATTATGGTTCAAATCAACTTTTTTGTTTCACATAAATTACATCTCAAAAAATATTGTGGTATTGTTCTTCTAATACTTTTTTTAAGAAATACAATCCAGATGAGCTACTTGTCTATTGGTTATATACTTTATGTTATTATTAATGATAAATTGTTTGAACCACCTCTTATTCGTAGACGAGAGAAAATGCTGCAAGATCGCTTTCCATTTTACCCTGCCACATATAAGGCGTTCATCTTGTTTCGTATAGTAAAGCATCATTCATTAAATTATGGTATTGGAATATTTTATCTCATTTAATTAAATTTAAGAATTATCTCAGCATGAATTAAAATAATATAGATTTCAACTGCATTGGGAAAACACTTTTCTTGCAAGAAATTCAATCAACTAATACGTAGATGCGACGGGAGGGGAATTCTATTCGTGGTTCTTTATTCACTACATACTAACGAAATTAAAAGAAAATTGTACATCTGTTCATTCACTTTCTAAAGAATACCATAAATGAAAGAAGATGAAGAACTGAAGGGGGAGAAGAGAAATTTTTTCTATCAACATCCTAACGTCCTCTGCTAAATATATATTTAGGATTAATATTTCGTACTATGGTATATATATTTTCACATACTTATAGGTATGCGTACCATAAGTTCAAAAATAGAATTACAAATCTAAATAAATGTTACGTATCATTCATCTAAATCCATTAGAGTAAACCGTAATTACACAGTTTTTCTTATGAATTCGGTGCCTGCATATCTAAACAGTGCGTAGTTAGTAGATAAAAACTGAAATTAATTTTTAATTGAAATTACCAGAAGATGCTTTAATAAATTATTTGATATGTGATTAAGTTCTCTCCTCTTGATTTCGTGACATATGATTGGAATACACTGCATTTCACCAAGTCCCATTTGACCATGAATTTTTAAAGTTCAAATGCTAGTTCTATTCTCTATTTTTCTAGTTATTTTTTAGGTATACTTGTTCGTATAATAATTCTATGGAAAGGTCTTGAATCAAATCAATGGAACCCATAGATATCACGTACTAATGCTATTGAAGGTCTTGAATTAAACTAGAAAGAGTCTATTTGCATTAATACTGAAGAAGGGGTGTAAGCTAATTTGACCAAAAGTAATAACCCCTAAAGAAGGGAATTCGAAGCCTAAACCGGTCCTATACTGAAGATGAAGTGAAATATAATCTGTCCTTTAGTCACAAGCCGCCTCCAACAAAACTAACCAAAATATTCAAACGGTGGATTCCACCTCTCAATCTTTTGAAAACCATAAGGCCTCGTTTGGTTGTCCTTGCCTAGGAAAGTAATCTTTTTCCTAAAATTTAAATTCTACTGTTTGGTTTATTTTTAACTTACTGGGAAAGTAAAAACATTCCTCAAAACTGAAAAAATAGGTGCATAATCCTAGGATTCTAAATCCTTACATCATCCTAGGTATTGTGATTACTTTCCTTAGGATTTTAATCCAATAAAGATAATGACTACATATTTAAATCTTCCCTCTCTTTTTTTTACCTCCATAAAAGTTCAAACATCAACACTTATCTTTACAAAACACATTCTTATTTTTCAACTTTTATCCACTACATTATTTTATATGAAAAAACTCCTATTTTCTAGTATTTTATTATTCATTGCATGATTAATTGTTTAATGCATGATTAATTGTTTAACATTGTAATAACTCATTTTTCAAAGTTACAATTAATTAAATTAATATTTAGATTTATTAATTTTTAAATTTTATCAATAATTTTTGTGTGCAAATAATAGTTGCCTATTAGTTATTCTATTAAATATAGTTAAAATCCTAAATATAGAAAAAATAAAAATCTTTTTCACCTTATATTTGTGGAGATATTTTTAGAAATTTGGTGAGAATTAAATTACATTCCACGTTACGTTATTCTAAACCAAATATTAGAATTAGAATCTACACAATTTTCCTGTCAAGATTCCTAGAAATACCCAAACATAATAAAGAAATATTTTTCCTTGGAATAACATTCCAAGGAATCACATTCCAAGTAAACTTTACTTTCCCACCGACCAAACGAAGCCTAAGATTATTTCGAGAAAATTTAGATTTGTTTAAATTGCTGCACTATTGAACTCTAAATTTTAGAAAAATTCTATCTGCCCCCATAATTGCCCACGGGCAAAAAATGTAGAATTTTTTTTATTTGTCCTTAAAATTTTACGTCAAAACTTAAATAAAAAAAATAAGACACATTCAAAATTAAAAGTTGTACTCTTTAAAGGGTGCGTGCACACATATACGCACTTACAGAGTCTTTTTTTTTTTTTTCATAAGTACATTTTCACACTTGTACACATACTTTCTCTCACCCACATTTTCAATATATACATATATTTGTACTCTTTCTCACATACAAATACACACATTCTTTCTTCCTATCTCCTATATGCAAACTATATTTACTCTGTTTTACCTTTTAGTATGAAATAATTATACTTACAAAACCTTGAATTTAGTTAATTATCAAACAAATATAACAATATCAATTCAGCAACTTAAAAATTTCAGCACTTAAAGTTTTGATTTTAGAATTCAAAGTTCAAAATTTGGTTTTATCAAAGAGCCCCAAACGCCCGAAACGATTTTTCCTTATGATAAAATAAATAATCTACATAATATGCATAAATTTTTATTTCTTAAGCCTACGAATATTTAGAATGTTCCATTTTCCTCTGATAAAAGTGTCAAATAAATTGTGTTCCTTCATTCATGGATAAGAATGTATGCAACATCAGTTCAGTTACAATCTTCCTTATTTCATTTGAAAATGTAAAATATTTTTTTAAATATGATGTAAACCAAGTCAAAATTTTAGAATTTTCATGCATAGCGCGGGGCGGACACTTGTTCATAATTAAGCTAATGTCTAATCAACTGAAAACTTCTCTCTATTTCCAAGTGTGACATGGCATAATAACATTTGGTCCAGTGAAGTAATGAATAATGAATGAAGACTTTGAAGTCCAATGAATGACCGTGTTTTTCTTTTTTAAGTTAGCTCTATCAATACATGACCAGATCAAGATTCTTTAGAAACCACCTCAGAGATCAATAAACAAAGAATATCGTTTAATTTTCTCAAAAAAAAAAAAAAGAATATCGTTTAACACACGTGTTAATATTCATTTCTTTACGCTGAACAAGTCTTGCAAGATACGTTGCAAGTTTTTAACCATAAAATAAGGATTAACAAATAATAACACGGTCTTGGCCACCGAAATAGTAGCCCATCTGCTAATATTATGATTATTAATTTGACATCATGGATAACATTTCAACAAATTGAAACCTGATACAATTATGTCTATATTGTGTATGAGAAAATTTTCAATAAAACTACGGTAGCCTTATTTATGAGAAAATTTTCAATAAAACTGCAGCAGCCTAGTTTTAAGTGCAGGGAAAAAAATGTTAGAATAAAAATTATTCTACAACCAAGGTCATGCATGAAATCTTAGAATACAAATTTATGAAATAATGAGATAAAACTGGATTTCTTTTTTAATCCAACCACATGTTGAGCGAAAGCAAAAACCCAATCACTAATCAAATATACCAACTCTTGTGACTAAGTCTCTTAGATGATAGAGAAAGAAAATTGAATTTAATCGTCATTCAAATGCTTACAGAGGAGACCTAGCACTCCTTATATATTAGACATGTTACGGTCTCCATTTAACAATCTCTAATGGGCTTAATAAGTCTACACAATTAATCCACATCTTATTATATTAGAATAATAGACCCAATAATTAAACTAAAATAATGGCCCACTTTATGTCTCACATTTGATCATAATATCTCAACTATTAATCACAATTAATATCCAAAATTAGATTAAAAAATCTAACAAAAAAATTCGTATGTAGCACCCATCTTTAGTTTATGAAATTATAGTAAGTATTCGAAGCCAACATTTTATGGTAAAAAAGAAACTCGTATTCAACTATTAGTCCGGTGTTTAATATCATTAATCTTTCCTTTATATTACAATATGAGCGTACTATCACAAATGTAGATTTTGTTTTTTGGTTGAAATAAGCATTAGGGAAGGCTTATGTCCTTCATAATCTTTATAGGATCATGATCTTATGACTTCCAACCAAGGACGAAGCCAAGATTTTATGTTGGAAGAGGGGGCGGCATTAACATTTATTTATATAAAATCAATGCAAGATTTTATTTTGGTGAGAAAAACTTTAAATAAGTATAACAAAGATACTAAATGCACGTGATATTTTTTAATTTATGTTCGATATGCAATGGCAAAACTTCAACAAACAATCAAAATATATAATCCGATTACATATTCAATTAAATATAGGTAATAACTTGAGAAAGTCAACAGAGAAAAGTTTGTTTATCGTAGGGAAATAATTTAGGAAAGCCAAAAAAAGAAAAAAATATAACAAGTCGGCATGAGACGACAGGATGGACTAACACAACTTCGAAAGTCGGGGTTTCTGGGAGCATAAAATTGTTGCAACATATCTGTTCGATTTATTATTTGGAGTATTTTTGAGAATTATTTAAAAAATTATTTGAAATGTGTTTTTTGTTGACTTTTGTTAAAATGGAGGGAATGTTTGAATTTTGAAAAATTTTAAAAAACTTATTTGAAATTTTCAAAATATCCCAACAACTTGTTTCGCTTTTTACACAATTATTCACAAAACGTAGTATATTTTTCAACAAATTTTATTCAGAAAAACAAAAAAAATTGTGACGAACATTTTGAACTCCATTTACAATAGTAATGGAGTAATGGACGCTAACACCGGACGTCTGATGCCAACGTCCGTTACTTCATTACTATTGTAGGTCCGGTGCCAGCGTTCGTTACTCCAATACTATTGTAAATGTAGCTCAAATTGTTCATTGAAATTTTTTTTTATTTTTCTCAATAAAATTAGTTGAAAAAATGCTACATTTTGTGAATAATTGTATAAAAAGTAAAACAAATTGTTGGGATGTTTTGAACATATCAAATAAGTTTTTCAAAAAATTTTCAAAATTTAAAAAATAAGAGAGAAAATTGTTGACTTTTGTTGAAAAGATTCCCAAATAATATTAATAACAGCGACAACAATCATAATAATAGTGATAAAAAAGAAAATTAATAAAAACAATGATAAGAAAGGAATATTAAGAGGTGTGATTCGAGAAATATGTGATTGGAATTAAAAGAAATCTTTTTTCAAAATTATTAAGTTAAAACTTTTCAAAAAATAAGTAAGGAAAATAATGAAATGTAGTAAGCTATTTATTAAGAAAGAAATAGGAATTGAGGAAATTTTATCAAAATATTTAATTATCATAATTTCGCCTTGTTTTCAGTGTCAAGTAATCTCCAGAAGATGTTGATTTGAATAACTTTTCTCTCTCTCTCATTTATTTTTGAATTTTTTATTCTAAATATTTTATTATTCTATTTAGAATAAAAAATTCAAAAATAAGAGGGAGAGAGAGAGGGAGAGAGAGAGAGAGAGAAGTTATTCATATCAACGTCTTCTGGAGATTACTTGACTGTGAAAACAAGGCGAAATTATTAAGGATCTTTAAACCACGTTGGCAATAGAAATTTCTCACGTTTTTTTTTTTTTTTCCAAGTCAAGCCACGATCGGTTAGAAGTACCTTTCACAAATGAGATCAAAGGTATCAGAAGCATCTTCAAAGTCCTGCATGATGACATTGTCAACTTATAATTTAATTTGTGGACGTGATGATTAAGGAAACTTTTGTACGCGCTTTGACTACTGAGGGCCTCCAGCTATTGCTAAGTGGCACATATAACATGTGATACAACAGGCACGTTTTTTTATTCGAAATGCCCAAAAAAAAAAAAAAAAAAAAAGCACTTTTGTTATTGAGACGCTATCTGTACCCATAGATTCAACTAATGAAACGAAACGTCACCACTGATGAAATTGAAAGCACGTTCTGCAAAATTTCAATACTACCTCGACGGAAGATATTTTAAGAATATTCAAGAAATAAGATAATCTTTATAGATTCATGCCTTGCGTGAATAATATACTTATTATTTTTTATTTTTTTAGTAATACAAAAATTTTAGAAGTAGTTACTCCATTCCAGACTTAGACCAGGCAACTGTCTCATTTTTAGCGTTTCATAATGGTTCTTGCGGATATTTGGCTAATGACAAACTGCTAATTTGGCTAATGACAAACTCCCAAACTTATTCACTAAGCCAACTCTTATTGGCAATTATAAACTTTAATGGTGCAGCAATTGTGACTCAATTATCACCTGCTAATTTTCCAAACAAAAAAAGCAATTAATTTTTTGAAAGTTAGTTTTTTGGAATAACCTACAAAATACCCGTATAATCACAAAGCATCAAACAAAATTGGGATGATCTTCTGAATATCAAAAAGAGAAAACAAAGGCGTACGTAATCAAAGTTATCTTTCTTTCTTTTTTTTAATCTGCATTTCAAGTATAACGTTTATTCACATATCATATTCACATTACTAAAATTATACACAAAAGCAATATTTGTAATCTTATATGGGTTTCTCCACATAGGAACATAAAAAAGAAGTCAGCAGCTTGATTTAATTATGATTTTTTGTTTTTGCGGTTTTATTTTATTAAAATTACGCTAGTTAATATGCCGCACGTTGTGCTTGATGAAAACTTTATGGTTGATCACTGAATAAAGGATGTATTAAAATGAATGTGTTGATTATTCTACTAATCCCTCAACTTTTGGGAGATGTTCAGTTTCCTTTTTTTTATTTTATTTTGTAACCCTTATTTGGATCCTTTACCTCTCATGTCAATGTTAATTGAGTCGTTAACATTCGTTCATAAATTTGGTGTTCTTTGTGGCAAAAAAAATTTGTAACTTGCCCAAAGTTTTGATTGCATGACCCCAGATAAAGGGTTGAGTAAATACATGACTAATTTGCTGTGCTTTCTTTATTCCCAAAAAACCTTTTTCAGTCATCCTAGCTGTAATTAAGCAATTCAGCCAAACATATTTAGGAGCCGTTCAGCTTACATTCAAGAATCATATGAGAATTGTAAACTCTATTATCAGTGAATATTTATGTCAATTTTTTAATATAAATTTACTTTCAAATCAGAATAGGTTCAATATGTTAGTGAGCTAATCAAATTTAAAACAAAAGTTAACAAGTGTAGAGTGATAGAGGACAAGTTTTAATACTTTCATTTCCATAGAATAATTACTGTAGAAGTAAACCGTTGCCGTAAATGCCCGCTACTTGCCCGCAAACCAATAAACCAAAGAACCCATTGTACAAAACAAGTATTTAATATCAATTTTTTTCCCTGTATTTTGTTAACCCGGATAGCAAGCAGTTAATTTATTCCGCTGGGCTTTTGTTGTCCACTTACGTTGCTAGCCGTCAGTTTTGTACGAGTGCTAGGGGTGGACATTGACTGATTAATCAGTCCATTCACCAATATCCTAACCGAACGCTTGTAACGGTTTGCCTAATTTTCAAGCCGTACCCGACCTTCATTAGTTGGTTAACAGCTTAACGGTTACTCGGTTAAAGAGGGTAGGGTATTGCGGGTAACCGGAAGCATATGATATTAAGTTAATTTGACAAAATAGATAAAAAATATTACAACATAAATACTTTTTCAAATAAAAAAACTGCTTGTACAATTTCAATTATTTTGAAAAACTAGCAATAAAATTACAAATTGAAACTCTTGCATCTACTCTTTTTAAAATTATAAAAAAAGTTAGAAATCAAAATTTTTCACAACACGAGTATAAAATATTCATGTTATTTTCCATTTCGTGGCATTGGGTACCGTCTTTACTTTTAGTTTGCGATAGGCTCAATCGTAGTATTGTGTATCATCATTATTTTTAATTTGCTATAGGCTCAATCGTAATATTGGGTACTGTCTTTATTTTTAGTTTGCGGTAGGCTCAATCGTGGTATCGAGTACCATTTTTATTTTCAGTTTGCGGTAGACTCAATTATGGCATTGGGTACCCTCTTTATTTTTCAGTTTGCGGTAGGCTCCATGGTGGCATTGGGTACCTTCTTTATTTTTTCAGTTTGCGGTAGGCTCAATTGTGGCATTGGATATCGTCTTTATTTTTCATTTTGCAGTAGGCTCAATTGTGGCAGTGGTACCGTCTTTATTTTCAGTTTGCGATAGGCTTAATCGTGGTACTAGGTACCGTCTTTATGTTTAGTTTGCAATAGGCTCAATCGTAGTACTGGGTACCGTCTTTATTTTCAGTTTGCAGTAGGCTCAATCGTAGCATTGGGTACCGTCTTTATTTTCAGTTTGCAATAAACTCAATCATAGCATTGAGTACCATTTTCATTTTCAATTTGCGATAGGCTTAATTGTAGTATTAGGTACCGTCTTCATTTTTAGTTCCCGATAGGTTCAATCTATAATATTGGGTATCGGCTTTCATTTTCAATTTTCAATAATTTTGTTTACTGCATTAGATACTATTTCATTTCAATTGCATGCTTAGTTATCTTGCTTCAGCATCTTTTTCTTTTTATGTCATCATGCATTAGTCATCGTATTAGTCCGTGGTTCGTTTAGGTGTCACTTGCATCAAGTTTTTAATGCATTTTTATCAATCATTGGCAACCCAAAATTTGCATTTTAATTTATGCATTTATTTTGTCCAGCAGCCTGGACTCGCTTTCTATTCATTTTAGTTTGGCAGCCCAGACTTTGAATTTAGTTTATCATTATTTATTTTGTCCAGCAACCTGGACTTGCTTTCTGTCTATTTAGTT
Source organism: Mitragyna speciosa (assembly GCA_024721245.1). Classification (NCBI taxonomy): domain Eukaryota; kingdom Viridiplantae; phylum Streptophyta; class Magnoliopsida; order Gentianales; family Rubiaceae; genus Mitragyna; species Mitragyna speciosa. The sequence continues at coordinate 19,540,408 of CM045552.1, read as the reverse complement.
TTGGCAACCTAGGCTCTGCATTTTAGTTTATTCAGTATTTATTTTGTCAACAGTCTGGACTGCTTTATATTATATTAGTTTAATAGTTCAAATGTTGCATTTCCTTCTTTATTTTTGGTCACAAGTTTTGAAAAAATCGAAACCCTTGTGTTATCATTTGCAATAGTGTTTCACATCCACAGTTCACTTGCATTTGAACAATGTTTAACCTACTTCCTTTCATAGGGATACATAGTTAGCTCCTAGAGAGATCGGTCGCATATTTTTCTATGTTCATTTACTTGTTTACATCTCATCACATTCACATACTTTTGCATGTTTAGATGTTTTAGTTTACACTTGTAGTTGTTTTCACATTCAGGTAAGTTAAAATTTGGTGTTGTCTACGTTTTTGTATGAAATCTCTGCGACATTCTCGACAAAGAGGAGCAAATTGTAGATGCCAAATTTTAACACACCATTTATTTTTTCTAACATTTGGGGGCAATTTTCTACTTTCAGGTTCAAATCTTGATTTTTCAATAAAAGGGACTAAATCAGTTATTTTGGGGGCAAAATAGTAATTTGCAACATGTAAATATTTTCATGGTTTTTTTTGGATTCTAAATTCATATTTTGTACTTTCGTGCATATTTTCGAGTTTTTGTGATTTTTCAGATTACTAGCTATTTTTCTGTATATTTTATCAATTCAATGGTAAAATGATCATTTTGCCTCCCGAATACTATTTTTTTCTCATTTTTGGGTCCCAAATTTATTTTTATGCTTTTAGGCACGCTTTAAATTTTTTTTATTTTTTCGGAGACAATTGCCATTTTTCTGTAAATACTGCATGCAAAATAGTAATTTCGTACCTCGGACGCATTTTTCGTCAATTTTTGGGTTCTAAATTCATTTTCCAGGGTCTTAAGCTTGTTTTTAATTTTTGGCAATTTTGTAGTCCAATAGCCATTTTTTACACCCTAAACATATTTTTAGCCAATTTGGGGCTCTATTTCATTTTTTAGATTTTTAAACGTATTTCTAATTTTTTGGTAATTTTTTGGGGTCCATGGCTATTTTTTGGTAAATATCGCATTTGGGGGGGCAAAACGGTCATTTTGCACAAGAAATGCATTTTTTGACCAAAATTTTTTTAATAAAATTTGTTATTTACATTTTTTTGGTTTTTCCAATTTGTGGTATGTTTTAGAAAAGTCATGACATTTTTTAATTTTCTTTGTGTCAAATATCATTTTTAGAGTAAAATCGTGATTTTAGTGGTTAGGGGCATTTTGGTCATTTTGCACATTCTTGGAGGACAGGATTACTTCACATTATAAATACCCCATTTGGTAATAATAAAAAGGGGGGATTAATTAGAAAATCCTAAGGTAAGTCTTGCACATACTCTCACCTAAAACACATATTAAATACTATACACCACTAACACACATAAAAGGCACACACAAGAATTCAGCACACACACAAGAATTTAGCACTTGCACAAACACGCACTATTTTCACCTACTAAGATCAAAACACACATTATCACACACTATTCTTAATGATGTTGCAGCTTGTCCATGGTTTCTTTTGAAGACATATAAAAGAATATGCAAAATATGTCAACCTGGCTTGGTGATTAATCATTGTCTTAGATAGGCAAATGTTCCTGCTAATCTTCTATCTAATGAGGGTGTAAAGATGGATTTAGATATTTTCTACCCAAAATTTTCTTCTCTTCCTAAAGATGTAAAAGGTGCGGTGAGGCTAGATTAATGGGGTTTTCCTTCTTTTAGACATAGGAAATGTGCATTTTAATTTTTTACATGTAAATGGAGCAGTACTCCATATTTTCATTTAGTTTTTAATTTTATCTTTTGTAATAATTTTGATAGAGGTAAGGTTTATGTCCCCCTCTATTTTAATTAATAAAATTTGAGAGTGGTGCCCCTTCCCCATGTACAGAGTTAGCCAATTAAGAAAAAGTTAATTACCAAACAAGTATAACAATATCAATTCAACAACTTAAAACTTTTATCACTTAAAGTTTCACATTTTAGAATTCAGAGTTCAAAATTTAGTATTATCAAATGGCTTGAACATTTTTTCCTTATAATAAAATAAATAATCTACATAATATGCATAAATTTTTCTTTCTTAAGTATCTTGAATTATTTAAAATATTCTATTTTCCTTTAATAGAGGTAACGATATGCAAAATTCAAATTCAATGTCAAACAAATCCTCAATCATAAATGGGATTTTGTGTAACTTCAATTTTCTTTTCAAGTTTTTCATATTATTTGTCTATATTTGTTTTAAGGTTTTGGATAGGTTATTTTCAATGGTTTTACTATTATTTTTATTTATCTCAGTAGGATTATTATAATTCTTATTGTTGTTGGTGAGAATCTTGAAAGAAGAAGAAGAAGAAGAAGGTTGGTAAAAAATTGCATAATTAGATAGTTGAAGTTGTGGACAGGAGATTTTATTCATTAGAGCGTGCTCATGCCCTATGTTGATTTCTATTGCCAATTGACCAAAAGACTTCTTTCAATGTAATATTGCCACGCCTTATGTCAAGAAGCCGATTAAAAATGGGATTTAGCAATTTTCTACAATTTTTCTTATTTTTCTGCTGTTGTTCTTTCTTTTATCTTAGGAAACTAAATAGCCTATAAATTGGCCTATCCTAGGAGCTTTTATAAATCTTTTATCAACTTCTTATCAATAAGCTTGGTTTTTACCAATTTCTGTCAATTTTTTTTTAGATTTTAAGGTTTTGACAAATCTTTTCATAGTTAGATAGTGAATCTTTCTCTTTGTTTTTTGAGAATCGTTTGTGAAAAAATTTCTTAAATCACATTTTTGCACCAGTTGGTATCAGAGCAGGCTTCTCCTATTCTTAAATTATTCCAATAGCCTGTAACACATCTAGAGATAGAATTTCTGCCCTAAATAATGACCTTCAAATTCAAAACAATTGCATGGATCGCTTGGAATAGGCGATGAACGAACAAGAAGTTCAAACAGAGCATTCGCAAGCAAGCATGGACCTACTTACATAGCATTTGGATCGAATGAGTGTTAAGGGATAGAACAGACTAGGTCGTAGTCATCTGGACCATGATAGGTATGCAGTTGGAAGATTCACTCCTGATGAACCTATTACTCAAACTATTCCCCAACCTCTCGTCTTTATCAGATTCGTGAGTGTTGTAACCAAATCAAGCAAAGTTCTAATTTGATCCCTGAAATTACATCTCGTAGTTCTTAGATCTATGAGAGTTATAGCTGAATCAAACAAAGTTATCATCCTATATGTGAAATTACATCCCAACTGATGTAATAAAATCTGAGCCAGTTGAATTGGAGCCCGAGATGGAGTGCATTCGTGAGCCTGAGGTTGACGAGAAGGAGTATACTTGTAAGCTAGAAGATGGAGAACTTTCATTCCCTCTGTGCTTATCTGAGTCTCTTTCATGCTTGTCCATGGTGGAATCTAAGAAAGAGGCTGAAGGGTTGGAAGAATTTAAAAATGTGGAGGCTGAAGAAATTTTTTTTGAAAAAGTCATCAATAAATCCAATCCCAATATATTTATTGTTGAATAAATTCTTGGAGCAAATTGCTATAGTGGAAATTGAGAATTTTAATTTGGAAAGAAAATTATATTTGATAAATTTATTCGTGATAGAAATTGCTTACGAAGACCATGAAAGTTGAATTTCTTGTCTATCAAGGGAAATTAAGAAAATTCATGTGGACATTGGATGGCATAGAAGTTGTAGCATTCAAGATCTTTATATGGGTCCCAGGATTGTATGCAGTTTCTCATATTCATAATTGGATGCTTAAGTTTCAACACAAGCATCGTCTCTACAAAATTTGTGAGAGGATCGTAGTTGCATCTTTGTGTCGTTCCTATGTCAAATTTCTCCGAGGAACTCGAGGACGAGTTCTTTACAAGTGGGAGAGTCTGATGCGGAATAAGATTTTTAAGTTTTTCATATTATTTGTCTATATTAGTTGTAAGGTTTTGGATAGGTTATTTTCAATGGTTTTAGTGTTATTTTATTTATCTTAGTATGATTATTATAATTATTATTATCGTTGGCGAGGAGCTTGAAAGAGAAAGAAGAAGGTTGGTAGAAAATTGCAAAATTAGATAGTTGAAGTGGTGGATAGAAGACTTTATTTATTAGAGTGTGCCCACCCCCTATGTCGATTTCTGTTGCCAGTTGACCAGAAAACTTCTATCAATACAGCGTGAACACGCCTTATGTCAACAAGTCTACTGTCAAAAATGAGATTTAGTGATTTTCTGCAATTTTTTCTTATTTTTCTGCTATTTTTCTTTCTTTTGTCTTAGGAAACTAATATAGCCTATAAATAGGCATATCCTAGGAGCTTTTATCAATCTTTTATCAACTTCTTATCAATAAATTTGGTTTTTGCCAATTTCTCTCAATTTTCTTAAGATTTTAAGGTTTTAACGAATCTTTTCAGAGTTAGATTGTAAATCTTTCTCTTTGTTTTTCGAGAATCATTCGTGAAATAATTCCTCAAATCACACTTCCGCGTCAGTTGAATTACAATTATTCTTTATTTCTTTCTTTTTTGTTTTTTTGTAAGCTTGGTGTTTTATTAAGTTTTTGCAGTCATTTTACACAATCTTAGGGGCATACCCTAGTTCATTACAATTGAACAATCTACCTATCTCTGTACATGTGCCTGGCTTGCTCAAAAATGTTCTCTGCTATGTTCATCTTTTTGCACTGTTCCTGGTTTTGCTTTATTTTCTTCACTCCCCTCCATCCTGAAATAGCTCCACTTAGGTATTTCATTATGAATTGTATTGTTTGCTCTAGTGAATGGAACTTCTTTTAGAATACTATTGTATTTCTTGAACTCTATATATGGTATACAATGGCTACCAATACTAATCTTCTCACTTCTACTACAAATGTATCTTTTGAACAATTTTGAATGTAGCTCCACACGCAAGCAAAATAGTGGCATGAAGAGAATAAGTGATTCAAACTTTTTCTCCGGCTCATGCATAATACAAATTTAGTAGGTACCTCCATATTCCATGCTCTGAGTCTGTCTCTTGTTGCCAGTCTATTCCTGCATGCTAGATACAAGATGAAAGCATGTTTCTTTATATTCCTTTTTCCCTCCACACAGTTATATGAAGATGTAAAATAATTTCTGAGTAAATTATAAAATACCCTCTTATGGTATCGTTTTCAACTACATAGTCCCCCTATCATTTGAATATGATCTCATAACTGTCCTCTCCCTTCCCTTGTGATTTCATGGAATGTGAAATGACATGGTGTAGATTAGGTGTAGAAAATCAAGTCAAAGTACACACAATAGTCATGTAATAAAACCTAATATCCCAACTTTTACCGTAAGCATACGGGTAGTGGTAGTACAGGAAATTAGGGTCGAATCCCATAAGGAACCAATTAAATACAATTATTAGAGTTTTCTCACCTTGTTTATTATCTAAGCAATGACACTTTGAACAAATTTTGGTTGGATAAAATAAAACTAGTTAAGAAATACGTGTAAGAATGCGAGAATTGCTTATGAAAAAAAAATGATTATGAATGAATTCTAGGGTAATGAATCCACTAATGATCAAGATTTAGGCGTAGAGAATAATAACTTGCCAAGATGAACTTGTTTTGTTTAGGAGTGCAATTCCATTAGTATCAAAACTTGTTTTCACGATGAATTGATTCAACCTACCTACTATCATGATAAAGTTTTCCATATATGCATGAATTGCTTTATTAAATCCTCATAAGCACAACACTATTTTCATGTGTTAATACTTAAGCTCAAGTGTTCATTTTCCATTATTAAGAACAAACTTAATTGAATCTTAACAACTAAAATGCTTTGCATTTGATGGCCTTTCAAATACAAAGGTTAAAACTTAAATAATTGAGGAAAGAAAAGCAAGAAATGGCAAGTCTAAGCAACTACAAGCCTTAATATGGATTCATTAGTTTCATCAAAACCCTAAAAGGAGTAATTTAGCTCGACATAGTTGTTACCAAATCAAAACATGTGAAGTGAAAACAACTAGCCATTGCAATCAACGTAAATGATTTATATAAATTGGAAGAGAGTTAATTCAATAGAAGCTTCAAGAACTTGTATTTCCTTCACAAGAGTGAATACAACGGTTTTTTGAACAAGAGTTTCTCTCAACTTCAAAATATCTCTATCATAAACTAAGAGAATTCTAGCAATTCTCTACAACTTCCCTCACTTAGCTTCCCCCCCACTCTTTACAAATGACCTCTTATTTCTAGACAAGGATTCTACAAGTCATTTTCCAACTTGCAATTACATTCAATGTATTGGAATGATAAAGATCCTAGTTGATGGTCTTCTTTGGCGTAAAAGTCTTAATTTATACTCCCAATGTAATCTTCAACTTGCAAAACCTGTATATAGTTAAAAAGTTTGCAAAAATAGCTGTAGGATAAAGCAAGTTGCAACAGCCAAAAATCTGAGAGTCAGTGACGATCCGCGGGTGAGATCCGCAGATGGTCATCTGCAGATCGTAACCCGTGGATCCTGAATCTTTGGTCCACTTGTATCAATTTTTGCTGAGTTATTACTTCAAGTGTTTTGGTCCTTTTTCATGCATTTCCACAAACTTTTGCTAATTTTCTGATTTTCCAAATTTTTTTACATTTAATTTTTCAATAATTCTCCACTTTGTTTAGTCCACTTCATCACTTTGATTTTGAGCCTAATTGACTTCCATTGGCTCCAATTGAGATTAAGTGTGATGAATCTGCAAAAATAGATAAAATTTTGTGCATTAAATAATTCAAAATAATAATTTAGAGTCAAAACCCTAATTCTGGGAAAATAAACTCTCATTAATGAAAGCAAATTATTTAAAGTCAAAAAGTATGATAGTTTTACTAAAAATACACTAAAAACACCAACTACCATATGTACTAATCTTGGCAAATTTTTCACTTATCAAACTCCCCCACACTTGAATCATTGCTTGCCCTCAAGAAATTAGAAAATCAAGGGATCAAATAATGATTCAAGCATTGAAATAAATTCATGTATGTTTCCCAAATATTTTCTTTCCAAAATTTATCAAGTAAGATATTTATTATGTAATGCCTTGTTTTGCTAGTACTCATAATATTAAAGTAAAGGAAAAAGTAATTATACCTATAAATTTCACTATTTTGAACTAAATTTCTTTGCCTTACTAAGTTTTACAAATGACAATTTCATATAGTAATCAAGTAGTCTTTATTCCTTAAGATTATGTCAAAGAGGGATGTTCATATGAGCTCAATTTTTTTTATAAATAATACGAAACTTGTCTTTTTACGCGAAGATCGACTAGTTTTAGATAAAGACCCCCAGTTACTCAACACTTCATTTATTTTGCACTTTGTTCACTTTGATACTTGAGAATGAAATCGTCTTTTGACGCAAAAGGTTGACATTTTTAGGATGAAGACTCCTAGTTACTCAACAAATTTTTGTTCTCAAGTTGCTTCATGCATACTCTTAATTTCTCGTACCGTTTGATGCGAAAATCGACATTTTTTTATGAAGATTCCTGGTTACTAAGTACTAGAATGTTTTGGAGATAGCATTTTTGCTTCATCACTTCCCTTTTTTTCTCTTTGTTTTTCTTGTTCCAAGACTTATTTTCCCTCTTTAGACTAATAATCAGTAAGGCATTTGTACCACTTAACTGTCCATACTTATTATTCAATTTGTAAGACTGAATAAAGAAAAGGAAGTTTAATATAAACATGTGGCCTTTTGGGCATAATTTCTTCTACTTTACCTAATATACTTTCCTTAAAACAAGAAGTTTCAATTACATAATAGTAATTACCCTTTATTTTGGATCAAGCTATTTTGAGAAATTGCATGTAATTAGTTCAACACATCGAAGATTTTTAACAAGCTTAAAATTTGCCAAAGCAAAATTAGATCATGATAGCCTTCCAAACTTTGGAAATGTTTTGAAAAATGTGAAAAATAGTTAAATTGGAAAAATTTTGGAAAACTTTTGACAGAGTTTTCCCTATAATGGATTAAACTCCTACCGAACACAAGACAATTCATATTTCCAACCAACTTTTTCATCCCAAAAGATGTTCCTATAATCTTCAAAACAGGTGAATATACTTTTAATCCTCCCCCCCCGACACTCAGACTACAAAGTGTTCTTAATGTGTGAAACTGAAATAGGATAAATTGTGGGAAAACAATTAAAACTCCCTTGTAAACATGTCTGAGCAAGTTGAATAAGCTATCATGGAACCTTGATCATTTCACTAGTACTAGGAATAATACCAAATAAAATCATATTAGTTAATGTAACATTCAAATATGAAATAACAAAAACACAAGTCTTTAAACAAAATTGAAGAAAAAGTCCTAATGAACTGTGAAGGTGGAGGCTGATCATAGTGCTCTTTCCATCTTTGCTCCAAGTATTGCAGCCGTCCATCTATAGTGTCAAGTCTCTGAGTGATGGATTGGAGGGATTCCCTTTGTTCATTTCTGATGCTGTGCATTTCCTCCATCAACTGCTGCCAAAGAGTTGAGTGTTGCCTTGGAGGGGCAGCAGTGATGGTCCTTGCTTGAGTAGATATTGACGGTCTTGCATGGTAATGAAGATTCTTCAACGTCTTCTTGGTGCTCTCCAAGTTGTGCTTCCTTGTTGCTGACCTTGAGATTTGATCGAGCATGCTTAGGTCTTTCAAGTGAATGCGGTGGAAGACGATTACAGTGATGATGTCTGTCTTGGGAATAAGCTTGAGGAGTCCTCTCCTTAGGTGTTGACTCCATAGTGCTCAAATAGCCTAGTCAACAACCTGAGAAATTCAAAACATGTTTCCAAAACCCTAGCTCACGCAATAGTGCGCATATAACTGATTATGATACTTGGCTAATGGAATTCGACGAAGGTCGTATCCTTGCCCATTAACCATTTTGTCTAGGAGATAGAGATCGGCATTCCTAACTTCATTTTTGCTACTTTCGCTTTAGGCATTATATTATGAGCAAAAATGTAAATGTAAATGTGATAGATATTATCAAACCGTATTGGCAAGTAGGCCGAGTCCTTTCATGATCTCCTTGGCTAGTTACCCCATCACGGACCCTGAACCTTCTTTTTGCTTCTTGAATATCCCAACTACGGTCTTCCCACTTGTATTCTTTTTTGTAATCCACGTCCATTCCCTCATTTCTACAGCGCAACATTTCTGCAATTCGGGATCTTAGTAACACAATCCTTTTTCCTTGAATCGTAGTCTGTAGATAGGATGCGTTATGTCCTTCCTTGTCATTTATGTTGGCATAAAATTCGCGCACTAGGTTGGGAAATATGAGCTCAAGTAGGTTGAGAATTGGTGCCCATCCCATTCGTGCAAAGTGATCACTGATATGGAAGAATTGATCTACATTGTCCTCCAAACTCTTCTTCTTGATCAGTTCTTTATGTCTTCTTGCGTTGTACTATTGTTCATTCTCCAATGATGTGAAGCACCGAGTATCAAATTAAGGAGTTTTTTCCTCCTCTTCTGATTGTGCTATTCTGGCTCTTCCTTGTCTTCTTGACATGTTTATCTAAAAATAGCAAAGATGAAATGGGATGTTTGGAGAAGAGATGATAGCACAACAACATCTCAAGTATCTTTCAAATACACATAATTAGCCCATTCAACTAGATAAGTGAAGTTATCCACTAAATTAGTAAAGAAGGAAGACCATGATTTTTAGTGCATTCTAATCCAATGACATCTAAAACTTTGGTGTGAAACTGAAACTTGCCCTTTGATCATCCACATATTTTCCAAATTTCTTCATTCATGTACACAAGACTTTTAAGTTAACTTTGTTCATCAATACATTAGTTGGCATCCCTTCATAATTTCCTTAAGGAAATTCTCCAATTTATTACCTAAAGACTGCACTTTTACCTTACATCTATTGGTCCAATTACTCATTTCAGTCCACTAGTCCTGAATGTGATCCTAGATGTCTTCACATTTCCAAATTATTCAAGATAGATTCATTCATGCATTCTTTACTTGCATTTGGCAAATTAGACGTTAAAGCACAATGTAGCTTAATATAATCATTCATGCATGTTTATAAGCTCCTTATATGATTGAATTAAGCAATACTATGCATCAAAATGCACTCGGTAGTGATTTCACATTTTTCCCACAAATTTCAACTACCATAATCACGATTCAAGAATTCATGTCCAACATTACTCCATTCAAGTGTTGCGCATGCTTATACTAGTGCAAATAACGCATATTTATCCTCAAAATTGACAAAGTATAGCATACATTTGTTTCTTCAAAATTTCAAAAATGACAAATAAAGGAAAATTTTGAAGACTTAAATTCAAGTTTTGAGAATGGAAACATACCTTTAATGCTATGCAAATGCTCCAATGATGTGTGAGGAGTGAATATTTGTCCACTAATTGCCTCGATTTAGCACCACAATAAAAAGGGAAAACTAGGGTTCTTATGCGAAATCTGCAATTTTTTCCTTTTTCTTGAGGATTTGGTGTAAAATCCTGGTTATAATGTGTTGTTCGTGGTGCTTATGGTAAGGTTTTCTTATGAATTGGAAGTAGAAAGGGAGTAGATGGAGTTAGGGAGGAAATTGAGAGAGTTTTGCAGAAAAGAAAGAGAAAAAGTACCTGTTCGATTGCCCTGTTGTTTGCCAAAATCTGCAGAGGATCCATGGGTCAAGTCCCTGGATCTTGTTCAACGTTCGCAGATCTCTGTGCTCGCGGATATGCCTATCCTCCCAGAATCAGATACGTGAACCATGGATCCACGGATGGCACTCGTGGATCTCCATGCTCAAAGATCCTGATGAGTCCCTAAAACCATATACGCGGACCATGGATGTGATATCCGTTTCGCTATACTATGGATACTTTAGGCAAGTGCACCTATCGTTCCTAGTAGTATAGTGTACAGGAGTACCGAGTGTCGATCCCTCAGGGACTATGTGAGTACTAGTACTAACTTCTTTCTATTATCTAACCTCACAAAGTGAATGACGAATTAAATGAAAATACAAATTAGCTAAAACTAATTATCTAACTAAATGACAATATAGAATTTAGTAGAGAGAATGGACAAAAGTAGAGGTGAATTTAGATGAAGAATTCCCCTAAACCAACATGCCAAGACTCTAACTTGATTAATGATTAACCCAATTGCTTAGAGCCTAGAATCCCTAATGTGAATTATATCCTTTCTCAAGTGAAACAATTCCTACCTTCTTGGTTGATTAATTGGAATCTCTTCTCAATTAAAACCCCTAAAAGATGCAATTTCTAATCAATGGACTCTATTTGTAGTTGAGCTTTAATCCTAAAACTCAACTTAGGAAGAACTCATGTAATCCTATCTCTAGCAATTCATTCAAGTTCTCTCTATTCATGAAGTGATCTAATCATATGTGTAATCTCTCGATATACCCATACAAAACCAATACTTGAATTGAAGGATGCATGCAAATCCCAATCCAAAACACAAATAAACTCATGAATAAATCTAAGAACAAAGTGGGTCTTTCATTAAATCAAGAATAAAATCATAAACAAAAGAATCTAGGGTTCATCCCATCTAAATCATAAACAACTCAATTCATAATTACAAGAATAAAATTAACAAAAGACAAGAAAGAAAGAGAAAGCTTATTCTCATGCAGCCCTCTTGAATCCTCCCTTGCATCTTGATAAAATCTTCTTGCTTTTACCATTGAAGCCCTTGAGTTGTCCCTCTACTCTTGCTTTCTCCTCCCTACTTCACTCTAGATGTGCAAAATATGTGTTTTTGAGGTGTGTGCGGCGTGTGTGTGTTTTCTCTCGAGTTAGGGTTCTATATTCCGTCAAAATGGCCAGTTCAGCTGCTAAATACGCTGCAGATTCTGTGAAGAAACCGCGGCATAAACCGCGCGCGGGTTGTCGCGCGGGTTGTTCACTTAACTTCTGAATGGAAACCGCAGCACAAATCGCGCACGGGTTGTCATGCGGTTTGTCTACGTCAGATTTGGCCTCAAAGGCAGCCGAATTAGCTTTTCCTTAAAACACAAAAGTTCTAGCCCCTTGCGATAGCTTTCCAAAACATCAAAAATCATGTCATTTAGAGCTCTGTAGCTAGAGATATACTCAAAATACTAAGAACTGGTCGGAACAGCCTTGCAGTGCAAATGTGCTTCAGTAACTTGGGATTTTGACCATTGAAACATGAGAATTGGACTTTGATGTCTTCGTATGAATTGTAGAAAATTGTCTTAGCTTCAAAATAATTCAAGATTCATCCCAATCCAATGTCTCTAGCTCTAGATATGACCAAAACACTGAAATATGTCCAAGCTGCCAAACTGTTTCCATTCCAATTCTTCTTCGTCTATTTCTTCATTGCACTCCAATCAATTGAAATCGAGTTGAAGCTATCAAAACCCTACAAAATGGTGTAAAAACACTTTTAAATCATACATTTACACAATTTGGCATTAAAATCATAAAAGAGAAGAAATAGCTAAGAAATAGAGAAAAACTCATGGAAAACCCTAAAAACCTAACCTAAAAAAAACTAGTTCACTTTAGCACTTATCAGGATGCGCGGACGTTCTTTGGATCCGCTCCGTGGATCTTGTCCTGCTTTTTATACTTTCAGGCTGATTTTTCAGCCATTTTGTGAACCAAGTTAACCCAGTTATGTTTCTTATTTTTGGGCAAAACTTAGCAAACGTGTAAACATGTCAATAAATGTTAGAATCATGCTTTAAATTCATCCTAAACATTAACATACAGAAAGTGAGAATTGATTAAAATGGCTATCTTGAAAAACCTGCAACGTTATTGTTTGATTTTGATCCTTAAATTCAAAGTTTTTGATTTTAAGTTTTTTATCAATCCAATATTGCAAGCATGTTTCTATGATGGAAACAAAGTTGTTCACATGTTCTTTAGGCTTCAAAACTTCCACATTTGTAGACTTTGACTCACAATCTCAAAGAACATCATAGGATGAATAGTAACTATGACATTGATAACTCACTTTGATTCCTTGCATGATTTTAACTTCTCAACTACTTGAAACATGTTCCAATTTGTTAAACAAACTTGTTCAAAACCAACTTATGCTTCAATTGTCCTTAGATTACTTCATGCCAACTACATTATTCAATTGAATTTTATGCATGAATAGTAAACCAATGGGGAGCTGTTGGCTGTATTCTTCTTGTCCATTATTTATTAGAATGGAAAGAAGTTATTTCAAAGGAGACTGTGGAAGCAGTGGATAAAGAGAACCAGTCAATGACTTACAATATATTTGAGGGTGATCTTATGAAACTGTATAAGACCATGAAAGTCACCTTCGAAATTACTTTCCAAGCATACAAGAACTTTTTGAAGTGGACATACTTGTATGAGAAGGTGAATGCTGAAGTCCCTCCACCTGATCAGTTGAAGTTCTTTGGTGCTAAAGTTACCAACACGGTTGATGCGCACTATATGATGCTCAAGAACAAAGCCGATGGCATTCAAGCTTGATAAAAGACAAATCTACCGGCGTAGCTGAAATAATTTTTGACTATTTCTACCTGAATATTTTAAATAATTGTTATTTGTTTGCTAGTACATGCTCTCTTCTTAAGAACCATAATAGACTACCCCAAGCTAAGGGGCATGGAATTGTTTTGCTATTTTACTTTTAGCTTGCAAATAAAAGAGTGAAATGCTTTTAATTAAAAAAAAAATGGAATAGTAACTTTGCACTTTTAAGCATCAAATTGGTTCTTTGTTTTTCCAAACTATAAAACCATTTCAAACATATTTCAAATGATAAACAAAGATGTCCTACCCTTCTAAACACATGAAACTCAAGAGATATGAAATTTGGGTATCGAACCTCCAAGTTTCAACTTGACTTCTTAATCATGGAATTCATTCTTCACATTAAACTTCAACTCCCCACCATATTAACAACTAACTTTAAAATCTTACTAAACATAAAGATAACACACAAAAGCAACTTAATTTACCAAAATCGTTGGGTTGCCTCCCAACAAGCACTTTATTGATAGTCTATAGCTAGACTTTCCACCTTTTATTACTCATGTCTGGCCTCTCCTAAAGGATAATTTATTCCTTTAGGAATTAATTGACCGGCAAGGTATGGCTTCAATCTATGACCGTTCACCTTGAAGTGTTATCCATTTTGGTTCACCAATTCTACCGCTCCATAGGGGAATACTTTAGTTACTTCAAAGGGTCTTGACCACCTTGATCTCAATTTTTCTGGAAACAATTTGAGCCTTGAATTAAATAATAACACTTTTTGACCTACCTCAAATTGCTTTGGAGTTATGTGTTTGTCATGCCAAAATTTGACTTTTTCTTTGTACATCTTGGCATTTTTATATGAATTGAGTTACAATTCCTCCAATTCATCTAATTCCAACAACCTCTTTCTACCTACAAGATTCAAATCGAAATTAATAAATTTTATGGCCCAATATGACTTATACTCAATTTCAACCGGTAAACGGCATGCTTTTCAAAAACTAGTCAATATGGAGACATCCCCAATGGTGTTTTGTAAGCCATTCTATAGGCCCATAAAGCATCATCGAGCTTTCTTGCCCAATCTTTTCTTGATTTATTCAGTATTTTCTCTAAAATGAGCTTTAGCTCCCGATTGGCTAATTCGGCTTGTCCATTTGCTAGAGGATGATAAAGCAATGAAGTTTTGTGCTTGCAACCATACTTGGATAAAAGTGAGTCAACTTATTTGTTATAAAAATGATTACCTTTATCACTCACAGTTGCCTTTGGGACTCCGAACCTTGTGAAAATATTCTTTTTGAGGAATCTAAGTACAACTTTAGAATCATTAGTAAGTGAAGCAATGGCTTCCACCTATTTGGAAACATAATCAACTGCAACTAACATATATTGATTATTAAAAGAACTACGAAATGGTCCCATAGAATCAATTCTCCAAACATCAAATAATTCAACTTCCATGAATGTAGTAAGTGGGATTTCTTGTCTCCTAGAGATGTTACCGGTTCTTTGACATGTATCACATTTCTTTACATAGCCTCTAGCATCATGATACATAGAAGGCCAATAAAATCCTGATTGCCATATTTTAGCTACCGTTTTAGATGTACTAAAGTGTTCTCTGGTTTCTAAATTATGACAATGATAGAAAATGCCATTTATTCATTTTCGGCCACACATCTTCTTATCATGCCATCCGCACCATATTTGTATAAAAGTGGTTTAATCCAAAAATAACTTTTAACGTCATGCAAGAACTTTTTCTTTTTATGATGATTCAAATCTTTAGGTATTACACCTCCTACTGGATAATTTGCAATATCGGCGTACCATGGTGATTGTGTAACAGCCATTACCCATTCATCCGGAAAATTCTCTTTGATTGGAACTTGATTGCTGGTAGGAATGTACTCAAGTCTTGACAAGTGGTCCTCCACCGCATTTTCGGATCGCTTCTTGTCTCTTATCTCAAAATCAAATTTCTGTAATAATAAAATCCATCTAATTAATCTTGGTTTGGCATCTTTTTTATTTAACAGGTATTTAAGTGTAGCATGATCAGTATAAACAATCACTTTAGATCCTATTAGATAATATCTAAATTTATCCAATGCAAAAATAATTGCTAATAATTCCTTCTCGATAGTTGCATAGTTAATTTGTGCATCATTCAAAACTTTGCTGGCATAAGAGATAACATGCGACTTTTTATCTTTTCTTTGTCCTAACACTGCTCCAACCGTGTAGTCACTAGCATCATACATCAATTCAAATGGTAGTGACCAATCGGGTGAAGTAATAATAGGAGCTAACACTAATTCTTTTTTCAACCTGTTGAAAGCATCCAAACACCTATCATCAAAGTCAAAAGGGATTTCTTTGCATAATAAATCACACACTGGCTTTGCAATTATGGAGAAATCTTTGATAAATCTCCTATAAAAGCCAACATGTCCAAGAAAATTTCGTATCCCTTTTATGTTACTTAGTGGGGACATTTGTTCAATTATTTCAATTTTAGCTCTGTCTGCTTCAACTCCCTTGGAGGAAATTTTGTGCCCCAAAATTATACTTTCTCTAACCATGAAATGACATTTTTTCCAATTAAGAACAAGGTTCGTTTCTTCACATCTTTGCAAAACTAGTTCAAGATTATGCAAACATCTATCATAAGATGAATCAAACACCGAAACATCATCCATAAATATTTCTATAATCTTTTCAATATAATTTGAAAATAAAGCCATCATCAAACGTTGAAATGTAGCAGGTGCATTACATAAACCAAATGGCAATCTTCTAAATGCAAATGTACCATATGGACATGTAAAAGTCGTCTTTTTTTTATTCTCGAGTGTAATGACAATTTGATTATAGCTAGAATAACCATAAAGAAAACAATAATACTCATGTCCCGCTATTCTTTCTAACATTTGATCAAGAAATGGTAAAGGAAAGTGGTCTTTTCTAGTTGCAGCATTTAACTTTCTCTAGTTTATACACACTCTCCAACTAGTTACAATTCTAGATGGAATTTGTTCATCATTTTTACCCGTTATAATAGTCATTCCACCTTTCTTTGGTACAACATGTATAGGATTAATCCAAACACTATCAGAGATAGGAAAAATAATACCTGTATCGAGCCATTTAAGAATTTTCTTTCTTATCACCTCCTTCATGTTTAGATTGAGTTGCCTTTGCATTTCTACTACCAGTTTGTAATTTTCTTCCAATAGAATGAGGTGCATACATGCGGAAGGACTAATTCCTTTCAAGTCGGCAATAGTCCATCCTATGGCCTTTTTATAATACCTTAACACTATTAACAATTTCTCAAGCTGCTCAAGGTCAAGGTTAGCATTAACAATCATAGGTAATGTTTCATTTCTCCAAGAAATTCATTAGGTAATGTTTCATTTTCTCCAAGAAATTCATACTTGAGATGACTAGGGTTTAAGCTCCAATTTTGGTGCTTGCTCAATTGTTGTTGGTAGGAATTCTTTGCTTGGTTCAAGGCCCTCAAAATTTTCTTGCCTTTCATATGGCCCTTGAGTATTCAAATAATTTGCAACCTCTTCAACTTCTTTGTTTTCCTCAATGAATTTACTTGCCAAAGACAAACATAGTTCTAGAGGATCATTCCAAGAATCACTTGTGTGTCCTCTTGGATTGATTCCTCCTCCATCATTATTGAATAAACTTGATTAGTGAAAGACGAAAATCTTTCAATTTCATTTATTAAACTCTACTTCCTCATCTCCCACTTGAAATTTGAGCTTCTCATTTTTGACATCAATAATAGTACCTGCAGTAGCTAAAAATGGTCTACCAAGAATAATTGGCATAGAAATACCTTCCTCCATATCTAACACCACAAAATCCACTGGAATGTAAAATTTTCACACTTTAATCAAAACATTATCTTGCATTCCTAATGGGTGTCTAATAGAATTATCCACTAATTGCAAGGTAATATTAGTGCATTTAAGCTCATTTAATTCTAATTGTCTTGCAACCGATAAAGGAATTAATGAAACACTAGCTCCCAAATCGCACAAAGCTTTTGAAAAATCAACCTTACCAATCGTACATGGAATTGAAAAACTACACGGATATTTTAACTTGGGAGGCAGGTTATTTTGAATTCTTGTGCTACATTCCTCTATCAAGCAATGGTTTCATAATCATGCAACCTTCTCTTTCTTGACATCAAGTCTTTGAGAAATTTTGCATATTTTGGAGCCTGTAAAATATAATCTACAAAAGGAATGTTAATGTGAAATTGCTTAAGTCTCTTGGCAAACCTTTCAAACTCTCTATCAATTTTTTCATTTTTCAATCTTTGTGGGAATGGAACCTTAGGTGGAATAGGAACATATTCAATTGGTTCATTTTGCTCTTTTTCCTCATGTTCTATTCCTTTTTCACTTTCTTCCTTATTTTCCCCAATTTCTTTTCCTTTTTCAACACTTGGTTCATTTAACTCTTTTCCACTTCTTAGAGTAATTGCTTGAACATGTTCTTCAGGATTTATTTCCGTTTTGCTTGGTAGTTCCCCGGATTCTAGTGTTCATATTTTTTTGCTAATTTCCCTTTTTTGAAATCAAGCTCTCTAAATCTTGTATCCATTTTTCCTTCTAACCTTTTAAACCTCTCGAAATTTTCAGCATCATGTTTATGAAACCTTTCATGAGTATCATTAACAAATTTTTTTATTGCTAATTCCAAAAATATTTAGATTTGGATGCATTATTACGAGAAGGAAAACCTGGTGGATTAGATGGCCTTTGCTCTTTTCACCCAAAATTAGGATGATGCATCTATCCCTGGTTATAAGTATTAGAATAAGGATTACTTTGGGATGTGCGATTGTAATTGTTAGCATATTGTACTTGCTCATAACACTCATTTGCATCATGATTTCCACCACAAGTAGTACAACATGCAACATTCACAGAAGAACTAGAACATTTGACTTGTTAAGCATATTAAAAATGGAATCAACTTTAGTGCTTAACATAATAATGGCATCGAGTTCATACATATTTGCAACTCTTTTAGAGTTACCTCTTTCATTAGCCCACTGATAGTGATTAGCCGTCATAGCTTCAATCAAATTTTGGGCTTCCTCGGCTGATTTCTCTGTAAGTGCTCCACTAGCAGCTGCATCAATATTTATCTTTGTAGGGTAATTAAGTCCATTATAAAATGTTTGTACAATTAACCAATCCGGGAGGCCATGGTGAGGGCATCTTCTTAATAGTTCTTTGAATCTTTCCCATGCCTCATATAATGATTCTCCTTCGCTTTGGGTAAAATAGGTTATGTCCATTCTCAATTGTGCAGTTTTTCCTGGTGGTAAGTATTTATTCAAGAATGCTCGGGATAAATTGGCCCAAGTTGTGAAAGTATTAGGTGCATATGAATCAAGCCATTGTTTTGCTTTGTCCCTTTGTGAAAATGGAAACAGTCTTAGCTTAATTGTATCATCCATTACTCCATTATATTTAACCGTATCACATATTTGCAAAAAGCTAGCCAAGTGTGAGTCAGGATCTTCCATTGCATTACCTCCAAATTGTTCTTGTCTTAGCATTTGAATTAAGGCCGGTTTAAGTTCAAAGTTATTAGAATTAATCGGTGGCCGTGCAATGCTTGTTTGTGAACTGGTGTTATCTGGTAAAGCATAATCACGTAAAACTCTAGGATTTACCTCTGCCATGATGTCTATTGGTGGTCTAATCTTTGCGGCAACTCCTATCATTTCCTCTACCCTTGTTTGTTGAGCTTGTCTCCTAGCTTTCTTTGCGGTTCTTTCGATTTCTGGATCAAATGGCACCAACACCCTCAATGATCTATGTATGCACTACAAAATCAAAGAAGACAATAAATAAAATAAACTTAGATTAATAAAGTTGGTTTTTACTCTAATACTATCGTAGTTCCTTGGCAACGGCGCCAAACACTTGACGTGGTGTAGATTAGGTGTAGAAAATCAAGTCAAAGTACACACAATAGTCAAGTAATAAAACCTAATCTCCCAACTTTTACCGCAAGTATACGGGCGGTTGTAGGATAGGAAATTAGGTTCGAATCCCACAAGGAATCAATTGAATGTTATTAGAGTTTTATCACCTTGTTTATTATCTAAGCAATGATACTTTGAACAAATTTTGGTTGGATAGAATAAAACTAGTCAAGAAAGACGTGTAGGAATGCGAGAATTGCTTGTGAAAAAAAAGCGATTATGAATTCTATGGTAACGAATCCACTAATGATCAAGATTTAGGCGTAGAGAATAATAACTTGCCAAGATGAACTTGTTTTGTTTAGGAGTGCAATTCCATTAGTATCAAAACTTGTTTTCACGATGAATTGATTCAACCTACCTATGTGATAAAGTTGTCCATATATGCATGAATTGCATCATTAAATCCTCATAAGCAAAACACTATTTTCATGTGTTAACACTTAAGGTCAACTATTCATTTTCCATTATTAAGAACAAACTTAATTGAATCTTAACAACTAAAATGCATTGCATGTGATGGCTTTCAAATACAAAGGTTAAAACTTGAATAGTTGAGGAAACAAAAGCAAGAAATGACAAGTCTAAGCAACTACAAGCCTTAATATGGATTCATTAGTTTCATCAAAACCCTAAAAGGAGCAATTTAGCTCAACATAGTTGTTTCCAAATCAAAACATGTGAAGTGAAAACAACTAGCTATTGCAACCAAGGTAAATGAAATATACAAATTGGAAGAGATCTAATTCAATAGAACAATAACTTCAAGAACTTGTATTTCTTTCACAAGAGTGACTACAACTGTTTTTTGAACAAGAGTTTCTCTCAACTTCACAATATCTCTATCATGAACTAAGAGAATTCTAGCAATTCTCTACAACTTCCCTCACTTGGCATCCCCCCCACTCTTTACAAATGACCTCTTATTTGTAGACAAGGATCCTACAAGTCATTTTCTAACTTGCAATTACATTCAATGTATTGGAATGATAAAGATCCTAGTTAATGCTCTTCTTTGGAATAAAACTCTTCATTTGTACTCCCAATGTAATCTTCAACTTGCAGAAGCTGTATACAATTAAAAAGTCTGCAATAACAGTTGTAGGATGAAGCAAGTTGCAACAGCCAAAATTTTGAGAGTCGGTGACGATCCGCGGGTGAGATCTGCTAATGGTCATCTGCGGACCGTAACCCGCAGATCTTGAATCTTGGGCCCACTTGTGTTAATTTTTGCTCAGTTGTTACTTCAAGTGTTCTGGTCCTTTTTCATACATTTCCACGAACTTTGGCTGATTTTTCTGATTGTCTAAATTTTGCATATTTAATTTTTCAATAATTCTCCACTTTGTTTAGTCCACTTCATCACTTTGATTTTGACCCTAATTGACTTCCATTGGCTCCAATTGAGATTAAGTGTGATGAATCTGCAAAACTAGATAAAAGTTTGTGCATTAAATAATTCAAAATAATAATTTAGAGTCAAAATCCTAATTTTGGAAAAATAAATCCTCATTAATGAAAACAAGTTATTTAAAGTCAAAAAGTATGATAGTTTTTACTAAAAATACACTAAAAACACCAACTACCATATGTACTAATCTTGGCAAAATTTCCACTTATCATGAAAAATAGATGGAATTAATGCTCCCTCATCGAATATTCACAGAATATTTCACGTCTATTCCGATAATCTACTACTGATGTAGAATATTTTGTGATGTTGAGTGGGTTACATACGTATAATGCAAAATATTTCGCCCATTTTTTATATTTTATAAAACTATAGGGAGTTACGTAGTCATATTAAAAATATAAAGGACTATATGGTTGAAAGCAATACTACATAGGGATATTTCATAATTTACCCATTTTTTTTCAATAACTGAGTCAACAATTTAGAATTTTCGTGCATAGCACGGGGCAAATGCTAGTTTGTGATTAACTATTGTCTAATGACCAGAAAACTTCTTTCCGTTTCCAAGTGCAACGTGGCATAATAATATATGAATTTAACGAAGTGATGAATAATAAATGAAGACTTTGAAGTCTAGTGAATGCCGAGTTTTCTCATTTAAGTTCAAGACGTGACAAGTTCTAGAAAATGAGACTCTTTGGAAACCACCTCAGTGATATATAAACAAAGAATATCGTTTAAACCATGTGTTAATATTCTTTTTGTTATCTTGAACAAGTCTTACAAGATATATTCCAAGTTTCCAAACTTTAGGACTAACCTTATTCCCAAAAAAAAAAAAAAAAAAAAGTTTACGATTAACAAATAAGTTGTCCAATCTGACGTGATGTAGCAATTGTGTTTAAATTTTCTCATCTGTAACACCCATCTCTAGTTTCAGAAATTAGACTAAATATTTTAAACCAACATTTTCTGATGAAAGAAACTCATATTCAGCCATTCATCCCGTGTTTAATATCATTGATCTTTCCTCTATTATATGAGTGTAATATTACAAAAGTAGAATTTTTTTTGGGTTGAAATTATCGTTAGGAAAGGCTTATGTAATATGAAGCGAAGTCTAGTTCAATTGTAAAAAATGACAAAATTACTATAATTGTGATAAATTTTCTGCAACTTATCGTTCATAATGTTTATAGGATCATTGGCTTATGACTTCCAACCAGGGACGACGCCATGGATTTGGGTTGGGGAGGGGTGGCGGCATTAACATTTATTTATAGTAAAATCAATCCAAGATTTTATTTCATTGAATAAAATTTAAACTGACAAAACAAGATATTATATACAAATAATATTTTTTACTTTCTATTTGACGTGCAATAATAAAACTATAACAAACAATCAAAATATATTATCTAATTACATATTCAAACTTCAAAATTTTATAAGTATGTATATGAACATTTGCCTTAAAAATGCATGTTTGGAATGAGTTAATCTTCTTTATGAAATAAAAATAATTTGCCAATTAATATACTTTTCTTCCAATCATAAAAGTTGGATGTTAAGAACAGTGATTAACTGAATTTAAATTTTTCCTTATTTATTCTATTTTTATGATTAAAGTAACAAAATTCTCAACTTATCCAAATTACTTAATTTTATCGTGTATTGGAGTTATCTTGCATGATAAAGTATTTAGGTTACTTTATCTTATATTATTACATTCTTACACTATTAGAGAACTTATACAAAATAAGGAGGCACTGGAAAAATTTATGAAAGGTTTGGAAGAGTTGATAAGTATTATGATGTGAATCCACGCAAGATTCAACGTTAATCTCCTGACATGAACTTTCACGAAATTCGCAACCACAAGATTATCCCACCAATGGATCATCTTGTGACATCAGAGTGTAAATTAAACCCAATTTTACTTAAGAATCAACACTAATTTAATGAATTTAAACTCAAAATCCTAACCCAACCCGTTGATTAGAACTCAAGATATAATGAGAAGAATCAGCAAATTTGTTATTGGATGGAATAAGTTCTCCAAGAACTAAGAGGAAATTGAACCTCCACAATGTTATTAATCACAAAACATAAAAAATTACCTTCAAATAATATAAGAGTTAGCTTTATATAGGCATAAGGACCCTAAAAGACATGTATAGAAAATAGGTAGTCTATTATAACTTAAAAACTAAATTAAAACTCAAAAAAGACAATAGAAATTGTAAAGTTCTGAACGTAGCTGCATCCCTACCTGCGCCACGACTAAGGCTGCGGGTTTGTTGGCAAGCTATTGAACTCACTACTAAACTTTTTGACTGTAACTGTGGCAGAAGTTAATTTTAGTTTATTTTTTAAAAATATCTAATGAATTAGTATGTATTTTTTTTTAGTAAAAAATATGTTACAATAATAGTATTAACAACCATAGCAACAACAATCATAATAATAGTGATTAAAAAGAAAATTAATAAAAAAGAATGATAAGAAAGGAAAACTAGGAGGTGTGATTCTAGAAATATGTGATTTGTATTAAAAAAATCTGTTTGCAGAATTATTAAGTTAACACTTTTCAAAAAATTAGTAAGAAAAATTATAAAATGTTGCAAGCTAATAAGAAAGAAATAGCAATTGAGGAAATTTTATCAAAATATTTAATTATCATGATAATAATATATTTGAAAATAAAAAATTTCAAAAATAAAAAATAAGTTATTCAAATCAATGGACGCTAAAATGGGTTATTTGACTCTAAAAACAAAGCGAAATTATTAAAATCGTTAAATCACGCTGGCAATAGAAACTTCCTCAAGTATTTTTTTAAGGTCAAGCCACGATTAGTTAAAAGCACCTTTCACAAATTGACTACAATGTTGTAGAAGCATCTTCAACGTCATGCATGATTACATCGTCAAATTATTATTTAAATTATTAACGTGATGATTAAGGAAACATTTGTACACGCTCTGACTATTGAGCCCTCGGGACTCCAGATATTGATAAATGGCACATATATCATGTATGTGACACAACAAACACGTTTTTTATTCGAAAGCAAGGAACAATCACGTTGGCTATTCAGACGCTAGGCAGCTGTACCCACAAGGCCAACTAATGAAATACGAAACGTCACCAGTGATGAAATTGAAGGCATGTTCTACCCATTTTCACTATAATACAACTTTGAAGAAAGCTAATAGAATATTCAAGAAAATGAGAAAATCTTTACAGAATCATACCTTGCATTAATAATGTAATTAAGATTCTTTAGTAATAAAAAAAAATAGGAGGAGGAATACTCTGGTCATACTTTTGATCATTATTGCCTGTCAATTGGAATTATTATTAAATATCATGTATCTCATATTCATACATAGACTGGTTTAGCAGCACAATTTATTAAACGGAATTATTATTAAATATCATGTAGCTCAAGTTCATACATAGAATGGTTTAGCAGCATAATTTATTAAACGGCTATAATTGATTGCTAAACTATTACTAACGAGAACAAAAAGTCTTACTTTTGTTTAGGGGCATGCTACTTTGCAAGGAGCAACACTTGTGCATATTATGCTGACAAATTATCATAAATTCTCTCTTTTACAATTGGCTTTTGGCTATCACCCAAATAATTCTTATTTGAGAATTTTTGGCATGCCGTATCTGTCCTGATAGGACTCCACAACATGCTAAGATGGGTCCATAAAGAAATTTGGAAATGTATATTGGATATGAATCACCATTTACAATTAAATATTTTGAACAATTAACAGGTAACGTGTTTGCTGTAAGATTTGCAAACTGTCATTTTGATGAAACAATATTCCTGATATCAGGGGTAGGAAATGAGTAGATGAAATAGAAAATTACATGGAATGCATCTTCCGTAAATCATCTCGATCTTGTACAAGTGCTAAAAATTATTTATTGTCAAAGAATAGCAAATAATTGTCCTAGCAGGTCACTTTGTAACTACTAAAGCTAATGAATCTAAAGCACTAAAGCAAATGAATATAAAGCACGTCTGAAGCATGGCAGACCCCTTAGTTTTAAAGATAAAAATCCTGATCAAAGTGATCATATTAAGGCATTTGAGATTAACAAAATAGACTTGTAGGCCATGAATAAACAGATTTGCATTATGAAGAATTCATTATGAAGACTTGCTCCTTATTGCAGCAAATGTCACAAACAACGCCATGCTGAGGATAGCTGCAGATTATTGAAGAGAAATGGAAAGGAGGCTGAGGAGTCTGATCGCAGGGGGGCACAATAGGAGGGGGGAAAGATGAAGTATGTGCCCAAGCAACAACTAAAGGCTGATCTTACAGGTCCTAATGCGCAGCAATCAACTCAAATGGAGGTTATGGAAGTAAGGACCCCAACCAAGGGTTTGCAAAAGGATAAACAGCCCACAAGTACGTTTGAAGGGATTATGGGTAATGGTAAAGAGTCCAACTTGTTGCTCGCGACTCAGCATACAGGAGATGCTGCTGCTATGGTGGCTCCTACTTTGCAGGTGAATAACGAGGTTGAGGGTATTGAACCTGGTATTGACACAGGCTCACATGCAGCTGTTAATGACTGTCCCAACAATGATGGATTGACTAGATCGGTTCACACCTAGCAGGCAATTCCTGGTGATCTGCTAGAGGGTTTCATGGAAGGGGTTTCTGATTGTAGAGCTGGGGTTGGTGCAGATTCTGTCCCTGATCAATGCCAACAACTTGAGTTGCAGCCAGCTCCCCATAATGTCCTGTAGGTCACTCGGCTGGAGGATGAACAAGTGCACGTCGAGAGGTTGTCGCACCCCATTTTTCGAAAGACAGAAAAAATGATTATTATGTTTATTTATTGGAAAAAGAGTGTAAGTTTTTGTAAAATAATTTTTAGAAAATGCTTTATAGAAAATAGTTTGACAAAAGATGTGATTTTTAGAGAATGCTTTATTTTGAAAAAAAAAAAAAGAAAAGGGCCTAAAATGGGACTTTGAAAATGCGACGGTTTTTGGGCCCGAAAATAGAATCTAAAACAGGGTTTCTAGTGAAAAGGGAGTCACCACTTGGTATTGAATTTTGGTGTACCAAGTCACCAGAAAATATTTTATAAAAGGTAAGAAAATCAAGAATGATTTATTTAGAAAATGATTTTTGAGAAAAATTTAAGAAAAAACAAGAAAACCCTTTTTAAGACAACTCCAGGTCTTTGAAAACAAGAGAAAAAGGTTCGGGAGTCACAGTTGAAGAAAGGGAAGGCAAAGGTTTACACCTAAGGCACCCTTTCAACCTAGCCAAAACTAGTTGCGAGGTTTAGTCCAAATTTTCCTAATATAACCCTAAGATTTTATCACATTTGGATGTAACTATATGGATGCAAACCTAGTCCTAAAAAATAAATATCGTTAAGGGACAAAATATTCCATTGAGGTTTGGTCGAGATTATCGCATTAATCGCGAAACCTGAATCTAGACCTCGATGGAAGTCATGAGTGTAGATGCAAAATGGAATGCAAAAAGAAAAGGAAAATAGTAATATGGATAATAAGTGAACAAAGAAAGTAGGGATGCAACATAACGGGTACGGGGGACTAATGTCTCGTGACTGAATGTTTCTACTCACGGAGGGGAGAACGGCATGTACGCTACTGCTTCCCACGTAAGTAAATGACTATTTCTAGTCAAAAAGTCACACAAATGACCTAAGATTCTATGTGAAATGTAACCTAAATGACAAGCTCTGAATATATGTAAAAATAGATAATAAGAATAATAATACATAAAAACCATGCAAAAATGGAAAAAGGCCTAAAAAGAGAAAATGTGTATGAAATGATATGAAATGCACACGAGAAGTGATTTTAATACTAAAATGACCTAAGGGTCTAGCATTGAACTAGCCCATTTTCTAAAAATTCTCCGCTAGCGTTGGACTAGCGAAGAAACTGGAATTAACCACAACTAGCGTTGGACTAGTGTGGCAACGATATCATAATAAAACAAGTAAATAAATAAATAAAAATATAAATTAAAGCAATAATCACATATAAGCAGATAATAGCACATAGGAGCACATAGCACATAAGCGTGATATTCTAGATGCAAAGTCCTAGAGAAAGCGAAATAAACACATAAGCACATAGCACACATAGCACACAAAAGCCCTAACTATTACACCGGGGAAGCCTAATTACAATCTAAAAATAAAAATAAAAGATAACCTATCTAACCTATCTATTACATTTTCTATCTAAAATACATAAGATTTTGTTAAATAGATAAAATATAAACTATCTATTACATTTTCTATCTAAATACAAAATTTTTGTCAAATAGAATATTACCTATCTATTACATTTCTTCGAATAATTAAAATTTAAATTCAAGTAAATAACATGAAATAAATAAATAAATGTTCACACATGAATAAAAATTATAAGCACAAAGAGATATAAAAAAAAACATATAGAAAAACACATAGGAGCACGTAGGAGCATATAAAGAGACATTGAAAGGGTAATAGAGGTACCTCCCATTCGTAAACTCGGTACAAATTGCTAATAAAATGAACAAACATGTCAAAAAATATCATTGTTTAAATAAACAAACTACTAATTAAATAATTTCATACTAATCACTATAAACATGCCACAATAAT
Organism: Mitragyna speciosa; assembly: GCA_024721245.1. Lineage (NCBI taxonomy): Eukaryota > Viridiplantae > Streptophyta > Magnoliopsida > Gentianales > Rubiaceae > Mitragyna > Mitragyna speciosa. Next base: position 19,512,666 of record CM045552.1, on the reverse strand, counting down.
TCAAAACAATTATAGCAATAATAAACAAAAATAAAGAAAAACAATAATTAAATAAATAAGAAAAAGAAAGAAAGGAAAAAAATGTTTAGTTAAAAGAATAAAAATAAAAATAAAAATAATAAAAAATAAAATGCAATAATACATAATTAAGTTTTTAACATACAAATAAGAATTACCAAAATAACTAAAAGAGAAATAAAGAAACTAATTTGAGCATTAATCAGACTAACAAGACCAAATTTTAGAACATTAATTATAAATTTAATAAAATAAAAATAAAATGTGAAAAGAAATAATTAAAAGCTTTGAGGACTTAATTAAATCTTTTTTTTTTTGGCAAAAATAAAATGTTCCAAGGTTTTGGATTAGAAATGGAAATTTAGGCAACATTTTTAGAGTAAAAATATAATTTACAACAAACAAAATGGTGAAATTACAATTTCAAACCCTAGTTAAGGTAATAACATAGTTTACAACAAATTTAAAAAGCCTAAAATATAATTTCCAGCTAGCACAATGCCAAAAATAAAAATTTCCAGCAATACTTAAGGCTAAAAATGTAATTTTAGCAAAGTTATGGGATAATACATAATTTACAGCAGCATTTAAAGGCAAAATATGTAATTTGAGCAAGCTTGATGAAGTAAAAATCAAATTTCCAGCAACATTTGAGGATCAAATTGAAATTCCAGCAACTTAAGAACTAAATTACAATTTTCAGCAATTATTCAAGGATAAAAATGAACTTTACAGCAACAATAAGCCCCAATTTGTAAATTCCAACAAGTATTAAACACCAAATTATAATTTTCAGCGACATTCAAGAGTAAAAATACAATTTTCAGCAACATTCAAAGGCTAAAATTCAAGTTCTAGCTACTTGGGGGGCAAAAATATAAATTCTAGCAATATTGGAGGGCAATAATGTAATTCCAGCAAAGCATAATGACAAAAAATAAAATTTCAGCAAGGTTGGGGGACAAGAATGCAATTTTCAGCAACATGAAGGACCAAATTTACAATTTCCAGCAACATTCAAGGGCTAAAATACAATTTCTAGCATACTTGTGAAGTAAAATTGCAATTTCTAGAAATATTGGAGGGTAAAAAGGTAATTTCAAAAAAGTATAGGGGTCAAAATGTAATTTTATAAAAATATAGGGGTCAAAATATAATTACAGAAAAATATAGGGGTCAAAAATAGAAATTAAAAACGTAGGGGCCAAAATTATAATTATATAAAAGAAGAGGGACCGAAATGCAATTAATTGGGACCTAATTGGAAAGAAAATAAAATTATGGGGGTCAATCTACAAAAAAACAGAAACTTAAATGCACAAATCGTAAATGTTCAGGCCACATTAACATTAATAAAAGTCTAAAGACTATAAAATAAATACATATTTGTCGCGTCCTAAAAATCGTAAATAAAAGTAAAGGTTACGAGTGGGGTTGTTGACTATCGCGTCCCAAAAAGATAGTCCAGTCTCGGTGACCCTTTTCGAAAATAAAGGTTTTGGAAAAAACCGTGTGTGTGTGAGAAAAAATCAAATTTTAATGACAAAAGTGTATTTTAAGGAACATGGTGTTTTAAAAGAAAATAAGGCCGGGACTAAAAGTGCAACAGTTTTGGCCAACTGATTTTTTGAAAAAGGGTTTTATTTAGAAAAATGGAGTCGCCAGTTGGTACTGAGTTAGGGTGTACCAAGTCACCCGAAAAATCGTTTAACAAAACCAAAATAAAAATTTTTAGAAAAATATTTTAAAAACCCTTTTTTGACTCTAGTCTACGAAAAACGAGAGAAAAAGGTTCGGGAGTCACATTTGAAAAAAGGGAAGGCAAAGGCTTGCGCCTAAGGCACCCTTTCAACCTAGCCGAGGCTGGTTGCAAGGTTTAATAAAAATTTCTTAAATTAACCCTTGATTCTATCGCATTTGGATGTATCTATATGAATACAAATCCTAAGTCTAAGTGTGAATATCGGGAGGGTCGGAATGTTCCGTCGAGACTTGGTTGGAATTATCGCATTAATTGCGATACTTGAGTCGAGACCTCGAGGGAATCACGAGTGTGAATGCAAAATGAAATGCAAAAAGAAAAAAAAAAGAAAAAAAATAATAATATATAGTAAGTGAAGAAAGAATGTAGGCATGCAACATGATGGGTACAGAGGCCTAATAACTCGTGACTGAATATTTCTACTCATAGAGGGGAGAACGGCCTATACGCCACCGCTTCCCATGTGAGTAGACGACTATTTCTAGTCGAATCATGCAAATGTCCTAATTTCTAAGTGAGATGTAACCTAAATGTCATGCATTTTAAAAATGTGTTAAAAATAATAATAATAATAATGATAAATAATAAAATAGTAATAATAAAATCATGTCAAATGGAAAGAAAACTAAAAATGTATTAAATGAGATGTGAAATGCACACAAATGCACCTAATACTAAATGTCTTAAGGGTCTAGCGTTGGACTAGCCCGTTCTAAAAATCCCACTAGCGTTGGACTAGCGGGAAAAAAAAGAAGCCACAACTAGTGTTGGACTAGTCTGGTGACGGAATACCATAAGTCATGAATTAAATATTAAAGCATGAATTAAAAGCAAATAAACGTATAAAACATATAAGATCACATAAGAGCACATAACACACAAGCATAATATCTAGATGCAAAATCCTAATGAAAGCGGTAAAAGAAATAAACCACGTAAGCATGCAAAAGCAAATGAACACTAACAATTACACCGGGGGCTTGATTTACAATTTAAGGGGGGAAATTAAAAATGCCATATCTATTATATTTTTCTATTTAATTACACAATTTTTACTAAAATATGAGAAAATAATCTAACTATTACATTGACTAGCTAAATACAAAAATATTACATTTTTCGTCAAAATAATAAAATTTAAAATTAAATAACACAAAATAAATAAATACGCAAAAAGTGCATAAAATAAGAAACGCATAACAAAATGCATAAAATATCACATTAGAGCACGTTGGAGCACATAAAGAAGCAATTAAAAGGTAACGAAAATACCTTTTTGAAGACCCGGTACAAAAAGCTTAAAAAACGAACGCACAAGTTAAGAGGACAACTATTTAATAAAATAAAAAGTAAAATACGAAATACTAATACATTAGAAGAATGTAAATTATAGCAAGTTAGAGGAGGAAAATAAAATAAATAAATAAAAAGAAAGTAGAGTAAATCGGGGCCAAATGGTAAACTTGAATTAATGGGGAGCAACAATTAAAAAATCTACACTAGTCTAGGAGCAAAAGTATAAATTAACGCAAATTGGGGGCAAATAGTAAATTCTAACAACTAAAGGGACTAAGAATAAAATTCTATAAGACTGGAGGGGTAAAATGAAAACTAAATAAATCTAATGGGTAGAGATGCAAAATTAAAGTAAATCGAGGGGACAGAACAATAAATTTTATCAAAAGTGAGACAAATTATAATTAGGGGACTTAATTGAATGAATGTAAAAATCTAAGGGGGACTACTTTATAAAGGTAAGGACTTAATTGCACAAGTATGAAATCTTTAAAGGCATATTAATAATATATAAAAAAACTGCAATGAGAATATTTTCTTTATTATATATCTAAAAAAAACCAAAAATGAAAAATGCTAAATCAAACTAAAAAAATCCCAAATCAGTCAATTACATAACCTAATTAATTAATCAAAATAGTGAATAGACTAAAAAAAATAGATTAAATTAACCTAATCAAATAAATCAAAATGACTCAAATTAAAACTAAAGCAATTTAGGAAAAATAAAATACTAAAACCCACCCCCAAATTAATTTTCTTCTCTACAAAAATTCCATTTTTCTCTCTCAGTTTATTTACCATATTCTCTTTCTGATTCTTCTCTCCCTCTGCTCTCTTCTTCTTCGTTCTCTCACTTGCCGTCTCTTTCTCTCTGACTAGTTCTGCCCTTCTTTCCTTCCTCTTCTCTCTCACAAACTCCCTCTTTCCTTCTCTCCTTCTTCTCTCAATTCTTTCTCTCTCTCTCGCCCATCTCCAGCTCTTTGTTTCTCTCTTCTATCCGTCTCTGCTCCAGCTCTCTCCCTCTTCTCTCAATCCTTTCTCTCTTGACCAAATCACTCCTCTCTCTTCTATCTCTCTCCTTTGCCTGACTTTTATTTTCTCTCGGGCCAGTCAATTTTTCCCAAATTGATTTGTCCTTCGAAGTAGGGGAGAGGAGACATGGGCTTGAGGATGATGATTTGAGGGGAAATTCCAGCAGATGCTTGGTGATTTTAGGCTATGATTGGGGTTATTTATGCAGGTTTGTGGGCTGACTTCATGATTTTGCTGGTTGTCTAATGGTGGTCATATATTGGCAGAGGCCAATTGTCGATGGTTGAGCTGCCGATGATGGAGGCAGAGGCGGATTTGTGTGCCGGTGTTGGGGTTTTGGTTGTATGGGTGGTCCGCTGCTGGTTGATTGTGGTGTGGTGATAAAATGGTGAAACTGGCAGCGAAATTGGACCGTGAAATTGGCATACGGTGTATGTGTGTGAATTTGATGGTGCGAGAGGGATGGACACTAGTGGCTTAGTTGTTGTCAACTAATTTTGATTATAGTTTGTAGGTGTGTTGTTTGTGGCTTTAGATTCTGATTTGTGGATTGATGGAATTTTGAACTAGCGACGTTTTCGGCTGATGGTTGAGGGGCCATCTTGGTTGCTATTTTAGTGGTTCTTGGGAGGTTGATGGCTGAACAACGAAGAATGGTGAAACAGTGGTGATGAGGTTTCTGGTGGTGTGATGTTTGAAACTGAAAAATAAGTGGTAATGGTGGTATAGGAAGGACATTGGGCAGTTTGTGGGTTTGCTGCTTTTGAGGGATGAGGATTGGTTGCCTTGGAGAGGCTTTGAGTATTTTCTGTTGTTTTGTACAGGTTTAGGTTGTTTCAGGCCGGGCATAGTGATTTGTGATAGGGGCTGCTGGCTTGGTTGGGTTGAATTGTGATTTCGTGGTTGCAAGTGACAGATGAATTTTGATTGGGACTAAGGAGGGGGCAGTCAATGGCTCTGGGTGTTTGAGGGTGACAATTGCTGGTGAATTGGGGAGATTGTCTTGGTGGGTTTTGGGTGGAGGAAGAAGTGGTGGATCTGAGGGCTATTTGAATAGCTTGTGGGTGGTCAGGAAGCTGTTTTCTGGGGTTGGACAGTGGGCTTTGATGGTTGTCTGGTGGTCAGTGGTGGTTGCTGGTTTTGAGACTATGGAAGTTGACTAGGTGGTGGACGTAGGATTGAAGAATGGTGGAACAGAAGAAAGTTGGAAGTGGTGGTCAGTAAAAATGGTGAGAGAAGGTGGTTCGGTGGTAGCAGAAAATAATTAACGGTGGAATTCAAATCCAGAGAGCACATCTCTAGAAATACAAACAGCAAAAACAAAGATAAAAAATGATAAAAAAATAATAAAATCAAAACAATAAAAATTCATTACAAATTATTATAAGAAACAGATTGTGAAAGAGAAAATTATAATTCACAATGTTACCTCTTGAATCTGTTAATTGGAGGATGAAATGTAGATCCAGATTGAGTGGATGAAGAACACTTAATGTTGAAGATGAAGAGTAATTGTACTTGATGACCAGTAGCCAAGAAAAGAGGTGGCGGCTAGTGTGTGTTTTTAGGTGTTTTGCTATGTGTTTTGATCTTTTTTTGATAAAATCAAATGTGTTTTTAGGGTTTTTGATTTTTTTTTTCTCTTTTTTCTGTTTTGCTTTTTAAAAGGCGTATTTATAGGCCACTTGTCTTGTTGGTCAAGAATGCTATAAAATAATGAAAACGCCACCGGTATTAAAAATATTAATTTTATTAAAAAAATATTTTTTATCCCAAAATTAAAAATTAATATAAAGAATCTGACAACAATCTCTAAATTTTCAAAAAGAATTCACAGTAGATTTTAGAAATAAAAACTAGAGCTCAAAACTGATAAAAACGCACTCGGGGTGTAAAATGACGATTTTGCCCCTACACAACGAAAATATACAAAAAAATAGATATTAGTCTCAAAAAATTATCAAAAATTAAAAATAAGCTTGAAACATTAGAAAATGCCTTTTTGACTCAAAATTGACAAAAAATGAATTTAAGCTGTAAAATGACGATTTTGCCCTCAAACGATGAAAATTCACAGAAAAATAGTTATTATCCTCAAAAAATTATCAAAAATTACAAATAAGTTTAAAACACTAGAAAATGCATTTTTGACTCAAAATTGGTGAAAAATGAATTTAATTTGTAAAATGACGATTTTGCCCTTGGGTAATGAAAATTCACAGAAAAAATAGTAATCGTCTTTGAAAAAATCAAGAAAAATTCAGAAACATGCTTAAAGAATTAGAAAAATAAATTTGGAACTAAAAATGAGCTAAAATGGTATTCGCGAGGTGAAATTACCACTTTGTCCTTGTGCTGGTAAAAATATAAACAATACCAATTAAATTTAAAAAAATCATAAGAAATTAACAAATTCACATAAAAGTAAAAATATGAATTTAAAACCCCCAAAAGTTGATCGAAAAATATTTACAGATAAAATTACTATTTTGCTCTCCAAATTATTGAAAAATTAAAATTTGTCCAAAAAAGTGCAAACATGTCCTTCCAATGTTTGAAAATAAATGGTGTGTCAAAATTTGGTATCTACAGTTTACCTCTCTTTGTCGGGAATCTCATAGAGATTTCAGACAAAGACGTCGACAACACCATATTTTGACTCACCTAAAATGTAGAAAAAGAGAAGAATGTAAACTAAAATATCTAAACATGTATAGTATGAGAATATGCTGAGACATAAACCAATGAACGGATGAATCATAAAAAACATGTGACCGAGCTCTTAAAGAGTTGTCTATGTTTCCTGGTGAAGGGAATAAGGTCGAACGTAATTCGGATGCAAGTGAACGATAGATGTAAAACACACTTGCAAATGGTAAAACAAGAGTTCAAACTTGTGATCAAAAGAAAGAAATGCAACATTCGAACTGCTAAGCAAATATAACATAGATTGGTAAGAAACTGTAAGACAAAACAAAGTGCTTAAACTAATAGACAAAAAATGAGTTCAGATTGCTAAATAAAATAAATACCGATAAGTTAAATGCAATGTCTGGGCTGCTAGACTTGAAAATATAAATAAACATATGCCGTTTAGGCTGCTGAACGGATGTATGACCTTGGGCTGCTAAGGTTGATGAATGCAAAATTGAGCTGCCAACTTGGAAAAGTAAATAAACAGATGCCGACCAGGCAGTTGGACGGATGCATGACCTTGGTCTGCCAAGGTTAATGAATGCAAAGTTTGGATTGTCAGACTTGGAAAAGTAAATAAACAAATGCCGACCAGGTTGCTAGACGGATGCATGACCTTGGGCTGCCAAGATTGATGAATGCAAAGTTGGGCTGCCAACTTGAAAGTATATAAAGAAATGCATGATCCTGAGTTGTTAGGGATCATGAATGCAAAGTTTGGGTTGTCAGACTTGAAAATGTAAATAACAAATGCATGTCACTGGGCTGTCAGGAATCATGGAATGCAAAATTTGGGGTGTCAGACTTGAAAATGTAAATAATAAATGCATAATCCTTGGCTGTCAGGAATCATGAAATGCAAAGTTTGGGCTGTCAGACTTGGAAAAGTAAATAACAAATGCATGATCCTGGGCTGTCAGGAATCATGGAATGCAAAGTTCGGGCTGTCAGACTTGAAAATGTAAATAACAAATGCATGATCCTGGGCTGTCAGGAATCATAGAATGCAAAGTCTGGACTATCAGACTTGAAAAAGTAAATAACAAATGCATGATCCTTGGCTGTTAGGAATCATGAAATGCAAAGTCTGAGCCGTTAGACTTGAAAATGTAAATAACAAATGCATGATCCTGGGCTGGCAGCAATCATGGAATGCAAAATTTGGGCCGTCAGACTTGAAAAAGTAAATAACAAATGCATGATCCTAGGCTGTCAGGAATCATGAAATGCAAAGTCTGAGCTGTCAGACTTGAAAATGTAAATAACAAATGCATGATCCTGGACTGTTAGGAATTATGGAATGCAAAGTCTGGGTTGTCAGACTTGAAAATGTAAATAACAAATGCATGATCCTGGGGCTGTTAGGAATCATGGAATGCAAAGTCTGGGTTGTCAGACTTGAAAATGTAAATAACAAATGCATGATCCTGGGGCTGTCAGGAATCATGGAATGTAAAGTCTGGACTGTCAGACTTGGAAAAGTAAATAACAAAAGGTGAGTCCAAACTGTTGGACAAAATAAATGGGATAAAAATTTTAAACAAGGGAGAAATAAGTATTGAGCATAAGATGCAATCTCACTAAAAAATTTTTCCTTTTTCTTCTATTTCCAACTTTTTTTTGTTTTTTTTCTCTCTCTCTCTTTTTTTTTTTTTGACAAATATGAAAGTAAATAAACTAACATGAAAACTAATGCATGATGACATAAGAAGAATAAGAATGGTAAATAAGACGCATGAGTATGCAATTAGAATGACATGGTATTTAATGCTACAAATATAACTATTGAAAATTGAAAAATCGGTACCCAATGCTGAAAATTGAGCTTACCGTAAACTGAAGATGAAAATCGGTACCCAATGCAAGGATTGAGTCTACTGAGAATTGAAAATAAAGACGGTACCCAATGTTGACAATTGAACCTACCGTGAACTGAAAATGAAAATCGGTACCCAATGCAAGAATTGAGCCTATCGAGAATTGAAAATAAAGACAGTACCCAATGCTGACGATTGAGCCTACCACAAATCAAAAATGAAAATCGGTACCCAATGCAAGGATTGAGCTTACCGAGAATTGAAAATAAAGACGGTATCCAATGCTAATGATTGAACCTGCCGCAAACTGAAAATGAAAATCGATACCTAATGCAAAGATTGAACCCACCGAGAATTGAAAATAAAGACGGTAACCACTACTGACGATTGAGTCTACCGAAAATTGAAAATGAAAATCGGTACCCAATGCAAAGATTGAGCCTACCGAGAATTGAAAATAAAGACGGTACCCAATGCTGACGATTGAGCCTACCGCAAACTGAAAATAAAAATCGGTACCAAATGCAAAGATTAAGCCTACCAAGAACTAAAAATAAAGACGGCACCCAATGCTGACGATTGAGCCTACTGCAAACTAAAAATGAAAATCGATACCCAATGCAAAGATTGAACCTACCGAGAACTGAAAAATGAAAATTGGTATCTAATGCAAAGATTGAGCCTACCGAGAACTGAAAATAAAGACGAAAAAGTACGAATATAATATGCGAACTACTAAACACATTAAAACACCGTGCAGTATACTGGACAAATGCAATGAATGCAAATTTAGAAAAGTAAAATATGCTAATAGGGTACGGACAGAGAAATGAATGCATGATATATAAAAATGAAAATGTAGAGTTTTAACAGCCAGATTAAAATAAACAAAAATTAAAACCCAACGTATGAGTTGGGGTTTAAATGGAAATGTAAACCCAACGGACGAGTTGGGGCTCAACGGACGAGGTGGGACTTAAGTAGATAAATAAAATATGCGTAATGTTGGACAAAATCAAAACAATATGCAACATGCTAACAAAACAAATAATAAACAAGTGTCAGTTTAAAAGAATAACACAAGATAATGTAGCACAGGTTGCTTGATAAAATGCATAAATTCATGATCCTAAACTGATGAATAAAATGCATCAGACAAAAATGAACAAAATGAGATCCAAAATGGTGGAAAAATGCATAAAGAGATTTGAGATATAGGAAAACTTAAAACAATTATCGAATATTGTATTCAAATCATCCCAAAGATAAAAAATTAAAAAAAAAATTTTTTTGCCCCAGTGTATGGCATCAAACTGATCCGAAACCACTCTTTTTGAGATTTGGTATCAAAATCTATTTAAATTCATCCCTTGCAAAAAGCTTGTCCCAGTATAAATCAATCTCAAAATTAATCTTAAAATTAAATTTTTGCCAAAAAATTTGCCCCAGTGTCAATTTTGAAATCAATTTTTGAAATGAATTGCGCTCTTGATCAAATCATCATTATCTAAAAAAAATTCCCCCAATTTTCATTTTTGACAAAGGCCTCAATTGATGACGATGTGATTGCATCTACAAAAAAAAAAAAAAAAGGAAGCAACTACAATTGCAAAAGTGATGCCACCATCTGGCGGTCCCTCGACTCTGCTAGCACATATAAACACGAGTATTGCCATTCTGAGTCTCTAACCAATCTCTTGCTTTACTCTCTGCAAGTTTTCCAATTCAGTGAATTCTGATTCACGACTCAAATTCAAATCTCTCAAAACAGTCTTTCAATTCATGCATGCCTCTGACTTCTGATAAATTTAGGATTGCCTTTACTTTTATGCAAATTTGAACAAAGCAAATGTCAAAATTTTCAAAACATGAATTGGTCAAAAAATGCTTCCCATGCAATAATGTTAAAGAAATTATGTACAGTAAACAACACACAAAGATAGATGAAATACAATTAAATGAAATATTTTTCAAAAAAGTCAATTTTGGAATAATGGTTTAAAAGATGCTTTTTGATCTTTGGATGTCATTCCCATTTGAATTCTAACATTGCCACAACTGAAAAACCTGAATATACTGTTCTCATCAACTTCCTAATGACTTCCATATCAGCATACTGGTTTTCTCATCCGTGAGCCTTCAACTTGTTACATTCTCCTAACCATAGGGTTCTTCTGGATTACTGACTTCAGGAGGAGAAATGGAATGAACGACAGTGTCCAAAATTGAGATGATCTTTCCTTCTTCATTAAAACAGACCAGTGCTCAAAGAATATTTGGCATCAGTAAGGCAATCTTCTCTTGTTGATTTGGGATAGATATATTAACATCATCTACCAATGTGCTAGAGTGCATTATTTTGACACTTGTCAATTCCCCCACACTTGAATCATCACTTGTCTTCAAATGTTTGAAAAATATGAGATCAATTAATGATTCAAGTATTGAAATCATACATGTGCATTCTAAAATGCATTTCTTCAAGACCAAATAAATAACCATTATGTAATTTATTGTTTTGCTTTTAATACTCAAAATATCAAGCAAAGAAGAAGGAATTATATCACAATTGAGCAATTTCAACTTCATTTCTTTGCCTTATTGAATTTCACAAGTAAACGAATCATACGATCAATCAGAGAACATCACATGTCTATGATCAATTTCATCATTTTTTTTACTTGAGGGATATTTGTAATATCAAACTAATCACTCAAGCTACAAGAATGTCTTTTGACGCGAAAACCGACATTGGTTATGAAGGTTCCCGATTACTCAACATCTCAATCTCTAAACAAGTAGCAAAAACTGTATTTGAGAAGTAAAACTGCCTTTTGACGCAAGAATCGACATTGGTTAAATGAAGACCCTTTGTTACTCAACAATTTACTTATTCAAATTTACGATGCATTACTCATAATTCAAGTGCCATTTGACACGAAAGTCAACATTTTTGGATGAAGACTCCCGGTTACTAAGCACGAGAACCATTTGAGTAGAAAAAAGTTATGTCATACTTTTTCTTTCTTTTCCTTTTTTTCTTCTTTTCTTTTTCTTCTTCCTTTTTTTTAGTATAAAAATCCCTCATAATAGATGTCACATCGCATATTACATGAATGTACTAATTGACCATAATCAATATTTAACGTGTGAAATCAAGTAAAGAAAAGAAACTTTCATAAAAAATGCAAAATTTTGGACATAATTTCAACCACTTTACATGATATATTTTCTATAAGAATAAAACTCCAAACCACATAATAATCATTTCTTAGTATTTGGAGAAATCATTTGCCAAAGTACATAAAGTAATTTCAACAAGTAGGGGAATTAGACAAAAACACGATTGTAAGTCATAACTCACAAGCGTGTGACAACCCCTATCTTAACCTCACAATAACTCATACAACACATTCCAAATGTGAATAAGAAATTGTGGATATGAAACAATAAAACTTCTCTCGTGGATTGGTTGAAGCGGCATCTCCTGCATGTTTGTTCTTTTATCGTGATTAAGTCGTGCAAACATACATTCAAATTGGCTTGACATTTTGCAGATCTTCGGAGCAAAAGTGCATTTTGACTTAACTCCCTGACCGATGTCTTGGTGTCAATGTTCGTGGTTTCTACCTCTTCCAAGATTAGTTTGGATTTTCCTTTCTTACCATTCAGAATCTTTAACACGGAGTCCAAATTCCTTTTCGATACCACTCTAACTCCTCATTAACAACTTGTTTTATATTGAAATCCGGAGAGATATCGAAGTAACAATCATTTGTTTCAAGTAAGATGACATCCAAAGGCCATAGACATTTATTTTCATCATAAAAATATACATATTTTTATCAAAAGAGAAAACTTTACAATTACACAAACCTAGCATTAGGTTTTGAGAAAAATGTGATTTATTTGGAGGCCTCATCAAAGAATTATTTGCTCAATATTACAAAAAGATTTGAAGCAAAATCATTTTCAAAAACTAAATACAAAAAATATGAAGGGAAAGTCAAATGTGACAAACAAATTTCAAAAGCAATTTATTTAACACTTCATCTGAGAAAAATTTGGAACACAAGGCAATCTTAAATTTACAGAAGGATTGTAATTATTAGCATCCAAATTATTACTATTCTTGTTACAATTTTCCAGCTATGAAATATAATTTTATTTATCACATTGCTTATCCTAACCAAACTCACATATCTAGTTTCTAGGCACTATCAATTCTAAAAATTGGTCGTCCATGACCCACCGAATAATTCAAAAGAACACTCATGTTTTTGATATCCTTATGAGTCTTGAACATGTGACGGTTTATTTAGAATTGGACCATAATTTAAGGTACTCAAACGTAAGACCAAATATGTATCAGATATCTTTCTTATTTTACCGCCTCCGTTAGAGGACTTGTAAAAATGAAAAAAATTAAAATTAGTATAAATAAAAACAAAAATGGATGCATGTCCTAGGGGAGCCCTTATTATGCCAAGGGTAAGCCTAGCATGAAATGAAATCCTATAGGGTGAGACCCCCTTTTTAATTGTAGATGGGCCAGATCTACTGGGAAGAGATGCCTCCATTCTGCTCGTATTTCCTTACTTAGGGTCTCACCCGCCAAGATTTACCGAAAATATAAACATGCATGTCTTTCAGGGTTAAGTACCCAAGACAAAAGGATGGCTTTCCTATCATGGGATTCCCGAAATGGCATTCCCTCTAGGGTTTATGCATGATGCCAATTATTAAAGCTGATTAAAATATGCAAAAATGCAAGATTTGAAAATGTTGCAAAATTTTTTTGAGAAAGATGGAACATGAATTATACAAAAGATTATTGACTCCAAAAATATTTGATTGAAAAATCAAACCTCCAAGAGGTTACAGGACACAATATCGGAAGAAATCAAAGATCATGACTTTATATAGGAACATACAAGTCAAAACGTCAATTTATTAAAGTAGAATGAAATATGTATTAGAATCACTTTTTGTGTAATGTAGGAACGGAGGGCAGCGGATACGGCAAAAATGATGTATTGATTTTTGAAAAAAAAAATGCAAGTTGTGCAAAAAATTTAACCACTCAGGTGCATTTATTGACTTTGAGAAAATTTGGTTCAAATAAAACTAACAAATACAATAATGAGGAATAAACCTTGAAAAGAATCTAAAACTACAATTTTATTCAAGAATATTTATGATGAAAAATCAAATTTTTAGATTTTTTTTCACAATGATCGATCCCTTGGGTATTTATAACAAAATGCAATTTATAAAAAATTTATGAAATTGCGTTTCCATCTTTCTCGAAAAAATTAATTATGAAAACAAAATTTAAACGTGCCAAAGGAGGGTTGGCTTCCTACGAGAGTATCATGCCAGGACTCTTTATTCTATGATTGTGAATGCAATCAAAATAAGAAGGAAATTGTGTTAGCTTATTCAACAAATAACACATAACACATTGGCAAAACAAATAATACACATAGATAACAGTAAATGGCATAACAGGAATAAAGGAGGTTGGTTCCCTCCTCTCGTGCCTTAGTATACCTGACAGGGTAAGGCTGACTCTACCCTAGATTGTTCTACATGGATGCATGACGTTGGGCTCTCTAATGCATCTAGACTCAATTAGGCTGTCGGTTCCCAAGCCTTCAGACCTAAGGGTAAGGGTCATCAATCCCAAAATCGTTTATCGGTGGCTCGAATGATCCCCCAGACACTGCTACGTGCACATTGTGCCCCTGCCATGCGTCCGAGTGGATCTTAAGAGTCCCCGAATCTCTAGACTTATGGACTTAAGCCGAGAGTTCAGGTGATCTCCCAAACATGATTAAGTGCACATCGTGCCCTGCGCACATGCCTAAATAGATCAATCCTATTCATTACCGGGATGGGTGGGTGACAACCACCAAAAAGATAAAAAGGGTAAAATATATCGAATGCACGTATGGAGTGCTCCTCATGAAAGGAGGGAATGTAATATTAACACGCATAGGCTTTAAGGGTGACTGAACCCCTCGCAAATGTAAGCGCGGTCGAATAAAACAATAACAAGTAAATAAATCACACATACATCACATAAGAAGCTGAGAGACGGGAAGTGTGTGAGATGCAAAAGAAAAACCTAAAAACAAAAATGCAATCCTAACATCCAAACGTGATGAAATAAAGGGTTAAAGGAAGAAAAGATGATTAAGCCTAGTGCTCGGACTCACTAGTGATCCCCAGTGGAGTCGCCAAAATCCTGTCGTGTCCTAAAAATCGTAAATAAAAGTAAAGGTTACGAGTGGGGTCGTTGACTGTCGCGCTCCAAAAAGATGGTCCGGTCTCGGTGACCCTTTTTGAAAATAAAGGTTTTCAAAAAAACTGTGCGTGTGTGAGAAAAAATCAAATTTTAATGACAAAAGTGTATTTTAAGGAAAATGGTATTTTAAAGGAAAATAAGGCCGGGACTAAAAGTGCGACAGTTCTGGCCAACTGATTTTTTGAAAAAGGATTTTATTTAGAAAAATGGAGTCGCCACTTGGTACTGAGTTAGGGTGTACCAAGTCACCCAAAAAATCATTTAACAAAACAAAAATAAAAATTTTAGAAAAAATATTTTAAAAACCGTTTTTCGACTCCGGTCTACAAAAAACGAGAGAAAAATGTTCGGGAGTCACATTTGAAGAAAGGGAAGGCAAAGGCTTGCGCCTAAGGCACCCTTTCAACCTAGCCGAGGCTAGTTGCGAGGTTTAATTAAAATTTCTTAAATTAACCCTTGATTCTATCGCGTTCGGATGTATCTATATGAATGCAAATCCTAAGTCTAAGTGTGAATATCGGAAGGGTCGGAATATTCCATTGAGACTTGGTCAGAATTATCGCATTAATTGCGATACCCAAGTCGAGACCTCGAGGGAGTCACGAGTGTGAATGCAAAATGAAATGTAAAAAGAAAAAAAAGAAAAAAAAATAATATATAGTAAGTGAAGAAAGAAGGTGGGCATGCAACATGATGGGTACGGGGGCCTAACAATTCGTGACTGAATATTTCTACTCACGGAGGGGGGAATGGCTTGTACGCCACCGCTTCCCACGTTAGTAGATGACTATTTCTAGTCGAATCATGCAAATGTCATAATTTCTAAGTGAGATGCAACCTAAATGTCATGCATTTTAAAAACGTGTTAAAAGTAATAATAATAATAATGATAAATAATAAAAATAGTAATAATAAAATCATGCCAAATGGAAAGAAAACTAAAAATGTGTGAAATGAGATGTGAAATGCACACAAATGCACCTAATACTAAATGTCCTAAGGGTCTAGCATTGGACTAGCCCGTTCTAAAAATCCTACTAGCGTTGGACTAGCGGGAAAAAAAAGAAGCCACAACTAGCATTGGACTAGTCTGGTGACGGAATATCATAAGTTCTGAATTAAATATTAAATCATGAATTAAAAGCAAATAAACGTATAAAACATATAAGATCACATAGGAGAACGTAACACACAAGCATAATATCTAAATGCAAAATCCTAATGAAAGCAGTAAAAGAAATAAATCACGTAAGCATGCAAAAGCAAATGAACCCTAACTATTACAATGGGGGCTTGATTTACAATTTAAGGGGGGAAATTAAAAATGCCCTATCTATTACATTTTTCTATCTAATTACACAATTTTTGCTAAAATATGAGAAAATAATCTAGCTATTACATTGACTAGTTAAATATAAAAATATTACATTTTTCGTCAAAATAATAAAATTTAAAATTAAACAACACAAAATAAATAAATATGCAAAAAGTGCATAAAATAAGAAACGCATAAAAAAAATGCATAAAATATCACACTAGAGCACATTGGAGCACATAAAGAAGCAATTAAAAGGTAACGAAAATACCTTTTTGAAGACCCGGTACAAAAAGCTTAAAAAACGAACGCACAAGTTAAAAGGACAACTACTTAATAAAATAAAAAGTAAAATATAAAATACTAATACATTAGAAGAATGTAAATTATAGAAAGTTAGAGGAGGAAAATAAAATAAATAAATAAAAAGAAAGTAGAGTAAATCGGGGCCAAATGGTAAACTTGAATTAATGGGGGGCAACAATTAAAAAATCTACACTAGTCTAGGAGCAAAAGTATAAATTAACGCAAATTGGGGGGCAAGTAGTAAATTCTAACAACTAAAGGGACTAAGAATAAAATTCTGTAAGACTGGAGGGGTAAAATAAAAACAAATAAATCTAATGGGGTAGAGATGCAAAATTAAAGTAAATCGAGGGGACAGAACAATAAATTTGATCAAAAGTGAGACAAATTATAATTAGGGGACTTAATTGAATGAATGTAAAAATCTAAGGGGGACTACTTTATAAAGGTAAGGACTTAATTGCACAAGTATGAAATCTTTGAAGGCATATTAATAATATATAAAAAAAACTGCAATGTGAATATTTTCTTTATTATATATCTAAAAAAAAACCAAAAAATGAAAAATGCTAAATCAAACTAAAAAAAATCCCAAATCAGTCAATTACATGACCTAATTAATTAATCAAAACAGTGAATAGACTAAAAAAAATAGATTAAATTAACCTAATCAAATAAATCAAAATGGCTCAAATTAAAACTAAAGCAATTTAGGAAAAATAAAATACTAAAACCCACCCCCAAATTAATTTTCTTCTCTACGGAAATTCCATTTTTCTCTCTCAGTTTATTTACCAGATTCTCTTTCTGATTCTTCTCTCCCTCTGCTCTCTTCTTCTTCGTTCTCTCACTTGCCGTCTCTTTCTCTTTGACTTGTTCTGCCCCTCTTTCCTTCCTCTTCTCTCTTGCAGACTCCCTCTTTCCTTCTCTTCTTCTCTCAATCCTTTCTCTCTCTCTCGCCCATCTCCAGCTCTCTGTTTCTCTCTTCTATCCGTCTCTGCTCCAGCTCTTTCCCTCTTCTCTCAATCCTTTCTCTCTTGACCGAATCACTCCTCTCTCTTCTATCTCTGATGTGATCCAAGGAGCAACTTCAATCATGATGCTTGGATATTCTCATGGAGCAACTCGTTTAGCTCAAGATGAGCTTGAATGGTGGTTAATCATGGTGGAAACAATCAAACTTTGTTGCTGTCTTGTTGTTCATCATGACTTTGGGCTTGCCAATGGACTTGTTGATCAAGCTATTCAAGTGTGTTCATTGGGCCAAGAGTTTATGCATTGGCTATGGATTAAATTTTCATTGAAAGAAGGTTTAATTGAAGTATATAATTGGTCCATAACATATTTCCAAGGTGCTGGTTTGGTTGGACTTGTTGGAAGGCCTTTTTAAGTTGCAAGATGAAGGCCCAAGTGAGCTTAAAGAAGACGTCCAGCCCATAAGGAATTCTTAAACGAATTTCTTATTTATTTTTATGGTTAAATTCGTTTTTAATAGTTTCCTAAATCTGTACAAGTTGTAACTTTAGTTAATTGCTTAATTGTGATAGGTTACAACTAGTTTTAGTAGTTACTTACAATTCTAAGTTCTAGAATCATCTTTGTAAGCCTATAAAAGGCTATGCTACTATTCATACGATTTTTTTTTATCAGATTTTTATGAGTATTATTATTGTGAGTTCTCAAATTGAGAGTTTCTTTAGTTCTTTGTTGATTAAGAACTACCCCCGATCTTGTCGAGTGATTCCAAGATCAAAACCCTAGCTTAGAGTTTCTTTCTTGTTTGATTAAGTCCTTTAGAGCAATTAGGTAGGCATATTGAACTCGCTCAAATTGGTCCTACTTGAGCACTTTGAAGGGTCGAAATCCTCCAAGGGAAAATTCGAAACTTCACTTGGATCTTCAAGCAACTCCACGTTCCTCCGCGCGTATCAATCTCTCTCCCTCTGCCTGACTTTTATTTTCTCTCCGACCAGTCAAATTTTCCGAAATTGATTTGTCCTTTGAAGTAGGGGAGAGGAGACATGGGCTTGAGGATGATGATTTGAGGGGAAATTCCAGCAGATGCTTGGTGATATTAGGTTGCGATTAGGGTTATTTATGCAAGTTTGTGGGCTGACTTCGTGATTTTGCTGGTTGTCTAATGGTGGTCATATATTGGCAGAGGCCAATTGTCGATGGTTGAGCTGCCGATGATGGAGGTGGAGGCGGATTTGTGTGTCGGTGTTGGGGTTTTGGTTGTATGGGTGGTTCGCTGCTGGTTGATTGTGGTGTGGTGGTAAAATGGTGAAACTGGCAGGGAAATTGGACCGTGAAATTGGCATAGGGTGTATGTGTGTGAATTTGATGGTGCGAGAGGGACGGACACCAGTGGCTTAGTTGTTGTCAACCAATTTTGATTATAGTTTGCAGGTGTGTTGTTTGTGGCTTTGGATTCTGATTTGTGGATTGATGGAATTTTGAACTAGCGACATTTTCGGCTGATGGTTGAGGGGCCGTCTTGGTTGCTATTTTAGTGGTTCTTGGGAGGTTGATGGCTGAACAAGGAAGAATGGTGAAACAGTGGTGATGAGGTTTTTGGTGGTGTGATGTTTGAAACTGAAAAATAAGTGGTAGTGGTGGTAGAGGAAGGACATTGGGGCTGTTTGTGGGTTTGCTGCTTTTGAGGGATGAGGATTGGTTACCTTGGAGAGGCTTTGAGTATTTTCTGTTGTTTTGTGCAGGTTTAGGTTGTTTCAGGCCAGGCATAGTGATTTGTGATAGTGGCTGTTGGCTTGGTTGGGTTGAATTGTGATTTCGTGGTTGCAAGTGACAGATGAATTCTGATTGGGACAAAGGAGGGGGCAGTCAATGGCTCTAGGTGTTCGAGGGTGACAATTGCTGGTGAATTGGGGAGATTGTCTTGGTGGGTTTTGGGTGGAGGAAGAAGTGGTGGATCTGAGGGCTATTTGGATAGCTTGTGGGTGGTCAGGAAGTTGTTTTCTGGGGTTGGACAGTGGGCTTTGGTTGTTGCCTGGTGGTCAGTGGTGGTTTCATGGTGGTTGCTAGTTTTGAGACTGTGGAAGTTGACTAGGTGGTGGAGGTTGGATTGAAGAACGATGGAACAGAAGAAAGTTGGAAATGATGGTCAGTAAAAATGGTGAGAGAAGGTGGTCCGGTGGTGGGAGAAAATAATTAACGGTGGAATTGAAATCCAGAGAGCACATCCCCAGAAATACAAACAGCAAAAATAAAGATAAAAAATGATAAAAAAATAATAAAATTAAAACAATAAAAATTCATTACAGATTATTATAAGAAACAGATTGTGAAAGAGAAAATTATAATTCACAATGTTACCTCTTGAATCTATTAATTGGAGGATGAAATGTAGATCCAGATTGAGTGGATGAGGAACACTTAATGTTGTAGATGAACAGTAATTGTACTCGATGAACAGTAGCCAAGAAAAGAGGTGGCAGTTAGTGTGTGTTTTTAGGTGTTTTACTATGTGTTTTGATCTTGTTTTGATAAAATCAAATGTGTTTTTAGGGTTTCTGATTTTTTTTCTCTTTTTTTTGTTTTACTGATTAAAAGGGATATTTATAGGCCACTTGTCTTGTTGGCCAAGAATGCTATAAAATAACGAAAACGCCACCGGTATTAAAAATATTAATTTTATTAAAAAAATATTTTTTAATCCCAAAATTAAAAATTAATACAAAGAATCTGACAGCAATCTCTAAATTTTCAAAAAGAATTTATAGTAGATTTCAGAAATAAAAACTAAAGCTCAAAACTGATAAAAACGTGCTCGGGGTGTAAAATGACGATTTTGCCCCTACACAACGAAAATACACAAAAAAATAGATATTCGTCTCAAAAAATTATCAAAAATTAAAAATAAGCTTGAAACATTAGAAAATTTCTTTTTGACTCAAAATTGACCAAAAATGAATTTAAGCTGTAAAATGACGATTTTACCCTCAGACGATGAAAATTCACAGAAAAATAGTTATTATCCTCAAAAAATTATCAAAAATTACAAATAAGCTTAAAACACTAGAAATGCATTTTTGACTCAAAATTGGTGAAAAATGAATTTAATTTGTAAAATGACGATTTTGCCCTTGGACAATGAAAATTCACAGAAAAAATAGTAATTTTCTCTTAAAAAATCAAGAAAATTCAGAAACATGCTTAAAGAATTAGAAAAAATGAATTTGGAACTAAAAATGAGATAAAATGGTATTCACGAGGCGAAATTGCTATTTTGCCCTTGTGTTGGTAAAATTATAAAGAATACCAATTAAATTCAGAGAAATCATAAGAAATTAACAAATTCACATGAAAGTAAAAATATGAATTTAAAACCCCCAAAAGCTGATAGAAAAATATTTACAGATAAAATTACTATTTTACCCCCAGATTATTGAAAAATTAAAATTTGTCCCAAAAAGTGCAAACATGCCGTTCCAATGTTTGAAAATAAATGGTATTTCTAAATTTGGTGTCTACAATATTATTAATTAAAATCAAATTAGAAAACAAAACAAACAAAACGACGTAGTTTTGAGTGAATAGACGTCAAAACGACGTAATTTCACTAAAATTTTTTTTTAAAACCGATTTTCCTTTCTCTTTTTTTTTTCTTTTTCTCTTTTCTTTCTTTTCTTCTTTCTTTTCTTCTTTCTTTCTTTCTTTTCTACTTTTCCAGATTTCCTTTTCTTTTTTTTTTTCTCTCTTTTCCTTCCCCTTCTTCCTTGGTTCTTCCCTCTCGTCCCTCTCTCTCTCTCTCTCTCTCTCTCTCTCTCTCTCTCTCTCTATTTCTCTCGCCTCGCCGGATTTCTCTTTCCGGTTTCCTATCCGGCTCTCTCTCTCTCTCTTCTCTCGGTCCGTCTCTCTCTCCTCCTATCAAACTAATTCCCCCAAATCTCTACCTCTTTTGGTCCAAATTAACACAAGTTCACTAAAATTATTTCATGGATTGAATAAATAGGCAAACGGAATTTGAGGGAGGCTGAGAGTCCTTACCTGGGCCAAGAGAAAGGGGGTGGTCCGACGATGGTGGTGCGCTAGTGGTGGTGGAGCTTCGGTCGGTTGGTTGGATTCGGCAGTGGGGTGGTTGTTGTTGTTGTTATTTTTTTTTATGTTGATTTTGTGCAGGTGTGTTGTGATGTTGTGCGTGTAAAATTAGTGAAGTGTGTGTGTGTGAAGAATGCAGGAATAATGCAAGAGTGAGTGTGTGCCTAATCAGGTGAAGCGGGAGGGGTCGTGTGTGTGTGAAACGTGCTTGTATGTGCTGATGATGAAGCTGGTGTGTGTGTGTTAAGTTGAGTATGATGTATGTGTGTTTGATTGGGATGTATGTTGTGCAGGTTGTGTTGTTGCAGGTGAATGTAAATGTTATGGGTGCGTGTGTGTGTGTGTGCTTGTGTGTGGTTTGTGAATGGTTTTGGGTGAATTGTGTGCTTTTTGTGTGTGTGTGTGTGTTGTGTCTGCCGAGAGGGAGAAGAGGGTGAACTGCCTAGAGTGTGATTGTAATTTGTGTGAGTTGTGTGCTTGTGTAAGTGAGAGAACCGAAAGAGAATGTGTGTGCTGTTTTGTATTGTGTGCAATTGTGTGTATCAGAATGATGGTGCAGGCATGTGTAATGTGTGATTGTGCTGTTGGTATGTGGAGATGTTGCAAAGAGTGGAAGTGAGGTGTGTGAAAGGTGTTTGTGTCAATGAACTGTCTGCAGGTGTGTCTTTTTGCAGTGAATGAAGTTGTGAGAATTGAGAGGGGAGGATTGTGATGATGAGGGTGGGTGAAGAAGGAAAGAAAATCCCCCAAAATTCCCTCAAATTTGGTTTAGAAAATGAAATTGGTGAGGAGAGTGATGATGGTGTTGAAAGGTGTGGGTAGAGTTGGTGGTGTAGGATAGCTAGGAGTATGGCCATAAATTGTTTTGATAACTATAGCAGTCATGCTACTGCAGGCTCGCTACAAACGTAGCCTGCCTTCTCTATTTTTTTTTAAACTTTTTCTAAGGAGAAAATGAAGCAAACAAAAATAAAGTAAAAATGAAATTCACTTGGATTCCTAAAAAAAACAAAAACCACTAAAATTCAGCATTAAAAGAAGAAATAAAATTTACTACAAATTTCGAATTTGCTGGAATAATGAAAACGAGCCATTAATAGACAAAAAGTTAAAATTTTGAAATAAATACCAAACGCTCTTTTAAAAAATTATAAAATTTTTACAAAAAATTAATGAATATACAAAATGCATGTATAAAATTTTTTACTTGAAAATTCTCGTAAAAAGAGTGCATTGGAAAATGCGCCATTAAGTTTAAAAATACTAAAATTTTAAATAAATAATAAATGACTCCCAAAAATTATTAAAATTATAAATAATGATAAAAAATAGTAAAATTATGTATTTAGGAAATAAAATAAAATAAAACAATATTTACGTGGTGAAATTACCATTTTGCCCCTGATGTGACGAATTAGTCATAATTTACGCAAAATTACAATTATCCCCCGAAAAATAAAAGGATCCCCGAATGAGGTAAAATACATTTTCTTATAAAGGGTGTGTCAAAATTTGGTGCCTACAGAGATCATAGCAGCTTGGATTTGATGATTTTTTTCAGTCTGGAATTCAACAGGAGCTGGTGATGGAAGTTGAAGCTGTAGCTGGTTGTTTGTCACCGAGAGGAAGCCAGGAGATCCTTCCTTCATCTTCAAACAAATTGGATAAGTGTCTAGAGTTTTGCAATCTTGAAGTGTCTCATCCTCAAATGCATGATGTGCACCAACACAAGGAAATCAAAACTAGTAGACAGCCGGGTAAGAAAAAAGGTTAAAAAATTGTTTTTCATTTAGATAGGGTTCTCCGGTCTAAGGCAAAAATGATAGATCCTATTTCTGAAAATTTATCCAATGATTAATATGTTATTTTGGAACATAAGGGGAGTGTCTCATTCCCCTAATTTGAGACGATTGAAAAAGCTTATTAGAAGTTTTAATTTGCAACCTGTAGCTATTTGTGAACCCAAAATTGGAGTAGAGAGGTTTGATCAGATTAAATTGAAACTAGGGATGGAGAATGGTTTGTATAATTCCTCAGGATCTATGTGGGTATTTTTTAGAAGCTCTATGACTTGTTCTTTGGTTGGAGAAAGTGAACAACATATTTCTATGGCTATCCATAATGCAGTGTTTCCATTACCTTGTAAATTAACTTTCTTGCATGCAAGTTGTGATGGGGAAGACAGGTCTAGATTGTGGAATGTATTGAGGTCCGAGAATGATCATCAATCTCTATGGCTAGTTGGGGGGGATTTCAATGTAGTTACTCAGGCGGAGGAGAAAAAAGAGGGGGAGACCTTTTCAAATAAATGAAGCACTTGATTTTCTACATTTTTTACAAGATGTGGAGCTTTTTGATGTAGGGTTTTCTGGCTCTCTGTTTACTTGGTGTAACAATAGAAATGGTCGTGCAAGGATTTGGAAATGGCTTGATAGAGTTGTGATTAATCAACCTTTTTCTGGTGAGAGGTTTGATTTTTCTGTGCAGCATTTGGCGCAGGATCCTTCTAATCATTCTCCTTTGCTGTTGTCTGGGAAGACTAGATTGGATGATAAACCAAGGCCATTCAGATTTCTACAATTTTGGACTTCTCATGAGTCCTTTATGGATTTGGTTTGGCAAAATTAGAAAACTAACTATGTGGGTTATCCTGTGAAGATTTTAGCAGAAAAGTTGAAAAATGTAAAGAAGGCTCTTCAAAGTTGGTCTCGTCAAACCTACGAGGATATTTTTCAAAATGTTAAAAGGCAAGAGAAAAAGGTTGCTGAGGCTGAACAGATGTTTGATATTGAGGGATCTGGGTAAGCATTGGAAAGTCTGCAGCAAGCTAGGATGGAATTGAGCAAAGCCCTTTATGTGGAAGATAATTATTGGCGCCAGAAAGCTGGAGTAAAATGGTGGAGGGAAGGGGAAAAGAATACCAAATATTTCCACTCAGTTGTGGCGCAGA
This sequence comes from Mitragyna speciosa, assembly GCA_024721245.1. Lineage (NCBI taxonomy): Eukaryota > Viridiplantae > Streptophyta > Magnoliopsida > Gentianales > Rubiaceae > Mitragyna > Mitragyna speciosa. Next base: position 19,488,102 of record CM045552.1, on the reverse strand, counting down.
ATGAAGATTGAAGGCTGTGATCCATCGCATCAAGGGATCTAATGGGGAATGGCTAGCTGATGAGAATGGTATTGCAGAGGAAGCATGTAAATTCTTTTCATCTTTGTTCACTCAAGAAGAGGTATGTTCTGATGAAATTGTTAGTTATATTCCTAAGTTGCTTGCTAATGAAGATATTGAGTTTTTGGAAGGATTTCCAACCCTGGAAGAGGTGCGAGCCGTTGTGTTCTCAATGGATGGGGAAAGTGCACCTAGGCCTGATGGTTTTACGGGAAAATTTTTCACGCAGGCATGGGAAGTGGTGTCGGAGGATGTGTTTCGGGTAGTGACTAGTTTCTTTTGTGGTGAAGAATTGCCAAAGAGTATCTCCTCTACTTGGGTAGTTCTAATCCCTAAGGTAACTTGCCCAAAAACCTTTGCTCAATTTCGACCGATTAGCTTATGCAATTTTTTCAATAAAATTGTGTCAAGAATTTTGGTTGATAGGTTGGCAGGTATTCTCCCTCGAATTATTTCCATGCAGCAAAGTGGTTTTGTTAAAGGGAGATTGATGATTGAGAATTTCTTGCTTGCCCAGGAATTGGTTGGTGGAATGAGGAAAAAAAATAGGGGAGGTAATACAATTCTAAAGTTAGATATGGCTAAGGCTTATGACCGGGTATCTTGGTGTTACTTGTTGAAGGTGCTTAGATCTTTTGGTTTTGGAGAGAGATGGATATACATGGTGTGGCGGTTGGTTTCGAATTGCTGGTTTTCTGTCATCATTAATGGTGCCCCTAGAGATTTTTTCAAGTCTTCTAGGGGACTTCGCCAAGGGGACCCACTTTCACCTACTCTTCTTGTGATTGCAGTAGAAGCTTTGTCTAGGGCACTAAATTCTCTTCCAGATAATAGGAGGTTTTTTGCTTTTAGTGCTCCAGAAAGGTGTCCACTGATAACCCATTTATCTTTTACTGATGATATTATTATTTTTCTAGGTGCTACCAAGAGGTCCTTGCAGGTTAATCATAGATACATTAAGAAGCTATGAGAGGTGCTCGGGCCAGCAGATTAATATTCAGAAAAAGTGGTTTTCTATGTCATCCGAATTCTCCAAGCTCACGGAAAGGGACTATAAAACAAATTACAGGTTTTTCTGAGAGGCATTTTCCTGTGAGGCTATTTGGGCTACCCATTATATGTTGGGAGAGGTAGAAGAGAATATTTTTCTGATCTTGTTCAAAGTATCTCTGGAAAAGTGCTACTTTGGCAAAATCATTTTTTTGTCTATTGGTGGACGTTTAATACTTATTAAACATGTTTTAACTTCTATTCCTTTACATATTTTGACAGCTGTGATTCTACCTAAAGGTGTTTTGTGTCAACTGGAGAGAATTTTTTTTAGGTTTTTGTGGGGTGCAGATGCAGTGGGGATGAAGCATCATTGGATTAAATGGCCGGAGCTCTGTTTTCCTATTGAGGAAGGAGGGATTGGCCTCAGATCTCTTGAGGATGTGTACCAAGCTTTCTCTGTCAAGTTGTGGTGGAGATTAAGAGAGCAGAATTCCCTATGGGCAGAATTCATGAAGACCAAATATTGTAGAGGCTCTTCTATTCCTAAGCGTATTCATCAGACGAATTCAATGATCTGGAAGCGAATGACAGCGGTGAAAGAGTTGGCAGAGAGAAATATTTGTACTCTGGATCATGACCCTAATAGACCTATTTGGAAGTTGACGTCATCAGGTTTGTTCTCTTTAGCTTCTACATTTAATTGTGTGCGCCAATGTAGAGCAATTGGTTTTATATTTCGAAGGATTTGGGATATTTTTATACCGGGGAAGATTTCTTTCTTCATGCTGAGATTGTTGAGAAGGCGACTACCAGTAGCTGACATTATTCAAAATTTTGGTTTCCATGGTCCCTCCATGTGTTTTTGTTGTGCATCGCCTTCTTTGGAGTCTATTGATCATATTTTCAGTTTTGGGAATATTCCAAGTTACATTTGGGATTATTTTGGGGCTTTCGTGGGTTTGATTTCCAAGAAATGTTATTTTCACAGACATTTAATGGAATGGTGGCTTGCACCTTCATCAAGTTCATATGTTAATTTTGTTCATGGGATTTCCTCAATTTTAATTCTGTGGCATCTGTGGAAGGCAAGAAATGAGTTCTGTTTTGCAGGTAGTGTGCAGTCTTGGGAACCTATTGCTCAAAAGATTTTTGTAGATATAAAGATGATATATGAGCTAAAATTTGGTCCACACTCTAATGCTCGGACATGGTCTGAATTTTATAGTTGCATTGGAAGCCGAAAGAAGCATGTTACTGTGACAATGGTAAGATGGCATCCTCCAATAAACTATTTTAAATTAAATACTGATGGGTGTTCAAAGGGAAACCCTGGCTTATGTGGAGGAGGAGGAATCCTTAGGGATGCTCGGGGTAAGATCATCTTTAGTTTTGCAAGCCCTTTAGGTTTTGGGTCCAGTTTGGAGGTAGAATTCCTTGCTTTGATTCGCGGGGTTCACCTATGTTGTTAGAGAGGTTATCGAATGATCTATTTGGAGTTAGATTCGCTTACCTTGGTCAATATTTTCAATGGTCATATGTCTTGTCCCTGGTCTTTACGCCATTTACTTGACAGATTAAAGAGCTTTAGTCATTCTTTTATCAACCTTACACACTATTACAGACAAGCTAATCATCCAGCAGATATTCTATCAAATGAGGGTCTTCAAGTGAGTTCAGATGTTCTTTATGATAGCTTCTCAGATCTTCCAGCAGCAGCCCGTGGGACAGTTAGACTAGATCAGCTTGGATTTCCTTCTTTTAGGTTTAAAAAAAAGATGACTTAATTTTCTTCGTTTTGTAAAGGGAGGTAGTACTCCTTATTTATTTTCAATGAATTTTTTTATGTTCTTGGATTAATAAGTGAGGTAAGGTTTATGTCCCCCTCAACTTTGTATAATCTTATTTGACATTAATAAAATTTTGGGGTGGCGGCCCTCCCCCGTGTACGGGGTTTTGCCAAAAAAAAAAAAACAAAAAAAAAAAACAGATTTGCATCTCTAAAAATGGTGAAAATAAGGAAAATTCAACAATTTTTTCACTACAGAGAGAAGTTGAAATCATATAGAAATACTTAGTGATAATGTTTTTGCATATAACGTAGAGAAAATTGTATTTTTGGTACTGAATGTTTTGGACATTGGTAGTTTTAGTTTCTAAAGTTTGGACAAAAATAAATATAGTATCAAATGTTTCAATTTTTTAGCACATGTAGTCCTATTAAAGGAATTTTAGTCCCTAAAGTTTAAATGAAAGCAAATCTAATATCACGTGTTTTAATTTTTCAGATATTCAATCCTATTAATAAGTTTTGACAAAATCTTACTAGAATTTGGTCACTTGATATTTACGTGCCGATAACCAAATTTAAAAAAAAACAAAAAAAACTATTTGATTTGCTACTTATTTGATCTCTTTTGTCATGAATAATAATTACAAAGACTCAAACAATTTTTAAATAAATTTTTCAGAGACATTGAAGAGCAAAATTTTCTTATCAAAATACAGTCTTAGGGTTTTCTTTTAAAAAAGGGAAGAGGGAAAGAGAGTGGCAATGGAGAGAGAGAGATGGTAAAATTGTTGATTGCCTGTTCGAAGATATGAAATTTTTTCAAGTTTATTAGTTTTTTCCTTTTCTAATTTGTTTTTGAGTAAAGACTAATTACTCAAATTAACGCCTTTAATTACAAATTATTGCAACTAATTTTTTTTCTTTTTTTATTTTTTAAATTTGTTAACTAGCATGTGAGTATTACGTGATCTAATTCCAATAAGATTTCGACAAAACTAGTCAATTAGACTAAATGTGTTAAAGAATTAAAACACTTGATACTAGATTTGTTTTTATTCAAACTTTAAGGACTAAAACTGCCTCAATTGGAGTAAATGTGCTCAAAATTGTAACATTTGGTACTGGAAAAAATTGTAATTTTGGTACCAAATGTTTGGGGTATTGACAGTTTGATCCTTAAAGTTCGGACAAAAGCAAATTTAGTACCAAATATTTCAATTTCTTAGCACATTTAATTTTATTGAGGCATTTTAGTCCCTAAAGTTTGGATAAAAACAAATCTAAGATCAAATATTTTAATTTTTTAGCACATTTAGTCCAATTGACTTGTTTTGTCAAAATCTTATCAGAATCTGGTTACAAATAACCAAATTTAAAAAAATTGTACAAATAAAAACTTAATTGTTATAATTTGTAATTAATGGCATTAATTTAAGTAATTAGTCTTTACTCAAAAATAAATTAAACAATAGAAAAAAGCTAATAAATTTGAAAAATCTCAGATCAGATAGTAATCAACTATTTTATCCTCTCTCTCTCTCTCTCTCTGTGATAGGATCCGTTGGACGCTTACTGAAGTCATGCTTGTTGAAGATAGAAGGATTGACAACTTAGCTCATTAGAGGCTTGAAAGATTGCTGGATTTGCATGATCGAGCTAAAGGTTGTTGGCCAAAGTTCTTATACGATTATGTTGTTCATCTTGGGCTTGGAGATTGCAACGTTTATGCTAATTGTTGGGGCCAAGTTGTGAGCTTATATTTGTGGATCAAATACGTCTTCAAGGAAGGATTACTGGAGCTAATTAATCTGTCCAAAGAAGTTCAATCCGTGCAATCCAGCTCAAGAGAGTCATATGTCACTTTTGGACTTGGATTCGGTTGAAGAGCCTGTTTGCCACTTGAGGTTATGGGTTTCATGGGCTTAATTCGTTAGTTTAATAGCCCAAGTTGTTCTTTTATGCTATTTTTTATTAATTAAGTTGTATCTTTAGTTGTACGTTTATGTTATGGTGCAACTAGCGTTAAGTTAGTTTTCATATTTAGTTTATATCTTGATGTTATGCGCCTCTTTATAGAGGGTGTTACTATTCATTCAAATTTTAAACAAGATTAATCGATAATATTGAGTTTTTTTCTTCAATTGTGCACGAGTGCAAAGTGAGCTTTCTTAGTTCTTTGGCTAAAGAACTATTCTTGGTTGCTTGGCAAAGATCTTGTTAAGTATTCAAGAATCTCGCTTAGGGTTCATCTTTGAGGGTTTGAATCTGTCCAATAGGATTGTCGACTAGGTGTCTACACCACGTTGTTGGTTAGGGGTCTAGGATCGTTTCTTAAAGGGGGAGTTCAACGAATCTAGTTGAATTTGAAGCAAAACAATCCGAGTTGTTCTTGGGGTCTTCGACAAGTTACGAAGGAGTCAAGAAGATTGGGTTGCATACTTGGAATTCGAGAGTCTTGGACCGTCATCTCTTTCGTTGAACGCATCAATTGGTATCAGAGCCTTGGTTCATCTTGAAATCCAGGTTTTCTAAGCCAAATTTTCCTTTGGAAGATTCTGGTTATATCCCTTTTTTTTCTTTCCTCTTGAATTGTTTCGTGTTTTGTTATCGTTTTTGTGGTGTCCTTTTGCGTTTGTTCTTGCTGTCCAATCTGTCCAACTTTGTTTCTCCATGTTTCTAGTCACTTTAATTCAAGTTTTGTGTCTTTTGTTCGTGCTTTAGGGTAGTCCTAGTCTATAGAGTCATTCTTGCTATTTGCATATCAAGAATTCTAGGTTTTTGTGTGGTTTAAACTTGTTTTCTTGACTGTTTTAATTGTTCTTTGGTGTTTTAATTTTCTTGTGATAAAAACTTTTGAGAAAATTGAATCTTGGCCTAAATAAGAACCTTAAAACAATTTTCCTGAAAGTTACTCTTAATTTCTGGTCCAAAAAAAAAAATTTTTACTGTTTATCGACACTGTAGCTTCACTGTTCACTCGACGTCACTGTTCACACTAGGGTTTACTGTTCACTGACGGGAGCACTGTTCATCGCCGGTGCTATTCATCCGAATTTTTTTCCTTTTTTCTAGAAATTTTTTCGGTTTAATTTTTGTTTGTTTTTGGGAGTTGAATTTTGTATTTTGTGAATTCTTTGTGTTGTTATAAAAAAAAAAAAGAGAGAGAGGTTGTTAGAATTGAAAAAAAAAAATTTTTTTGTGAGTAGAAAAAGGCAAATTTGTGAGGTTCTATAAGAAAAGCCAAAAGTTGGGTGAAAAAAAAATGTCTTGCACAAAGAAAAGTCGTGCAATATAAAGAAAAGCGAAAGAGGCGTGCAAGGTGATAAAAGCCAAACACACGAACTAAACTAATTAAGTTGAAGTATATTTGGCTAGAATATTGTCCTTGTGCAACCAAATAGACCTATTGAAATATACAGATCGTTGGATAGAGAACAACACCACGTATGAAAGTTTAATTGACCAGATTCTACTTTTCTTGTTTCTTGGTGTTTTGGTGGAGTTTCTTGTTATTTCTGTTTAAACATAAGTGTATTAAAGTTATTAAAGGACTTTTGAAAATCAAGATTTCTACAAGAAAAGCCACACACTAGGGGTGTCATACATGCTTCTCAAATCTGAAATTTCTAGTGTCTTGATTTCTTGACTTCTATTTGGTTCAAACCTTACTCTAGGCTTCCATTTTCACTACTACTCATCTTGAATACTTGATTGGAGTTTTTGTTAAGCTCAATTGAGCAGGTTCTTATCCAAAGGCATACAAGGTAAGCTCAAGGAATGGTAAGAGACTAAGGTGTGAGCTCATCATCGGGTAAAAGCCAAGTTTCATTGGTGTGATACACGAGTGAAGAGTAAATCACGAAAGAGAGTGAGTGAGGATATCTTTCTTGATTTTTCTTGTGCCACTAACATTTTTGTGCAGGTTTTTTACTTTAATTTTGATAGGTTTCTATTATAGGTGAACAAAGTGAGCAAAGAATCAGTGCTTTAGAGTTTAACATGTAACACCCTAGAAATTCATGCCAAAACCATTTATTTTATATTATGTTCATTAGGAAAAAAAAAAAAAAAGTGAAGGGCTGAAATTAGTGGGAAAATTAATAAGATATGATTTTCTATTTTACTACCATGTTGTACCTTTACCTTTAGGAATTGTACATAGCATCTCTTGCAAGATATAATCATAGGATAAATCACAAAAACCTCTTCTAATTACCCTTTTCCAAGTGTGGTCTACTATGGTTAAGAAAGTCAAAATTTACTTTAGTTTTGTCTTGCTTTGATTGGACCACCATTTTTCCAATTTCTCTTCAATTCTTTTACTTTACTTAGCCTAGTATTTTTCTTCTTTTCTCTTCCTTGGCCGATTTTCCTCTTTCCTCTTTTCTCTCCATTTTCTTTCATTTTTCTTGGAGCTTTTACTTCCATTTACTCATTTTTCAACCATAGAAATTGAGTGGAACTTCTTCCTAAGCAACAATCTTGTCTACCTAGAGGTATTTCCCATGAATTTCTCTTCTAATTTTAAGTGAAAGATCATAGTTTTTGGCTCTTAAGTTATGTTTTTATGGTTAAGTATGATTGATTTTTGGCCATGAAAAATGAAGTTTTATTCCATGAATGTGAAGCTTGTGAACTTGTATGCATTGTAGATAATATATTAAACTTGAAATGGCATGATCTAGGTTTGATTTGCTTGAAGAACTTGGAGTAGTTTATGTATTTTTGTGATGAATTTGAATGGAATTGAATTGAGTTTGATGTTTTCTTGCAGGTTAAAAATTTTTGGGTTAGTCCGATTGTAGGGGAAGTGGTGCCGAAATTTTGGTGAAACCTAGGAAATAAAAGTGATTAGGCTATGATTTAAGACTTTATAAGCTTTAATTTAGTGATTTAAGCGTACATAAATTTTTGTAGATTAGCTATTAGTGAATTAAACCTTTCCGAGCCAAACCCTAGAAAGTTAGAAAACCCTAATTTTGAAAACCCTAAACCCTAGGGTAAAACCCTAAACTCCAAAACCCTATAAATTTAACCTTAGAAAGACTTGGGGTATTTCTTGAATTTCCTTATGAAATTTCTTAGATTTTAGTCAGGTTTTTATACAATTATTTTTCTTGTGAATTTTCAGGATCTGGAAGTGAGACCCAACATTATCGCGAGATATTTTCTTAGGCTTCAGGTGAGGGTTCTTATGTGTGCATGTTGCATGAAATTCCATGTAATACTTGATATTATTATTTCGATGTATAAAATGATATGTTATGTTTGACATGATTATTTAATTAAATGTGTTACTTGAGGAAAGATGTGTACTTTATCGCATCTATTCCGCAATGTATTACATGCTTTCACTATTGAATGTGTTATTTGTGCTTGCGACTTCCGTGGTTAACTTTATTGTTTTCCACGGTTAATCAAATTGGGTGAGTATGGGAGAGATATAAGGTGCTGGGCGGTTATTCGGTGCGTGTTAATTTTTATATCTGAGTAAAGTCCTGGAAAAGGCTAACTCATGATTAAATTTTATGCTTGATCTTGGACTTCTGGGGCTAACTTTACCGTTACTCCTCGGTTAGTCAACCTGGCGTGTTGGGGGTGATATAAGGTGCTGGGGTTATAGGTGCGTGATATTCTTTCCTATATGAGTTTCATTCCTCTAAGAGGGTAACTCTGGATTGAATTTTCAAGTATCTCGGACCTAAGATTTTACCTCGGTCCTGATATCCTTGTTATCTTGATCATGATTGATACTCCTACGGTTGAGCTTGCTCCCGTAGTGAGCTGTATCCGCCATTGATTATATGATACCTCACTTTGCTTGTTCATTAGTTATTGAAATTGTTAATTATTATTTTAAAGGTTTATTTGTTATTGGTATGCCGCATGTATTGAGCACTTACTGGGTTATTATAGCTCATCCCGTTCATTTGTTTTCTTTAACCAAGTTTTCCAAATTATTAAAGTTGGGTAAAAGCTGATTTTGGACCTTGTACATGTTTTGTTTATGTATTTTGATAGCCTAAATGTGTAGGTTTTTATTGTAAATATTATTTACATTTTGGGATGTAAAAACTCTTGTAGTATTTATATTTTTAAGTAGATTTTAGGAAGGTATTTCTTTACGAATTCATTTTATTTTGGGTTACGTACGCTTGGAGGTTTGAACGAGTGCGGGTTTGAGTCCTAGCGAGAGCTAGGCAGGCAGTCCACTAAGCCCTTTGGTGCGCCTCTGGGTAAGGTGGGGCTGTCACATAACATGCGTGCTATGCAAGATGAATTTAGGCGTGTGTTCACCAAGTTGGAGGACATTGACTCGGCTGTCAAGGGAAAATCACATGTGGCTCAGAATGCTCAAGGTGATGATTTTGATGATGGCTATGATTCTGAGGAAGTAGTGTTTTGTCGAGGGAGGAGTGTTTCTCAACAACGTGATAGCAATTTGGGGAGCATAAAGATGAAAATTCCACCATTCAAGGGGATGAATGATCCAGAGGCATACATGGAGTGGGAACAAAAGGCTTCAAAAATGTCTATAGAAAAAGGAGCTCAATACTTCTATGCTTCAAAGAGAAGGATACCTGTGAATTCTAAACCCTTTAGAGTACAATGTCGTAGTTCTACAAAGGAAGAGAGAATCAAGCGCAACATGGCTACTATGGATGAATGTGTGAAGCGGATTATGGATAAACATGAAGCTCGTGTTGATGACCAAAAGAGGGTTCAAGGAGTTCATGAAGATAAGTTGCCAATGAAGGAGTTCATAGAGGAAATACAACTTGAATGCAAATTCTACACTAGATGCATTGTGAGTAACAAGCTTTGTAGTGTGTATATAAATCTTGGAAGTTGCACTAACATGGCTAGTGTTCTATTTGTGGAGAAGTTAGGATTGCCTACAACAAGGTATCCAAATCCATACAAGTTGCGAGGGTTGACTGACCATGAAGAGCTAGAGGTTACTGAGCAAGTGGAGGTGGATTTCACTATTGAAGAGTATCATTTTATGCGATATAGTGCCCATCCAAACTTGTCATCTTGTATTGGGGCATCCATGGCAATCGGATAAGCAAGTTAGGCATGATGAGTCGAATCATTGAGTATCTTTCAAATGGAATAGACGGAAACTCATACTAGTACCTTTATCATCACTCGAGGCTACTAAGGATTAAGAGAGAATTGCAAAAGAGTGCCAAGAGAGGGAATGGAAGAGCACACAATCAAGTGAGAATAATGAAGAAAAAGAAGAGTGTGTGCAAGAAAAGAGTGTGAGTATTGAGGGGAAACAAAATGAGAGCAATGTGAAACAAGTTGAGTTGGCAAATTTTGAGATAAAAGAAGCAGACAAGAGAGTGGAAGATAGCAAAAGTGAGGAAAGGAGTGCTTTGATTTTGAGGCCAAAACCTTTCTGTTCATTCACTAACTCTCTTAACTTATATTTCCCTAGTGTGTTTGTTCCCATTGTGCAGAATTTTGGTGATATCTTGCAAGGAACAATACCCACAGCCATAACCTCGCAAAAAAGTGCTAAATTCCAATTTGTTTTTACTTGTCAATTCCCATCCCAATGGCTGCAAAAGGAGCAAGGACATGACTTGATGGTTAATGCATACGTTGGAATAAGTTTTTGTTCTCATGCCATTATTAAGAATTGGTTGCTAGATTATGTGTTTGATTGGTGGCATGGCATCAATTGGTTTTCTAGCTTTCTATTTTTTTGTGGTTTACATTATAATATAGCTTTACATGATTGTTGATATCCCTTTCGCTATACTATGGATACCTAGGCAAGTACACCTATCGTTTCCAGTAGTACAGTGTACAGGAGTACCGAGTGTCGTATCCCACAGGGACTATGTGAGTACTAGTATTAACCTTCTTTTAATTATCTAACCTCACAAAGTGAATGAAGAATTAAATGAAAATAAAAATTAGCTAAAACTAATTATCTAACTAAATGACAATATAGAATATAGTAGAGAGAATGGACAAAAGTAGAGGTGAATTTAGATGAAGAATTCCCCTAAACCAACATGCCAAGACTCTAACTTGATTAATGATTAACCTAATTTCTTAGAACCTGGAGTCCCTTATGTGAATTATATCCTTTCTCAAGTGAAACAATTCCTACCTTCTCGGTTGATTAATTGGAATCTCTTCTCAATTAAAACCCCTAAAAGATGCAATTTCTAATCAATGGACTCCATTTGTGGTTGAGCTTTAATCCTAAAACTCAACTTAGGAAGAACTCATGTAATCCTATCTCTAGCAATTCATTCAAGTTCTCTCTATTCATGAAGTGATCTAATCATATGTGCAATCTCTCGATATACCCATACAAAATCAACACTTGAATTGAAGGATGCATGCAAATCCCAATCCAAAACACAAATAAACTCATGAATAAATCTAAGAACAAAGTGGGTCTTTCATTAAACCAAGAATAAAATCATAGACATGAGAATCTAGGGTTCATCCCATCTAAATCATAAACAACTCAATTCATAATTACAAGAATAAAATTAACAAAAGACAAGAAAGAAAGAGAAAGCTCATTCTCATGCAGCCCTCTTGAATCCTCCCTTGCATCTTGATAAATCCTTTTTGCTTTCACCATCGAAGCCCTTGAGTTGTCCCTCTACTCTTGCTTTTCTCCTCCCTACATCACTCTAGATGTGCCAAAATGTGTGTTTTTGAGGCGTGTGCGGCGTGTGTGTGTTTTCCCTCGAGTTAGGGTTCTTCCCCCCGCAAAGATTGGCCCAACAGTGCTTAAAAATGCAGCATTCCATCACTAGGCCGCGGCACGGCCTTACCCGCAGCCTTGTGTCCTCCCTTTCTGACCAAGGCCGCACCCCAGGCCGCGGCACGGCCTTACCCGCGGCCTTGGTCAGACTATTTCACTTGTCTTCCATGTAAAATTGCACCTTGAAAACGGCCGAACTAGCTTTTCCTCAAAATATAAAAGTTTTAGCTCTTTGAATAATATTTCCATATCAACAAGAATCATGTCATTTGAAGCTCTGTATGCTGAGATATAGCTGAAAAACTAAGAACTGGTCGGAACAGTACTGCAGTACAAATATGCTTCAATAACTTGGAATTTTGACCTTCGAACCTTGAGAACTGGACTTTGATGTCTTCATATGAATTGTAGATCATTGTCTTAGCTTCAAAATGCTTCATGAATCACCTTAATCCAATATCTCCACCTCCAGTTATCACTAAATCATTGACATATGTCCAAACTGCCAAACCGTTTCCTTTCCAATTCTTCTTCGCCTATTGCTTCTTTGCACCACTTTGAGGATTTCTTGACTTTAACTCATCTCCAACTTCAAATCACCTCAAAATATCATCCAATTGCCATCCAAATTAATCCAAATTGGTGATGCAGTGTGCAAATCCTACGAAAATGACACAAATCACATGTAAATCACACCTTTACACAATTTGGCATTCAAATCACAAATGAGAAGAAATAGCTAAGAAATAGAGAAAAACTCATAGAAAACCCTAAAAACCTATTAAAAACTAATGCACTTTAGCACTTATCAATTGTCTTGTCTTGGATGATCGATTAGTTAATTGTGCATCATGCATCTTAGTTTATCATAATTTATATGGTTCTTTATGGAACATTATTTGTGTTAAAATATACTTTCATGCACCTACATTCTATTCTATAGCTTTGATTATGTGTGAAAACCATGTTCTAATTATTTTAGTTTGTGTTTTGGAGCCTTCGTTGCATGAGGAACTTACCTTTTCACGTTTTGCTAGGGTTGAGTTTGAGTCATGTTATTGATTTGATTTTTGGAATTTGTTGTCCTTTCATAGTTGGTCTCTATTTTGTCCTTACATGTTATTATGTTTCCGTGTATTTAGAGATTATGCTCATAGGAGTGAGTATACATTGCATTTAGCATTATTGCATGATTTACATTATGGTTTCAATGCTTTAGTATTGATTACCATTGGTGATTTCATCGTTAATACTCTTATGTTTAGTTTAAGTTTTTTAGTTCATCATACATTCTTGCATAGCAAGTCTCAATATTTTAACATACTTCATTTCAGTACAAGTAGTATGTATGAGTCTAGTCCTTTGCATGGTCATCTTATGCACCACTTTATTGAGGATTCATCTACTATGAATTATGATTTTTGTGTTGTGATGAATTTAGATGAAACTTCTTCTGCTATCATATTTAATTGCTATTTAAACTTGAATAAGGTTTATAAAGATGACATGCATGAAGCTATTTATTATGCTTTAAAGGTTAAGCTAATTGATGCATTTTTGCTATATTTGTGTTATTATGGTGAAGGCTTTAGTTGTTATGTACAGAACTTGGAAAGCAATATCTTTATCTTTAAAGACTTTAGCCCCTACCATGAGGATCTTGAATTTCTCAATAGAGCCTTCAAGATGGAATCACTAGGTAAGAATAGCAATGTTACTCTAGTTTATATGGATCCTAATTGCTAGTTTTATGTTGTAGGCAATTCGAGAACGAATCTTCACGAGGAAGGAAGGAACGATAGGATCTGTTGGACACTTACTGAAGTCATGCTTGTTGAAGATAGAAGGATTGACAACTTAGCTCATTGGAGGCTTGAAAGATTGCTGAATTTGCATGATTGAACTAAAGGTTGTTGGCCAAAGTTCTTGTACGATTATGTTGTTCATCTTAGGCTGGGAGATTGCAACGTTTATGCTAATTGCTGGGGCCAAGTTGTGAGCTTATATTTGTGGGTCAAATATGTCTTCAAGGAAGGATTATAGGAGCTAATTAATTTGTCCAAAGAAGCTCAATCCGTGCAATCCAGCTCAAGAGGGTCATATGCCACTTTTGGACTTGGATTTGGTTGAAGAGCCTGTTTGCCACTTGAGGTTATGGGTTTCATGGGCTTAATTCGTTAGTTTAATAGCCCAAGTTGTTCTTTTATGCTATTTTTTATTAATTAAGTTGTATCTTTAGTTGTACATTTATGTTATGGTGCAACTAGGGTTAAGTTAGTTTCCATATTTAGTTTATATCTTGATGTTATGCGCCTCTTTATAGAGGGTGTTACTATTCATCCGAATTTTGAACAAGACTAATCAATAATATTGAGTTTTTTCTCTTCAATTGTGCACGAGTGCAAATTGAGCTTTCTTAGTTCTTTGGCTAAAGAACTACTCTTGGTTGCTTGCCAAAGATCTTGTTAAGTATTCAAGAATCTCGCTTAGGGTTTATCTTTGAGGGTTTGAATCTGTCCAATAGGATTGTCGATTAGGTGTCTGCACCACGTTGTTGGTTAGGGGTCTAGGATCGTTTCTTAAAGGGGGGAGTTCAATGAATCTAGTTGAATTTGAAGCAAAACAATCCGAGTTGTTCTTGGAATTTTCGACAAGTTATGAAAGGGTCAAGAAGATGGGGTTGCATACTTGGAATTCGAGAGTCTTGGACTGTCATCTCTTCCGTTGAACGCATCACTCTCTCTCTTTGCTTTTCAAAGAAAACTATAAGATCGTACTTTGAAGACAAAATTTTGCTCTTCAATATCGCTGAAAAATTCATTTGAAAATCGTTTGACCGTTTATAATTATTATTCAATACAATAGAGGCAAGATGGGTAGCAAATCGAAGAGTATATTTTTTTTTAAATTTGGAAACCGGTAATGAGTATCACGTGATCAGATTTCGATAAGATTTTAGTAAAATCAATCAATAGGATTTGAAGACCTAGAGTCTCACATCATCTTTGTTTTGATGATTAACAAACTAATGATAATGTTTACTAATGGTTTATCAAGTTATCTTTGCAGTAAAATCAATTAGGATTCCAAAGAAGATGAAAATTGCAAAAATGTACTCATTCGGATGACCATGTCAACGTCCAGATGAACAGTAACCACGCCCGGATGAACAGTGACCGTAAACAGTGCCCATGAACAGTAATAGTGAATAGTATCGGATGAACAGTGCCTGCATCCGGATGAACAGTGTGTGCATTCGGACCATCATCTGGATGAACAGTAACTTTTGGACAGAATATATGTAGACGACCATTCAGACATCCAGATGAACAATAGTGGATGTCCGGATCTCAAATTTACTGTCTAACGGATAGTTTCTATAGATTTACCAATTTGACTGTTAGAGCCATTTTTAACCCTTTTTCTCACCCCCCATAAATACCATTATGTATAGAAGTAATAGGAGACTTTTGCCTACTTAGTTTACAAGTGTTTTAAGAGTGATTTTGAGGGAAAATACTCTTGTGTGAGTGTGTGCATGTAGTTCCAGGTGAGGTAATTAGTTGAGATAGAGTAGTTCTTTATTGGGTGAGTGAAGGCATTTAATTGTAGCATAGTGTGGGAGTTGTAAGTGGTGTAAAACTCTTAGCTTATCTTGGTAGAACTTAGTGTGAGCAAAGTGGGGACTTTGGCTCAACTAGAGCTAGGAAGAGAGAGCAAGAGTGATCCTCTCATATGTACAGGTTGGTTTGCTTCACCAACAATTAAAGAAGCTACTAATAGATTGAATTCCAAGTGATTTACTTGAGAGTGGATGTAGGTACCGAGTTTGGTGCCGAACCATATAAAAATCTTGGTGTGCTTTCTTTATTTCTTTTACTTTATTTATTATTTATTTGTGAACTTGTTTTGTTATAACTTTATCATTATTATTGCAAGTCAATTTATCTCTATATTGGTTGCATTATTTTTGGGGTCAACAATTGGTATCAAAGCTAGTACTCCATTTTTGATAGCTTAATAAGCTAGGAGAGATCCATAGCAACCACAAATAATGCTTTATTTCTAGAAGGGCAATTTATTAATAGACCTCCTATGTTTAGCGGTGTTAATTATGATAGTTGGAGGAATAAAATGGAAATATTTTTGCAATATGTAGATACGGAATTGTGGTACATAGTTGTTGAAGGACTTTATAAAGCCACAATCTTTGATGAGAGAATAGGCAAGGATAGGCCAAAAATAAGGAGTGATCTTAGTCCCTCGGATGTAATCAACCTTACATTAAATGCTAAGGCTATGAATATGTTGTCTAATGCCTTAGATGCAAATAAGTCTATTAGAATAAAAGGTTGTAAATCGGCCAAAGAAATATGGGACAAATTGAAGGAGATTTATGTATGAAATGATGATATTCAAGAGCAAAAGAAGGCCTTACTTGTCACCAAATATGAATTATTTAAAATTGAACCTCACGAAAATGTTGACAAGATGTATTGTCACTACAAGAAAAAAGATTATTAGTGATGACATTTTTCAATGACAACAAAATCTTATCACTAAAGATAGCTTTCAGTGACAACAATGTTCTTGTCACAATTGTGATGAATCTTTAGTGACAACAACGAAATGTCGTCACTATTGTTTGGCGCTTTCTGGCGCCAATTTGCATTACCGACAATAACTAAATATCGTTACTAAAGGTGCATTTTGTAGTGACAATATCTCCAAATTGTTAATGAAATATGACCAAAATGTTAGTGACAATAAATACCATCACTATATATAACATTTTCTAATTGTCACTGATGCTCAACTCTTTTCTGACAACATTAACATGTTGTCATTAAAATGTATGCATTGCATTAGTGATGACAATTGTTGTCCCTGAATATTGAACCTTCTCTGACAACAACTACTAGTTGTCATTGAAGCTAGACTCTATTTAGACAACATTTCAAGTTGTTGGTGAAATATATCCAAATGTATTAGTGACAACACGTGTCGTCACTAAGTCTCTAATTTTTTTATGACAACCAAACCAAGTTGTCATTGAAACTAGAAGGTAGGATCATTTCAATATCCACTCCGTTAGTGACAACCAATGTTGTCACTAAAATTAGAGCCTTTTTTTACAACAATTTCATGTTGTCACTAAATGTCAGATAATCTGAGGCATTAGTGACAACTGATAGTCATCACTAAATCACTTACCTTTTATGACAATAACACCAAGTTGTCACTAAAACTATACACTTAACTTATATTTTCAAACCATTAGTAACAACCAAAGTTGTCACTGAATGTGAGATAATTCAAAATATTAGTGACAACTTATTGTCATCACTAAAACTCTTACATTTTTTGACAATGACAGCAAGTTGTCACTGAAGGTATACACCTTACTTACATATCCAAGCCATTAGTGACAACCAAAGTTGTCACTGAAACAAGAGCCTTTTTTGACAACATTTTAATGTTGTCACTCAAACAAGGCCTTTTTTGACAACAATTCCATGTTGTCACTATCAACGCTAACATGCAAGGCAGTAGTGACAACTTATTCTTGTCACTAAATCACTAGCTTTTTTTGACAACTATATCAAGTTGTCACTGAAGCTATGCACTTTACTTACATATCCAAGCCATTAGTGACAACCAAAGTTGTCACTGAAACAAGAGTCTTTTTTGACAATATTTCAATGTTGTCACTAAAACAATATTTTTCTGACAACAATTCCATGTTGTCACTACCACTAACATCCAAGGCATTAGCGACAACTTATTCTTGTCATTAAATCACTAACTTTTTCTGACAACTATGTCAAGTTGTCACTGATGCTAGACTGTTTAATTATATATCCAAGCCATTAGTGACCACTGAAGCCGTCAATGAATGTAGAACATTTTCTGATAACAATTAAATGTTGTCACTGAAGCTAGAATACAGGTGTATATATATACACACGCACGCACAAACACTCACACGTAGAGTGAGTAGATACATACATATACATATATGTGTGTGTAACACGTAGAGTGAGTAGATATGTGTGTGTATACATACACATACACATACATATATGTGTGTGTATACATACACATAAATATATTAACTCTGTAACACCCTAGAAATTCATGCAAAACCATTTATTTTGTATCATGTCCATTAGGAAAAAAAAAAAAGGGGGCCAAAATTATTCAAGAAAAACTAGGGAATGATTTTCTATTTTACTAGCATGTTGTACCTTTACCCTTAAGACTTGTACCTAGAATGTCTTGCAAGATTAATTATAGGATAAATGACAAAATCCATTAAGGTAATAAGGGGAGTAACGCAGCGGAAAATTTAAAAATTTATTACCTTAGCCATGGATCTCTTTGATGTAATCTATACGATTAAAGGGTGTTTAGCACAAATACCTCAAGCATAGAAGGTTTCTATGCTTCAAAGGGCAAGATCCTATTCGATGAAGGTGTTGATCTACCATGAAAAGCCCTCCAAGTGTCGAGCCTCCAACAATATCCACACGAACATGATCTTTAGGAACCTTTGGGCTTGCTTGCCTTGCCTTTTGAGTGCTAGCTCCCTTGAATATCATGAAGAACACAAGAACAAGAAGAGGAGGAAGACAAAACCCTAACCCTTAGGGAGAGGAGGGTGTGGCGTTTTTCTTGGGAGAAAACACGCCTCTCTCAATTTTTCTCTCTCTAGATTTTATCTTGTGTTTCATCAATCTTCCAAGAGTCAAGGCATGGACTTATTTATAGATGTAGTATCCTAGTCTTTAAGGAAACAAGAGCAATTGGAAACCAAGAAGGTTTAGGAAGCTTACCTTAAGCTAATCCTATTCCTTTAGGAAATCCTATTCCAAAAGGAAACCAAATAGCTTCTTAATTCCTTTTAGGAAACTAATTTCCATCAAGACTTAGAATATTTATAATTAAGTCCTTTAAGTTAATTTATCACATAAATTAACCCCATAAGTATCTTATACTTATCTTAATAACAATTTAACCCAAAGACCATGTTCATTATTGTGTGTGACCCATTAGGTTCCATTCACGTTGGCAATAAGTACAAATTATAACTCATTAATTAATTAATTAAGAGCCAGATAAATTAACACTTTAATTTATCATTAATTCACTAATTAATTAATTTGCACTTATAGATCATGAGTGGTGTCTAGCAATGCATCATGACCACCCAAGTGAATAGGAAAGTCATATGGTAGACTACACCTATCAATGACAATGTTACCCGTGTAATTAATATCCTTTCACCACACTATATCCCAATTAGTCTAAGAGTGTAGTGCGCACTCTTTAAATGACTAATTAATGATTTCTTGTTCCCGAAATATAACTTTCCATAAAAGTATAACCTTGAAACTCTTTCAAGTCATACTTTCACTTTTGCGCAAAAGATTCTTTAAGTCATATTTCAACAAGTGGCCAATCCTGGGATATACTCTCCTATAATAAGGAGTGGTGAATCCTATATCGATTACTCACTATCCTTCCATGCTTCATACTATGCCCAATCTCTACCGTATGGGCTACTCTTTTACGAGCACCGAGCAATAGAGTCAAAGCATAGCAATCCACACTCAAGATACCATGGTAATCTCAAGTCTAAGGATCACTTACACCATTGCCATTAAGAGTATAATTCATTAGCACTATGAATAGTAACTCTTGGCGGATCAATCCAATGAACTTGTTCTCTAACAAGCATCCACATACCAGCTTAGGTGTCACACGCCATAGTTGACGAGATCAACTACTACTTACCATAAGTAGAGGCAAAGTATGTGCTAGTCTTCCCATATTAATGATGTCCAATCTCATTAATACTATGACTAGGGATATTTAAGAATATAACTTAATGTGTAATAAGAGTCTCATCATTGTAACTCTTACAATCTCTTATACACAGTTAATATTCTATGGACTTTATCAAATAAACAGGTAATATTAATAACAAGTATTAAATGACAAAGAAAATGCCACATATATAAGTATAACACAAAATAAGCGTAATAAAAATCCCAAAAACTAACTTGGTTTTAGGGCATACACTAACACTTTACCTTTAGGAATTGTACCTAGCATCTCTTGCAAGATATAATTATAGGATAAATCACAAAAACCTCTTCTAATTACCCTTTGCCAAGTGTGGTCTACTATGGTTGAGAAAGTCAAAATTTGCTTTGTTCTTGTCTTGCTTTGATTGGTCAAACTTTTCCCAATTCTTTTCCGTTTCTTTTCTTCTTTACTTAGCTAATTTTCCTCTCTTTTCTTCTTCTCAAATCCGGCCCCTCTCTTCTCTCTTTTCTCTCCATTTTCTTTCATTTTCTTGGAGCTTTTACTTCCATTTAATCACTTTTCATCCATAGAAATTGAGTTGATCTTCCCTCCTAAGCAACAAGTCTTGTCTTATCAAAGGTATTTCCCATGAACTTCTCTTCTTATTTCAACTATAAAGATTATAGTTTTCTAGCTTTTAAGACATGTCTTTATGGTTAAGTGTGATTTATTTTGGTCATGAAATATGAAGTTTTATTCCATGAATATGAAGCTTATGGACTTGTATGACTTGTAGATAGTGAATTAAACTTGAAATGGCATGATTTAAGGTTTGATTTAGTTGAAGGAACTTGGAGTAGTTTAGGTGTTTTTGTGATAAATTTGAGTGAAATTGAAGTGAGTTTGATGTGAAATTGGTAGAACTACTTGAGATTGGATTGTTTGGATGATTTTCTTACAGGTTAAAAATTTTGGGTTAGTACCGATTATAGGGGAAGTGCTGCCGAAATTTCGGTAAAACCTAAGAAATAAAAGTGATTAGGCTATGATTTAAAGCTTTATAAGCTGTAATTTAGTGATTAGAACGTGCAAAAATTTTCGTAGATTAGCTATTAGTGAATTAAACCTTTCTGAGCGAAACCTTAAAAAGTTAGAAAACCCTAATTTTGAAAACCCTAAACCCTAGGGAAAACCCTAGACTCCAAAACCCTAGAAAGAGTTAGGATATATCTTGAATTTCCTTATGAAATTTCTTAGATTTTAGTCAGGTTTTATTACGACTATTTCTCTTGAATTTTCAGGATCCGGAAGTGAGACCCAACCTTATCGCGAGATATTTTCTTAGGCTTCAGGTGAGTGTTCTTATGTGTGCATGATGCATGAAATGCCATGTAATACTTGACATTGTTATTTTGATGCCTGAGATGAGATGTTATACTTGACATGATTATCTAATAAAATGTGCTTCTTGAGGAAAGATGTGTACTTTATCGCATCTATTCCGCAATGTGTTACATGCTTTCACTATCCAACGTGTTATTTGTGCATGTGACTTCCGTGGTTGAGTATGGGAGAGATATAAGGTGATGGGCGTTATTCGGTGCGTGTTAATTTTCATATCTGAGTAAAGTCCTGAAAAAGGGCTAACTCATGCTTGAACTTTATGCATGACCTTGGACTTCCGTGGCTAACTTCACCTGTTACTCCACGGTTAGTCAACTTGTTGAGTTTGGGGTGATATAAGGTGCTGTGGGTTATAGGTGCATGATATTCTTTCCTATATGAGTTTCATTCCTCGAAGAGGGTAACTCTGGATTGAATTTTTCAAGTATCTTGGACCTAAGCTTTTACCTCGATCCCGATATCCTTGTTATCTTGATCATGATCGATACTCCTGTGGTTGAGCTTGCTCCCGTAGTGAGCATGTATCCGCCATTGATTTTACTCCACTTCACATTGCTTGTTCATCATTTATTAAATTTGTTAATTATTATCCTTAAAGGTTTATTTGTTATTGGTATACTGCATGACTTGAGCACTCACTGGGCTATTATAGCTCATCCCGTTCATTTGTTTTCTTTAACCAGGTTTTCCAAAATACTAAAGCTGGAAAAGCTTATTTTGGACCTAGTACATGTTTTGTTTAATGTATCTGGACAGCCTAAATGTGTAGGCTTTTATTGTAAATATTATTATATTTTGGAGTTGTAAAAACTCTTGTGATATTTATACTTTCAAGTGAATTTTATGAATGTATTTCTTTATGGATTGCATTTTATTTTGGGTTAAGTGCGCTTGGACGTTTGAGCGAGTACGTGATTCGAGTCCTGGCTGAGAGCTAGGCAGGCAGTCCGCTAAGCCCTTTGGTGCGCCTCTGGGTAAGGTGGGGCTGTCACAGTTGGTATCAGAGCCATATGCTGTGATAGCCTCTGCATGTGCAGAGGGACATCGAAGAGCCCTGAACCTCTCGTTCGTGAAGAGTCACAAAGCGAAACTCTCCGTAAGGGATGCCCGCGGCAGGTGGCAAACTGATAGGTACCCCGTGATGTGACCTTGAGAACTGTCACAGGTGGTATCAGAGCCTAGGATTGAATCTTGTTTCTAGTGCTAGTCTTGTTTGGGTGTCGGGTAGGAAATTTGAGTTGAGTTGGTTACGCTTGGGCCTGATCAACCTGAGTGTGAGAGATAAGATTCGAATTTCCGCACCTGGACGCTATTGTGAATATGCTTGAGCATGGGTTTAGGTTACTTTTAAGCTTGATATTTGAGTGTAATATTTAAGTATTATTTATTATTAAGTACTTTTGGGATAGACCTAATTGATTTATTATTTAAACATATAGGTATGTTAGAGAGCGATCGAGGTGAGGGATCACGGGCATCACAGCCAGCCGATGTGGCCCCGACCTGGCATGAGCATCGTAGACGACCGATAGTTCGTTACTGTGAGGGACCGGGTCATCCCTACCGTACATTTTCCCCGGCTCACCGAGTACAACTAGCCTGTGGGTGCTGGAGGACGTACTCCTACCCCGATCATGTTGTACTTTCATTGATTGATGATAGTAGACGAATTGAGCGCGAGGGTAACACCTCCCAGGCCTGTATTCACGAGTTGAGAGAGATGGTCAGGGTCCAGGCATAGATGATTAGAGAGTTAGAGGCTGCTATTTTGGAGGAACAGCATAGGACTGATGCATTTCGAGGACAGCACTAGGATGTACATGGCCGGCTCACACGTGTGGTACAGCATGTCCGGGATCACACTGGACATCTGATAGACGAGAGTGGCTTGATGCTAGAGCATGTACTGGGTAAGGTACGAGACATGGCTCAGCTTATGGGGCCACGGCAGGCCGTGCATTTACTTATGGAGGTCGAGGAGGCTCCGGGAGGTGAGCCTGAGAGGGAGCTCGGTGGGGACGTGAGCTCGGTGGGATCGGCTCACTTAGCATAGATCTTTCGATAGGAATATGTATAGAGTTTATATTTATTTTTGCTATGCTTGTAGTTATGTTATGTTTTGGTATGTAAAACTTTTTGGACCTATGTATATCATGCTATGTTCTATATGTGGGACTTTTGACATGTATAAATTGAATGACATGCATATATATATGATTTTATTTGGCATGATATTTGCTTTTCTTGTCCTATTCATTAATTGGTGCATTTTTATACGTCTCGTTAATTATCACGTGGATCTCGAAATAACTCGTTAATATTATTTTAGAATATTAAGTGATGGCAAGTCGAGGAAGAGGACGACCTCGTCGACAAGATCGCGAGGAGGGCAATACGTCGGGTGAAAACCGAAACCCTGGGGCTGACCCGATGATCGCCGTGTTAAATAACATGACCGATGTTTTGACCCACCTGGGGAATCGGCAAAACCCCGAGATGGAAGTTGGTTATCCTCATAGGAATCCAATAGTAGGAGGAGATGTCGCCTTAGAGAGATTCCAAAAATTTAACCCTCCTAAGTTCAATGGCAGCCCAAACTCGAAAATTGCTGAGAAATGGTTGGAAGACATCGAGAAAATTTTCGCCGCCTTACGATACACTGACGAAAGACAGGTGACTTTTGCTATATTTCAATTGGAAGGTGCTGCCACACCCTGGTGGAATTTGGTGAACACTAAGTGGGAACGCTACTGGACCTCGAGAACTTGGGTCAATTTCACCCGGGAATTTAAAGAAAAATATATCCCTGTATGAGTACAAGAGAAGCGAGAGGATGAATTTCTGAAGTTAAGATAGGGATTGATGAGTGTAGCAGAATATGAGGTCCAATTTACTAAATTGTCACGATATGCACCTGAGTTGGTAGTCACAGACAGACGGAGGAAAAGGTGTTTCATCCAAGGGTTAAATTTGGAGATTCAAGAGGCCCTTGCCGCCACTACAATGGAGACTTATGAAGCTGCGGTAGAGAAAGCCCAGCAATGGAGGAGACTAAATCTTTGGTTCGGACTTTTCAAGCAAGGAAACGTGGACATGTTAGTGATTTCCACCTATCAACCGAAAGTGCTCCAACCCCTAAGACGGGAAGGGGAGTTGGAGGAGTGAGAATTGGGCAAGATGCCCAATCTGGAAGGACAAGAGAGGTTCTGATAGACAGAGCCATGCTAGGAGATGAACACAAGGAGGACACTTTGAAAGAAACTCAATCTCCGGCGATTCAAGTTACTTGTGGATATTATGGTAAAGGTAATCATACCAAAGAAAATTGCTAGAGGAAAAGCCGTAAGTGTTTTCTTTGCGGTAGTGCCGATCATCAAATGAGATATTGCTCAAGATAGGCTGTGATGACCCAACCAGGATACTCGTCATATCTTGATTGAGTGTCTGCCTAGCTCTCGCCAGGACTCACGAGTCATGACATTAAGATAGATAAACATAACTTATAATTACAAAACTCCCAAAAATAATTTACATAGAGTGTGAGCCATCTAGGCCTCAAATTTACACCACCCTAATACACCCACACTATTACAAGTACTCTGCCTCACCACCCTACCTCGTACTTAGTTACCTGTAAGGAAAACAAATATAGCAGGGGTGAGCTAAAAGCCCAGTGAGGTCCATTTGAAAAATCATTTCACATGCCTTGTCAAAATATTTATTTTAAAACAGCATAACACACAAAAGTAACAACTAGTTTGTCAATATCAAATAATAATAAATTCACATGTAAACAATGGAGGATACAAATGAATCACGTCAAGCACTGCCCGAGAGTATTTCGAGCATCATTCAAGAACTAGTCAAGCACTGTGCCATGGCAAAAGTCCAATAAATCCCAAGTCTTGCAAGCCAATATTTATTCTGTGGCCACTTCACGCCGGTTGGTAATCTCGAGAGTTACCCAAGTACTTTCTCGTACACCTCCTTAACCTACGAAACCTCCTCGCAGGCCGGTGGATGCCGAGATGCCGAGGCAGCCAACAGTTGGTGACCAAGCCCACTGCCGGCTCAGCCAAAGTGGACATGCACAAGGCGGGCCCAAACGAGTACGCATGCACAAGTCTTTTAATCTGAGTAATCTAACACTAAGGCTACAATGTCTTTTAAGTCTAGTAATTGTATATAAATAATGTGACTAAATAGTTAAATAATAAAATTACTAGTATTTAATAAATTAATAACGAGCCTCCACATTCCTCTCTCCTTAAA
This sequence comes from Mitragyna speciosa, assembly GCA_024721245.1. Classification (NCBI taxonomy): domain Eukaryota; kingdom Viridiplantae; phylum Streptophyta; class Magnoliopsida; order Gentianales; family Rubiaceae; genus Mitragyna; species Mitragyna speciosa. The sequence goes on along the minus strand of CM045552.1, from coordinate 19,463,029 downwards.
AGAATTTCGTCCTCGAAATTTTCACCTGTATCATGAAAAGCTCAGGGTACTGTGCTCGCATTTCCTTCTTCTGGTTCCCACGTTGCTCCTTCTATTCCCTTGTCGTTGCCATAACACTTTCACCAGAGGTATCTCCTTGTTTCTTAGTACCTTGGTCTCTCGTTCTAATATTTCTATCGGTTTTTCTTCGTAGGAGAGATCATCTCGTAACTCTATCTCTTCATGTTGTATGACATGTTTTGGGTCTGGTTGATATTTCTTTAGCAATGACACATGGAAAACGTCATGCATTCTAGACATTGACATTGGCAACTTTCAATCGATATGCCACCTTTCCAAGTCGTTGGGTTATTTCGAAAGGTCCAACATATCTTGGGCTCAATTTTCCTCGCCGATGTCGAATAATTCCTTTGTAAGGAGATACTTTAAGAAATACTTGATCTCCCACTGTAAACTCCAAATCCTTTCTTCTAACATCTGCGTAACTTTTTTGTCTGCTCTGAGCGGTTTGTATTCTCTGCCGGATTAACTTAACTTTTTCATATGCTTCTTCTACCCACTAGAACTCGATTGGAGCCTAAGAGTTTCCTTTCACCTATTTCATCCCAGTAGATGGGTGATCGACATTTTCTCCCATAGAGTGCCTCATATGGGGCCATTTCAATAGAAGAGTGGTAACTATTATTATATGCAAATTCTATTAAGGTGAGATGTTGATCCCAATTTCCACCAAAATCTAGTACACAGGCCCTTAGCATATCCTCTAAAGTATAAATGGTTCTTTCAGATTGTCCATCAGTTTGAGGATGTGCAGCAGTACTAAGATATATCTTAGTACCTAAGGCTTCTTGCATTTGTTGCCATAGCCTTGAAACAAAACGGGGATCTCGATCAGAGACAATACTTATGGGCACCCCATGCAATCTCACTATCTCATCAAGATATAGCCTTGCAAGTCTTTCTAGAGAATATCTTACATTAATGGGTAGAAAGTGTGCAGACTTGGTAAGTCGGTCAACTATAACCCAGATTGCATCGTGGTTTCTTTGGGTTCTAGGCAGTCCTGTGACAAAGTCCATAGTTACTTGTTCCCATTTCCATTCTGGAACATCTAGAGGCTGCAGTAATCCAGAGGGTTTTTGATGCTCTGCTTTGACTTGTTGACAAGTTAAGCAAGTGGCTACAAATTGAGCGATATCCCTTTTCATGCCATCCCAGCAGTAGTGTTGTTTTAAATCCCGATACATCTTGTTACTACCAGGATGGACCGTGTATTTGGTTCTATGTGCCTCCTCAAGTATTTTCCTTTTTAATTCCTCATTTCGAGGTATGTATACCCTGTTTTGGAACCTTAATATCCCATCTGACCCGAGGTTATAACCAGGTATTTCCCTCTCGTTGCGCTTTTCTCGACGATTCTTCAAAGTAGCATCCTGTTCTTGGGCCTCTTTAACCTGTATTAACAAAGAGGATCGAGCTATAATATTTCCAAAAGTAATCTTCTCTAGAGTGGGACTTGGGTTCCATTCACAGAGACTTTCTAGCAATTCCCATTCCTTTACCATCAATCTAGCTATTTGGGCCTTTCTACTCAATGCATCTGCGACCACATTGGCCTTTTCCTGAGTGATAATTAATGGTGCAAGTCATAGTCCTCTAGGAATTCAATCCATCTTCGTTGATGCATGTTCAATTCCTTTTGGGAAAATAGATACTTCAGACTTTTGTGATCAGTGTAGATCTCAAATTTTACTCCATACAGGTAATGTCTCCATTTCTTTAGGGCAAATACCACTGCTGCTAACTCCAAGTCATGAGTTGGGTAATTCATTTCATAGGATTTCAACTTTCGTGAGGCATAAGCTATTACCTTCCCATTTTGCATTAACACACACCCTAATCCTTCTCGCGAAGCATCTGTGTATACCACGAAATTTTCAGGACCCTCTGGTAGTGCTAAAATTGGAGCAGTCGTCAACCGCCTTTTCAACTCCTGAAAACTTTTCTCAGTATTTTCATCCCACTTAAACTGGACTTGTTTTTGGTTAATCTAGTTAAAGGCCCAGCAATTTTGGAGAAATTCTTTACGAATCTTCGATAATATCCAGCTAACCCAAGAAAACTGCGCATCTCTGTTACATTTTCAGGTTGTTTCCATGTCAGGATAGCTTCAATTTTTGAGGGGTCAACCGTGATACCATCCTTTGAAATTATATGCCCTAAGAAGGATACTTTGTCCAACCAAAATTCACACTTAGAAAATTTAGCATACAACTGATGTTCCCTTAGAGTTTCTAAAATTAGTCTAAGGTGTTCCTCATGTTCTCTGTGAGATTTAGAGTAAACCAAGAGGTCATCTATAAAGATTACCACGAATTGATCCAGATATGGGTGGAAAATTCTATGCATCAGATCCATAAAAGCAGCAGGGGCATTTGTTAAGCCGAATGGCATAACTATAAATTCATAATGACCATATCGGGTACTGAAGGCAGTTTTAGCAATATCCTCTTTTCTAATACGCAGTTGATAATATCCCTGCCTTAGATCAAACTTGGAAAATACCACTGCTCCTTGTAGCTGATCAAATAATTCATCAATATTGGGTAAGGGATATTTATTCTTAATGGTAACATTATTCAGTCCCCGATAATCTATACACAACCTCAACGTGCCATCTTTCTTCTTAACAAATAACACTGGAGCCCCCCAAGGTGATACACTTGGTTGGACAAATTTTTTCTCCAATAACTCTTGTAACTGAATCCTCAACTCCTTCAATTCAGCTGGAGCCATTCGATAAGGTGCTCTTGAGATTGGAGCAGTCCCGGGTTGTAATTCAATTACAAATTCTATTTCCCTTTCAGGTGGCAATGACATTAATTCCTCAGGAAATACATCGATGTAATTTCTTATTACAGGGACTTCTTCAATCTTAGTTTTATCTGTTGATTGATTGATTAAGTAGGCTATATAGCCTTGAGCGCCTCTCTGTATCAATTTCTTGGCACGACCTTCCAGATATAGGCACAGTCTCACTGGTTGTACAAAATTCCAGAACTGGTTCTCCAGGTAGGCAAAATTTTACTATCTTTGTTCTACAATCCAACTGGGCATGATATTTCGACAACCAATCCTATTCCTAATATAACGTCATATCCATACATGGAGAGTTCTATGAGGTCCGCCACAAATTTCATTCCTTTAATCCAAATCTCACAATTTTTATAAACTAAATCCTGTGCACATGAGACATTTTCCAGTAGGGGTGCTAACTTCCAAATTATAAGGTAATTTTTCTGCTCTAAGATTCATAGGTTTCAAGAAATCAGGAGTTACAAATGAATGAGTGGACCCGGGATCAATTAGAACTTGAGCTACAAGGTGAAAGATAGAAATGGTACCTTCAATTACTCGGGAATCGTCCATTACATCCTTCTTGTCTAGGGCATATACCCGAGCAGAAACTTTTTGCCTATTCTTGGGTCCTTCTGATTGTCTTTGCACGGTCTTACCTAAAGGATTGAAGTAGGTTTTCCTTCCACTAATCTTGGACAACTATTTATCTGATGATCAGTACTCTCACATCGTAGGCATTTATTGCTCTTACGCCAGCACTTATTTTCTTGGTGATTGGGTTTGCCACAATAATCCACACACTGTGCGTAGACCGCATCGCAAGTGCTCCTTTGACATCCTTTTGACCTCGTGAGGGGTTTAGTTGGGATTTTGGACTAGCACCCGATCTCTTAAAGAGTCTCCTTCCTTTCACTCTCATCCAATTGCTTGGCCCTACTCTTTTGGAAAATGAATAAGATCTAAGTTGAGCTTTGGCATTTTCCACATGCTTGTGCCTTTTCAAGTGCTATGTCAAAAGTGTCAATGCTTGCCACTGCCAGGGCTTCTTGTAGTTCTAGATTCAGCTCTTGAATGAAACTGCCTCTTACTGTTTCTGGTCAGTAGATACCATCTTAGGTGCAAATTTAGATAGCCTGAGTGAACTGTGCTTCATATTCAGCTACCGATTTTGTGCCTTGTTTCAAGATCATAAATTCATCTTCCCTCTTTTCTTGCACAATAAGAGGAATATACTTGTCAGTTAAAAACCCTAGTGAAGTTAGCCCATCGTCCACGGAGTACCTTCTCTAGTCCATCGATTTTGAGTTACATTCCACCAAGATGTAGCAGCTCCTTCAAACTGAAATACAGCAAAAGCTATCCTATCTCTCTTCCGAATATTTTAACGCAGCAAAAATGTTCACCATACTTTCAAGGCAAGACTCAGCTTCGATCTGGATTAGGTTCCCCAGCGAATTTTGGTGGTCCAAATTTCTGGAATCAGCTCTAGAGCCATATCTTCAGTTACATGATTGTTATTTTGCGGGTTATTTCAGTGGCTGACGTACAGGTTCTTGAGCTTGTCGAGCTTCTTGTCGCTCAAAATATTGGGTCATCCGATCTAATGCTGCAGCTACGTGGGCCCCTATGCCTGGCTCTGCCCCTATAGTTGGTTCAAGTTGGGCTTCAGGGCTTTGGCGTAATTCAGCTTCAACTGGAACCCTACAGGGTCTATCTTGGGGTTGTCTCTCAGGTTGCTCTGACTTCTACTAGAGCTCTACGAGGCCTACCTCATGGTTGTCTCTCAGGCTAGTTCAGCTTCAGCTTGAGCCCTACGAGGTCTACCTCGTGGTCAGCCTACCATGCTCCATCTAGAATAAAATGAACGTTTCCAAGTAAATATTTAAATAACACGAATATAAAACAATTTACATAAAACACTCTTGATATTTACAAAATATATACAAGCTACACAGTTTACAGTAATATACACAATAACACATATAAGTCACATCATGTCCTATCTATAGCAAACAACCTACATTCCGATCAAAGGAGGGTCACTAACTACCATCAAAAATAATTTACACGTGACCCTTCCACCTATCCCAAGGATGTTTAAAAAATAACTACACATCCTTTTACCATCCCATCTAACCCTAACCCCTATCTATCTTTCTTTTTTTTTCACATATCTTCTGACTCAAGGATTAGAGGCTGGTGACCTCACAGGTTGAGTCACTGAATCTTCTTCAGAGGGAACTTGTTCTATCCTCTTGACCATACCCACTCAAGTCTATCAAACCTCGTTCGGCAATCTGAGTGAGGCCTCAACAAGCATCACGCAACTCTTTGAGACGGCCTCGTACTTGCTCAGAATTTCGATGATTCCTTACTCTCTCAGCCCTCAACTCCTTATCCACGTCGCTCAAGTCACGTTGTAGAGCCAACATGGTTTGCCTAAGCTCACCAATCCTTTGGTGAGCGTGCTCTAGGTCACGTTCCCTTCTTTGTACGTTCTCTTACAAGTGCTAGGACTACTCGATTTGGATAAGAATAGGTCTTCCAGCAGGTACAGGGATTAGTTCTATATCTCATAGGAGCAAATCTGCGATAAGGTTCCCCTAGGGCCTCTTGATATAAAATCACAGGTTTGTTCCTAGTATTGGAGGTTTCAGCAGTTTCTCCATCCATGACCTACAATTATAGGGGAAAATAGAAGTAAGTGCATGTACAGTCACTAAAATTCAAATGAAAATAAAGGCATCACAACTAACTTAAATTATCTCAATCTTAAAATAATCTTCTCTAAGGCATTCAGGTACCAAAGTTAGAGTTACATTAATTCGTGATTCGAGGTGGCCAGTCCCAAATGCAAACTAACCTAACTCTAACTTCTATCCAACCTACCAAGAGATTCACATTCTACCCCCAGTCACAGAATCATATAACCTAAGCTCTGATACCACCTGTGATGACCCAACCAGGATACTCACCATATCTTGATTGAGTGTCTGCCTAGCTCTTGCCTAGGACTCACGAGTCATGACATTAAGATAGATAAACATAACTTATAATTACAAAACTCCCAAAAATAATTTACATAGAGTGTGAGCCATCTAGCCCTCAAATTTACACCACCCTAATACACCCACACTATTACAAGTACTCTGCCTCACCACCCTACCTCGTACTTAGTTACCTGTAAGGAAAACAAATATAGCAGGGGTGAGCTAAAAGCCCAGTGAGGTCCATTTGAAAAATCATTTCACATGCCTTGTCAAAATATTTATTTTAAAACAGCATAACACACAAAAGTAACAACTAATTTGTCAATATCAAATAATAATAAATTCACATGTAAACAATGGAGGGTACAAATGAATCACGTCAAGCACTGCCCGAGAGTATTTTGAGCATCATTCAAGAACTAGTCAAGCATTGTGCCATGGCAAAAGTCCAATAAATCCCAAGTCTTGCACGCCAATATTTATTCCGTGGCCACTTCACGCCGGTTGGTAATCTCGAGAGTTACCCAAGTACTTTCTCGTACACCTCCTTAACCTACGAAACCTCCTCGCAGGCCGGTGGATGCCGAGATGCCGAGGCAGCCAACAGTTGGTGACCAAGCCCACTGCCGGCTCAGCCAAAGTGGACATGCACAAGGCGGGCCCAAACGAGTACGCATGCACAAGTACGAATATATTTGACAAGAACAAGTACTTCCCAGCGCGATAAAGTACACAACTGGGTTTATAGCAAATTCAAGCACAATTATGCAGTACAATATCACGTCAAGTAATATCAAGTCATATCATTGAGCTTTTCAACAAGTCACATAATTTTCATAGAAAATGATGTTAATAAGCAAAAATGATTTTAGGACACTCACAAGTATGTCAAGGTTAGAGGTTCTCCAAATGCCCACTATTGAGATTGCCCGAATCACCTATCATTAGGAGACAATATAATCAATGATCGACTTGAGGTGAATGAATAAATAATAAAATTTAGGGTTTCTCATAAGAGGAGCTTGTATACATATGAGTCTAACTCTAGTTTTTCCTTCTACTAAATTTTACCAACTTGATGCCCATATAAACTAGACTCAATTTAGAACATTTTTCATGAAGACATCCTAATTCTAAAGTCCAATTATAACCTAGCTAAATCTCAATCACAAAATAGTTTCACCGATTGTCAATGTTCAAGTTATAGTCATCCCTAAGTGTCTAGATTCAATCGAGTCATAACTTTTGGTAGAAAACTTGAATTGCTTCACCATTTATAGGTATGGAAACTAGTGTTTAGGGACTATAACTTTCATGAAGAAAACCAATTCAGATTCCACAACGACATGTGCAACTTTAAGCCAAAACCTGACACATCATCAATCCCTGTATGCAGGTTTGGTTTTCTTGTACTACTTTCATTGAATGGTGAGTTCAATCTACAAAGAATCAAGAGTCGTGGCTCATATGGCTTAGAAACTATAGGTCAATGGCTACAACTTTTGTGAAGATCATCAAGTTAAATTCCAACAAGAACAGGTTCGAAATTAGCCTACAAATTGACGCTGCACTGATCCTGTTCATGCAGGTTGGATGTTCAGCCAAGTTCATGTCATTGCTGGAGTTAATAAACATAGAATCAGATTGTATCGTTTACATGATTGATAACTCCATTATACACTCTACAACTTTCGTGAAGAACATGAGCCCAAACTCCAACAAGAACAAGTTCAAAATCTCGCTTAAAGTTAGCCCTTCACTAAACCTGTTCATGCAGAATCGAATTTTCAGCCCACTTTATATAATTTCTGCGATTAATCTACGAGGAATTTCGGTGCATGATTTATACCATTTTAAAGCCCTATGAATCTAGTTTCTAAATCAACAAGAATCACCTCGTTTCAATTTTCCTAGACCAAGTTATGAAAGTTTTACTAAAGCTGGTCCAGTGAATCTGTTTCACCCAATATTTGAAGTCTTCTAGTGTCTAGCTTAATTTATGTTCATTTTCAGCCCCACATACATATTTAATCCAACAAATAAGAAGTTTAGAAGTCTAATAATATTTAGAAAAGCTCAAGAGAGCTTACCTCTTGCTCTAAGAAGCACAACTTTCCTCTCAATTTCAATTCCCTTGTAAGTGCTTTGGTTAATTGCTTAGGTTCTTTCCCTAATTTTTTTCCCTTTTTCTTGCCTCTGTATGAGCCCCTCTTTTAACCAGATATCTTTATCAATTTGATTCTTTTATTAACTGGTCATTGAGTTGTTTAAGGGTGCAAGCTTACTCACCCTCCTTGCCCCACCAAATCTCTTCCACCTCATGCTTACTTGCATGACTATTTACTTTGCCGACTTCAATTCTTTTGATCTTTGCTCTCGTTTCTCTCTCTCTCTCTTTTTTTTTCAAAAGGTAATAAATATCTCACCATGTTAATCTAATTATTTCACACACCACACATGAATTATACATGAACATAGTTTACACTAATATCTCTTGGTCTTAGTATTTCAGGTGCTATAACTTAATGAAACAATTTTGACAATTCAATTACCAACATTAACTATCCAAGCTAATAACAATAATGATATTAGCGCACAAATAAATGGACAAATGGTTATACGATTAAAATCTAGGGATCATTGCGAACAACCGTAGTTTTGGTAAGTTATTGGTAATGATTACCCTTAGGTGTCAAATCTTTCAAGTATCCAAATCTACCAACTAATTTGAGTAATCTAACACTAAGGCTACAATGTCTTTTAAGTCTAGTAATTGCTATATAAATAATGTGACTAAATAGTTAAATAATAAAATTACTAGTATTTAATAAATTAATAACGAGCCTCCACACAGGCAACTAGTGGACAGGGTATAGCTCAGCCGGGAAACAAGGATCTTGATAAGGCCAAAGAAAATGGAAACAAGCGAAGGGTACCGACTCGAGTTTATGCTCTAGATAAACGTGATGCCCAGGAATCATTAGAAGGCCTTGAAGGTACGATTTTTGTTTTTCTTTTTATCTAGCTAAGCTATTTGAAATCCAGGTAGAATTTCGAGGACGAAATTCTTTTAAGGGGGGGAGGATGTAACACCCTAGAAATTCATGCAAAACCATTTATTTTGTATCATGTCCATTAGGAAAAAAAAAAAAGGGGGGCCAAAATTATTCAAGAAAAACTAGGGAATGATTTTCTATTTTACCAGCATGTTGTACCTTTACCCTTAAGACTTGTACCTAGAATGTCTTGCAAGATTAATTATAGGATAAATGACAAAATCCCTCCTAATTAAAGATGGCCAAGTGTGGTCTACTATGGTTAAGAAAGTCAAGATCTACTTTGTTATTGTCTTGCTTTGATTGGTCAAACTTTTCCCCAATTCTTTTCATTTCTTTTCTTCTTTACTTAGGCATTTTCTCTCTTTTCTTCTTCTCAAAAATCCGGCCCTCTCTTCTCTCTTTTCTCACCATTTTCTTTCATTTTCTTGGACCTTTTACTTCCATTTGATCACTTTTCATCCATAGAAATTAAGTTGATCTTCCTCCTAAGCACAAATCTTGCCTTATTCAAGGTATTCCCCAAGAACTTCTCTTCTTATTTTAAGTATAAATTCATAGTTTTGTAGCTTTTAAACCATGTCCTTAATGTTGAGTATGATTTATTTTAGCCATGAAATATGAAGTTTTCTTCCATGAATATGAGATTTATGAACTTGTATAACTTGTAGATAGTGAATTAAACTTGAAATGGCATGATTTAGGTTTGGTTTGGTTGAAGAACTTGGAGTAGTTTATGTGTTTTTGTGATGAATTTAGGTGAAATTGAAAGGAATTTGATGTGAAATTGGTAGAACTACTTGAGATTGGGTTGTTTGGACATTTTTCTTGTAGGTTAAAAATTTTTGGGTTAGCCCGATTATAGGGGAAGTGCTACCGAAATTTCGGTAAAACCTAAGAAATAAAAGTAATTAGGCCATGATTTAAAGCTTTATAAGCTGTAATTTAGTGATTTGAGCGTGCAAAAATTTTCGTACACGAACCATTAGTGAATTGAACCTTTCCGAGCAAAACCCTAGAAAGTTAGAAAACCCTAATTTTGAAAACCCTAAACCCTAGGGTAAAACCGTAAACTCCAAAACCCAAGAAAATAAACCCTAGAGAGACGTGGGGTATTTCTTGAATTTCCTTATGAAATTTCTTAGATTTTAATCAGGTTTTTATTCGATTATTTCCTCGTGAATTTCAGGATCCGCAAGTGAGACCCAACCTTATCGCGAGATATTTTCTTAGGCTTCATGTGAGTGTTTTTATGTGTGCATGATGCATGAAATGCCATGTAATACTTGACATTGTTATTTTGATGCCTGAGATGAGATGTTATACTTGACATGATTATCTAATAAAATGTGCTACTTGAGGAAAGATGTGTACTTTATCGCATCTATTCCGCAATGTGTTACATGCTTTCACTATCCAACGTGTTATTTGTGCATGTGACTTCCGTGGTTGAGTATGAGAGAGATATAAGGTGATGGGCGTTATTCGGTGCGTGCTAATTTTCATATCTGAGTAAAGTCCTGATAAAGGGCTAACTCATGCTTGAACTTTATGCATGACCTTGGATTTCCGTGGCTAACTTCACCGTTACTCCATGGTTAGTCAACTTGTTGAGTTTGGGGTGATATAAGGTACTGTGGGTTATAGGTGCATGATATTCTTTCCTATGTGAGTTTCATTCCTCGAAGAGGGTAACTCTGGATTGAATTTTTCAAGTATCTCGAACCTGAGCTTTTACCTCGGTCCCGATATCCTTGTTATCTTGATCATGATCGATACTCTTGCGGTTGAGCTTGCTCCCGTAGTGACCTGTGTCCGCCATTGATTTTACTACACTTCACATTGCTTGTTCATCATTTATTAAATTTGTTAATTATTATCCTTAAAGGTTTATTTGTTATTGGTATACTGCATGACTTGAGCACTCACTAGGCTATTATAGCTCATCCCGTTCATTTGTTTTCTTTAATCATGTTTTCCAAAATACTAAAGCTGGAAAAGCTGATTTTGAACCTAGTATATGTTTTGTTTAATGTATCTAGACAGCCTAAATGTGTAGGCTTTTATTGTAAATGTTATTTATATTTTGGGTTGTAAAAACTCTTGTGATATTTATACTTTCAAGTGAATTTTATGAATGTCTTTCTTTATGGATTGATTTTATTTTGGGTTAAGTGCGCTTGGACATTTGAGCGAGTGCGTGATTCGAGTCCTGGTGAGAGCTAAGCAGGTAGTCTGCTAAGCCCTTTGGTTCGCCTCTGGGTAAGATGGGGCTGTCACAAACTCTTACTCAAAAATTTCAAAGTTATGAAATAGAATTTCAGTCTAACCCAAATGTGTTAATAATTGTGTTTTTCATATGTATTTTTACAATAAACTGTTGGTTGGTCTTGTTGTACTCGTGCATTAGATAGCTCGTCGGATTCATGTATTAACCATTAAAAATTATTTATTCATTCCTATTTTATCGTTGACCTTTATTGGTTTTAATCTTTGTTTTAACTCTATAAAGCATTTTAGTTAAGCCTCATTCTAATAATCGAATGCCTCTCCCCAGTCACTATGAATTTATCAAATAAATGAAATTCAACTCTTTTTTTCAACTATACAAATACAATCACAAATTTAACACTAAATTAAATTATATATGGATGTTAATTAAAGCTAAAAAT